>CAUJNA010003420.1:505930-534655 GCA_963377175.1 Effrenium voratum
ACAAGTCTGACCGTGCGAATGAGTCTTAAGCCTCCATGTGTGTGGTGTCGTTTCGACTGGCCTCATATCCAACATGAATGAGTCTTAAGCCTCCATGTGTGTGTGTGTGGTGTCGTTTCGACTGAACTCATATCCAACACACAGACTACCGTATCCTGGCGAGTCTTGGAGCTGACCTTGAACAACCAAAGGTTCAAATCTAACATGTTCAAACACATATTATGGCCTGATTGAGCAAGCCACAAGGCTATCGGTAAGCTTCAGTTCGCTGTACGTGTGTCAGGGACCGTAGTCCCACGCTCAAACAATGGTCACGGATCCCATCAGAAAGATGGCAACACGTCCATCCCTTGGAGGCCCCTTGGAGGCCCCTTGGAGTGTCGATCCCTAGTGACGCGCTCTTCTGGGCATTGCCACCCTCAGCCCAACGGCGGCCCAGCCTGCGATCTGGGGACGGCCTCCTGCACGAGCCGGCTTCATAGCTGGCCCATGAGAGTTGCTGCTTTCCACGGCCACTTCTTTACCAATCGGCAAGAACAGAAGCGGGGCAAAGTGGCACCCTCTGTTTTCACGACTTTCCTCTTCACTGGTCATGGATGCTTCACGGAAGCACGGATTGTTCGGAGGCCAAGACCCACCCCCAGTGCATCTGGCCACAAAGCATGCACCCTTTTCGCCTCTGCCGGTGTGGCTCTTGTCACTTATATTCCTTAAAGCTTGGATGATTGAGCATGTCCCAATGAAATCGGTTCCCGTATTCTACATCAGATTGTCTACCAGCCGCTTTCAATGTCTCAACACATGCTGTAGGGAAGCTCAAACCATGCATCAAGCTATCCAGGCCGGAGAAGGCTGGATGCTGTTTGCCAATGGAACATGACGATCATTTGGCTGCAAACTCGTCCGAATGCCCTTGCATTCGGCTTTAAGGAGCAGGCGAACGATTCAATATTCAGAACCGATGCGAGTTTCCCCCTGCCATTTTCACAAAGCCAGCTAGTCCCCTCACAGGTGATGACATCCAGTGTGAATGACAAGGATTTGTTCACTTTGGGATACGATGTCCCCAAAATACAATATATCCCCAAACCACAGACACAACTTGCAGCTGCGCACTTAAGCAATGGCGCACTCTTGTCGCTTCAGTCGAGAAATCCCTTTGAGAGCCCCAGGAACTTGGCTTGGCGCTCATCTTTGACACATGCTTCAGGTCCGGGCTTCCCCTTGTTACTTCCGTGCTACTTGGCTAACCACGGTTGCGCCAGCACGTAGCAGACACAAAAGCAATCAACAGCAGCAGCTCCTGCTTTGGAAGCGCCTCTTCTCCAGACTCGGCCTGCTGAAACGGATGGGAGGTTCGGGATGTGGGCGCTGCTCAAATGGAACGTGAGTTTCCCGCGCAAGGATCAGAGTCCAGTGGAGCATGAAAGTGAGCACCTGGCTCGGTGGTCCAGCACACATCTGCCTCAATGCGCGAAAGGATGATGCCATGATACAAGGGAGATGAGTGGCCCACTTGTCGAAACACCTCACTGGTCAGAAAACATCATATTTAACAATGACATATCGCTGCATGAAGGGCTCGAAGGGCCTTCGTAGCATATATAGTTGCTGGCTGGCGATGGCAGCGCACCATTCATGTTGCAAGTTGGGCGAAAGAAACATCAAAGAGAACGTCGCGATGACACCGAGCAGGCAGGCTGCACATTGCCCGCTGATAAGAACAACAACACTTTGGCTGGGTGTGGGGTCCCCGTTTAATAGTTCAAAGGCACATCATGCTGAACGTGTCAGCCCGTACGCACGTACGCCTTGTGCCTCATTGTGGTGGACAAAGCTGCAACCTCTTATCCTGCATCGATAAAACGTCAGCCATACCAACAAAAAACATCGGTATATCAACAGCCTACGATTCGCAAAGTAGGCCGATAGGTACCATCTCTCCAGCCAGGCTGAAGCAATCCCAAATGTGTAAGATGACGTTTCAGAAGTTTGATGGCCCTTCCAAGCTTTGATAGAAAACCAGGAATCGTGCCAATCTCAACCTAGAAGACAACAAACACATCCAGAGATAGCTCTTGGCAGAGCGGCTGACTTAGTGAACAGCAGGAATCCGAATCCCATTGCCCTTCGCCCTTCCGCCCTCGCCTCGCTTCGGCTGCGGGGCCTCAGGTGTGAGGACGAACACCCAGAGAATTTCACCAATGAGCAAACAAGTCACACCAAAACCCAGTGGGATGACTCTTGCCCGAGGCAGGGTAACGCACAATTGCACACATGGCTGGGCTCTGATATGTTTCTGCAAAAGCCCAAATCAACTAAGTTGCAAATATAGCCTGAATTCGAGGCCTTTCTTCAACACAGCTTGGAAGGGAGGCATCAGACTCAAGTTAGTCTTCCCGTACCTGTTGTGCACTTCCAAAGCGGGCAAAGTGATGAAATGTGTCTAGCTTGCTACCAGAATATAACATGCAGCCTAGCCTAAGGATCTAGATGTTGCTACAATGGTGCTGTTGGATGCTTTGAACGGGAAACATAAAGGGAAGCTCTCCATGAACAATGGGGGTTTCAATTAAAGAAAATACTTCCATGCTGCATGCACAGATGGATTCCAGGCATGGACCCTCTTGGATATTAACCGGAGACCCATTCGAAGACCAACTTGTGCGGGGGAAAACTGAAAGGCAAAGCCAAGGCAAAGCCCGGCAACGGTGAAAGGCACATTTCGCATGCCCCGAGCATCTGGCGAAGAGGCTGGTGACTCCACGTCGCTGCCTCAGTTGGTTGGCTTCCCACATCTCTCAGCCTCTGGGTTTCTTGTCCCTGAGGAAGGCTAGCAAAGAACACAAGCCCTTGGATTTTCAGACGCCAAAACGTAAACATCTAAATCATCTAAAATCAGAGCTCAAATCGGATCAGGTCTAGCCAGCCTGGCTGGCACATGGCACATTCAGGCTTTTTCACGCAGCCTGCGAAGCAAAAACGAGCAAACCCACACTACCTAGACGCATGACAAAGAATCATTATCGCACCCGTCAGTCCATTCCACATAACGATGAGAACAGCTTGGATTTACTCACTTCAAACAAAGCATATCTGTCCAAGGCGAATTAACTTATATATGGGGTTGAAGCCACATCCGTCATGTTTCAAGCGGTGTGGCATGTGATTGCTGCCTCCTGTTTGTGTTTTTATGTGTTGATTTTTGTGTACGAGAAAAAAAGAAAGAACAAAAATACAAAAAAAAAAAAAAACAAGAACAAGAAAAACGACAACAAAAAAGGGCCTGACTGCTCGTTGCCTCGAACACATGGCCAGCATATTTCACACAGTGGGCCGGCCCCGATCTGGTGTTCATAGGACACCCCAGTTGACTTCGACCGCAGCTATGGTTGCTTTCGGGCAGCAATGCTTTCTGGCAGGGCAGTGGATGGGATTCTCGACCGGTGTCCACCAAATTCCGCCTGAAACTCCGAGTTCTAACTCCTGAAATCCCAGAAACAAAATGAGAAAACAACACCTTTCCAAGCGGCCGCTCAGCTCCGCCATGGCCGCCCAGGGGCTGGAATGCCTGACGCAACTCCAAGTGAGACGGATCTCTGGCTCGTTCAAACTGTTTGACTGTTTGGGCAGAACCGCAAGCAGGGAGCCATTGGCGGACATCATTTTGGGGGAGTCCTGTCGAACCACTTGAGGGGGGCTTTCTTATTGAAAATCCGTCCCACTTCCTTTGGGCTCCCCATGGAACTATGGAAAATATGGAACTTGCAGTCCTCCCGTCCACGTTTACCAGAAAATGGTCCAGGAAATGGTCCAGGACCCACCAGCCGCATTCCATGTTTGGTGGATGGGAGGCTACTCGCAGAGGGGCGTAAAACCAGTGGAACTGCATTGACATACGTGCACAACCAGGTTTAAGGTCCTGTAGCCCTTGGCACCCAAGTTTGCGTTTTAAAGGTTGGCAACTCAAAGTTACGTTTGTGGCATTTGTTTGAATTTGGGCCGGAAAGGGACGTTTTTCTCAGAGGGATTCTGGGGAAACCCCAGATCTCCAGTGGTTCTTGGAGGGGTCATAGAAACAATATGTTTAACAAAAACAACAAAAAAACAAGTTAAGACAAGCTCGTACAGGGCACCAAACCCTTCAAGGCTAGCCCCGCCCCGAATAACACAGAACTTCCGAGAAAAATCCTTGCCCTCTTCAGCCACAAAAAAAAGCAATTGCATTTTGCTTTCGTACTTGCAGTCCTATTGGCCCCCGAGTCCACGCCTGCCCACAAACTTTGGGTCTGGATCAGTCTGAAGTAAGAAGATCACAAGGCAAAGCCACTTGTGGAGTGGAGCCGTCCCTTCGTAACCATTTTCGCATTGCCATGATGCTTGACTGAAGCGGGTCTCCGTGTCATCTACAAGAAGCTCCCGCAAGGACTGGCAACCTTTGGAAGGCACCGCAGCCCACTCCTAGGTCCTCCAGTAGAGGGGTTAGAATAAGGGCACCTTTTTTTTTCTCTGTAGTCTGTTTTAGTAGGGGAACCCTCCCCCAAAAAGGGTCAAAGGGCACTACTGGGGGACCTAGCGCGCCAAAAGTCTTGCCAACCAAACATATTGCAGCCATGGCTGTTCCAGGTGAGTCTTACAAGCCAGACAGATGACTTCAATGCCATGGATATCAAGGAGAGCAAGCCGGCAATGTCTCAGTGCGCACCTGCCCGGTGTCTTCGGAGTTGGCCCACTCCGATCCTCAGAAACGGATGTAGCTTTCTGGGTGTCCCTCCCAGTGCCTTTCTGTCTTTCTGTCTTTCTTTCTGTCTTTCTGTCTTTCTGTCTTTCTGTCTTTCTTTCTCTTTATTTCTTGCTTTCTTATCTTTGTTCTTTGCCTTTTCCTTGCTTTTCTTTTCTGTTCCTGCTTCTCGCTTTCCCTCTCTCTCTCTCTCCTTCTCTATAATCAAAGGAAGTTTAACAAGAAACTTCCGTAGTACTGGAACTAAATGAGCTAGCTGCTTTGACATATAGCTATGACAGGTAGCTAGCATGACAAATAGATAGCTTTGACATATAGCTAGCTTGACAGATAGATAGCTTTCCAATAGGCTTGCATGACAGATAGATAGCTTTGACATATAGCTAGCTTGACAGATAGATAGCTTTCCAATAGGCTTGCATGACAGATAGATAGCTTTGACATATAGCCAGCTTAACACGTAGATAGCTTTCTCAAGTATAGATTTCGTGGCAGGCGCAGCACTTTCGCAAGCACTCTCTGCGAGCTGGGGGATGGCAAGATGCAGAAAACGTTGGCGCTGTGCGTGAATTGGGCTTCCGGACTGTGCGCAAACCACCTCGGCTGCGACGCCTGTACGGAGGCGGTCTCGGAACGGTCTCGGAACGGTCTCGGAACGGGTTCGGAACGGGTTCGGAGACGGGCCCATTGGCACGGCCGCGCGAAGGTTTCGCAAGGTTTGAATTGCGTGGCAGGCGCAGCACTTTCGCAAGGTCAAGTATAGATTTCGTGGCAGGCGCAGCACTTTCGCAAGGTCAAGTATCGATTTCGTGGCAGGCGCAGCACTTTCGCAAGCACTCTCTGCGAGCTGGGGGATGGCAAGATGCAGAAAACGTTGGCGCTGTGCGTGAATTGGGCTTCCGGACTGTGCGCAAACCACCTCGGCTGCGACGCCTGTACGGAGGCGGTCTCGGAACGGTCTCGGAACGGTCTCGGAGACGGGCCCATTGGCACGGCCGCGCGAAGGTTTCGCAAGGTTTGAATTGCGTGGCAGGCGCAGCACTTTCGCAAGGTCAAGTATAGATTTCGTGGCACGCGCAGCACTTTCGCAAGGTCAAGTACAGATTTTGTGGCAGGCGCAGCGCTTTAGCAAGGTCAAGCACAGATTTGGTGGCAGGCGCAGTGTTTTTGCAAGGTCAACTTTCGCAGCCGGGGCTCGAAAATCGCAACTTTTAAGAACGAAAGTAGTACGCGAAGTCAACTTTCGCAGCTGGGGCTTGAAAATCGCAACTTTTAAGTACGAAAGTAGTGCGCAAAGTCCACTTTCGCAGCCGGGGCTTGAAAATCGCAACTTTTAAGTACGAAAGTAGTACGCAAAGTCCACTTTCGCAGCTGGGGCTCGAAAATCGCGACTTTTTAGTACGAAAGTAGTACGCGAAGTCCACTTTCGTAGCTGGGGCTCGAAAATCGCAACTTTTAACTACGAAAGTAGTACGTGAAGTCCAGTTTCGCAGCTGGGGCTCGAAAATCGCAACTTTTAAGTACGAAAGTAGTACGCGAAGTCAACTTTCGGGGATTGAACATCGCAACTTTTAAGTGCAGAGAAAGATGGGTAGATAGATAGATCAATAAACAGATATAGAGATAGCTAGAGAAATAGATAGAAAGAGATAGAGAAACAGAGATAGACAGAGATAGATAGATTTGTAGATAGATAGACAAATAACTAGCTAGATAGATAAAGAGATAGAGAGATAAATAAATAGAGAGGTAGATAGATAGATAGGAGATAGAGAGGTAGATAGATAGGTAGATCTATAGATAAATCGCAACTTTTAAGTACGAAAGTAGTACGCGAAGTCAACTTTCGCAGCTGGGGCTTGAAAATCGCAACTTTTAAGTACGAAAGTAGTGCGCAAAGTCCACTTTCGCAGCCGGGGCTTGAAAATCGCAACTTTTAAGTACGAAAGTAGTACGCAAAGTCCACTTTCGCAGCTGGGGCTCGAAAATCGCGACTTTTTAGTACGAAAGTAGTACGCGAAGTCCACTTTCGTAGCTGGGGCTCGAAAATCGCAACTTTTAACTACGAAAGTAGTACGTGAAGTCCAGTTTCGCAGCTGGGGCTCGAAAATCGCAACTTTTAAGTACGAAAGTAGTACGCGAAGTCAACTTTCGGGGATTGAACATCGCAACTTTTAAGTGCAGAGAAAGATGGGTAGATAGATAGATCAATAAACAGATATAGAGATAGCTAGAGAGATAGATAGAAAGAGAGAGAAAGAGACAGAGAAACAGAAAGAGAAAGAGAAAGAGAGAAAGAGAGAAAGAGAGAAAGAGAGAAAAAGAGAGAGAGAGAGAGAGAGCAAGGGGCCAAGGACAGTTCTCCAAACTATAGTTGTTCACTGCTTTGAAACTTCCGCCCCCCGGCTCTGCCGGACCTTACTTGTATAGAATATTATCACATTTTGAGTGTCCTCCGGCAAAAAGGACGAGCAAATACATGCTTGTTGCACATGGACAAAACAACTGGTGCTACACACGTTGCAAAGCGTGCCCAAACTAGAAACCCGTTTGGGGCACAGTTCAGGAAGACAACCTACATGCAACCATCTGGTACTGCTATTCACCTTCTGGGTTCCGGAAAGCAACCCTTCCAAAAAGGTATTGTGCAAACATTGGTTTGCTCCACAAACCTCGAAAGGACCCAACGAAGAATCTGTCCTCAACCCCTCTGAAGGAAGCGCCCAGCCCTAACAAACAATGAGCATCATGAGCATGCACACAGCAGTCTCAATCAGCCACATTGGCATTTAGCTGTCCCAAATGAATCCTCCAAATGGCTGGCTGATGGCTTTCTACCTCTTGAGGTTCAAGGAAGCTAAAAGGAAGCCCTTGGGGGAGGCTCCAGTCCAGTGCTTCCCACCACCTGGGGCTGTGCGCTTTGTGACTCTCCGGAGATCCTCTCTCCGGCGGTCTCCGCGGCAAAAGCTTGTTGTTCACCTTGTCATTAGGGGGGAAGGCAAGGAAAATACCTTCAGCTTATGCTTGCCTTGTTCAAAGCCAGGCGTGATGCCCTGGAGACAAAAGATCATCTTTTGGAGGCTATGGCAGAACATGGGACGAAAGTACCAAAAAACAAAAACACTACCTGCACCGCCTTTCAAGGAATGCTTCACATTCGCCTTGGTAATGTTGATAGGCACATGTGCTTCTCTGCAAGCTGGCCATCCTCAACTTCAAGGTTGAACACTTCTACTCAAATGTCAAAGCTCGTGCCCCATGGTCGCAACGCCAAGTTAAACAACCTCATGTCCAAATGTCCTGGTTCCTGTCAGAAAGAACCCCAATGGACCAACCAGCACACTGCAACATCCAAGGACCCGCCTCTCTTCAACTATCTGATCCTGCCTGCCGCAACCTTTGCACGCACAAACTGATATCTGGAATGCAAATAACATGTTGCAAACGTTGATCGCATCTTGATGTCCGATATATCAGGGTCACACTACAATGCAACTCAATAATAAATCGTGAAGTTGCACAGTCCAAACATACTGTCACGTGAAAGGCATAAGTGTCAATCCGCAATCATGCGGGCTAGCAGTTCCATTATGCCAAAGCTCTCATCTCAGCACTCTGACAATACAATGAGACAGCCTCTCACGACTCTTGGACCCATAACACACATCCATGAAGGCTCCTGGATGTGAGCTCATGGAGTCTACCAAATAAAGCCGCAAAGCCAATGCACCGCCAGTTTCAGCACAACCTATACAGTCCTACATTATCGACATGACTTTCACAAACAATTTAGACCACATAGTTTGCTCATGTTTCGTTTTGTTTTCCTTTTCGCTCACCCAAACCGGGCCATACCCAATGGACGCAGAAATCAATTCTGAACCTTTTGGGGCCGGCCCAAAACGCGGAAACTGAAAGGTCAGTTCAGGTCGATTCGCCTCGGGCCGTGCTTCAAACCCCGCTCCCTGCTTCCCGGCTGCTGGGCCTGTTGGAGCTTTCTGCGGAGCTCCGCAGCGACGAGGTGCACCGTCTTGGTGACGCACCTGGGCGTTTTCCAGCTGCTTGAAGCATGCCGATGTGCGAGTGGGTGGCTAGGAGTTTGGGGGAATTGGTTTCAAGGTACAAGAAGGGAACACCATTTTGGAGTCCCTTCATTTTGAAACATGCCATGTTTACACCAACTCCTTGTGGCTTTCCCTAAGACCCAGAGGCTGGTCGAATCACATTTTGTCTCCATCCCTACCAAAGGCCGCAACTGGCCCGGCCCCCCCCCCCATGTCTTCACGAGCATCCTATCCACCCACGCCCAAAGTCGCAAGGGACCGTGGAGGTGAACATTTCCATGCGTGATCTAATACCCCTTGGGCACGTTTAGAAGGGACTTCCGCACTCCTTGCCTGTAGAATGGGAGCAGGGGACTCGGCCGTGGGCGGATTGGCCAGGTACATTGTTTCCAAATGAGGCAGCTACAAAGTGTAGTGGGCACGTAAGCTGAACAAAAAGTTGGCCAGCTAAACGACGTCGACAAAAATGCAACGAACCACATTTGCGTTGACCACCCAAAAGCCAGAGAATGGTTGCGTAAGCCATCTGAGGAAAAAAAGAACAACTTCCAAGGGTTGGGCCTTTCAAAGCGCCCGATTGGAGGAACAAAGTCACAACGCAAACACTTGCAAGGGGAGGATTCCGCGAATTCTGGGGAGGGCTCGCCATTTCATTTGGATGGGATGCATATCTCAAAATAGGAGAACCCCAAAAAGGCTGGGTTCCCATGAGGTTTCCCTAAAAAAACAACACGGGGCCCGCCAAAAAACAGACTCACCAAATTCAAAGTTGACACACAGTGTGTAGGGCCGATTGACTGCTGTTTAACTCGTTGCATAGGGCGCACATGTTGAATCTCAATCTTGCCTGAGATGACATCCTAAACAATGACATAGGCTTACAGGGTCAGTCAGGGCTGCCCTGAGATCCCCTGCTAAAAGTTTAAGTTTTAGTGGGTTAAATGGAAACCCAGCCACTAAACACTAAAATCACAAAAAGGACCTAATTAAAAAGCTAAGGAACCGGATGGCTGGGAGCCACCAAGATACTGCCTGCAGCATTTCCTGCGAACACTGCGGCTCGCTCAACTGGCCTGAAAAACTCCTCGCGGGTCACCACAGGCATGTTGGCTTCGAGGGTGCCGGTCACGGCAAATGCCTCCAATGACCAGCCCCAGCTCCCCAGAGCAACAGCCCAGTCCCCTGGAAAAAGTCGTCACTGTTCGGCCCGTTCGGCTGGTTGAAAGGGTCAATGGAAAAGCAAAAGGCAAACAGTTGGAAAGGCGAGCGATCCGTCTTGCAATGGCAGGAACATCAAATCATTCGAAGAGCTCTTCCCAGGCTTCAAAGCTGCCTGACACTTGGGACACTTGGGATTGCCTTCTGATCACAAGACGTGGTCTGAGAAGCTATCGTCTACTCCAAACGTAGCTACTGTGACTGGGAACGAAGAGCAGACATGTGAACCATTGTGAGCCTACGTCACTTTGCGGCATGCGCTTTGGTGCCGTAATATGTTGAGGTGTGTATGTCACAGCTACAAACATTTTGCTATAGCATACTGCTTCATACACCCTAGCAAACAAACGGGAAGCCCAAACCAACGCCCCCTCCCCCTTCCCCCTCCCCCTCCCCCCCGCAAGTGTGTTTACCCATGCCCAAGAAGCTACTGTCTCGAAACACACAAAGAGTCAATTTGCATCACACGGCCAGCAACCCTCACAATCGAAGCCGGGCGGCAGTGCTTGTAGCTCTTACTTAGCATCAGTCAAACAATATCGTGGTCACCCGAAAGCGATCCCATCAACATGGCACTGAGTGTTGTCGGTCAAATTTGGCTATGAGGCAGTTGAACATCGGCAGCCGGTCCCAAGCAATCGGACGACCTGGCAAAGTGAAGAGACGGATCCACATCCGAAACCTGCAAGAGCCGTAAACACTACCCGTAGGCGCCCTCTTTACAAGGCGGCACAAGATGGCAGGAGGCACAGTCCACACAGGAACCGGCTCAAAATTTGGACCACCCACCTTTCAAAACCCAAATCCTTCAGCCAACTGAAGGGGCCGCGCCCTTTGGCCTCAATGGCTTCCCATGTAAGCCTCAGCTGTGGCGCCTATTGTCTGCCAAGGCTTCAGGTGACTCAGATCTCCGAAACAAAGCAGCGTTGCCCAGTGGCAATTGATCACTAATTTCTGTTAACAGACTTGCATCCGTTTCTGTGATTTCATTTCTGGTATGGAACCCGCAGTCCAATACAGGACAAGGCGGCATTGATGAAGCCTCAGGTGACTGTACCAAGAAGCAATGGCTGTGCGCAATGCGTCTTCGGAATGCTGAGGCCAAGTTCCAGTGCAGACCGGTGTAGCCGGCTCATTGTTTTCTCGACATTCAACACTAAAGGTTCGGAGGGCGTTTGTGCTTACTCTTCAGTCCATGATTCCAGTATCCGCAAGTGCCTTGAAGGCATCTTTCTCGATCTGCCGGAACAACCAGCCTAAAGCCCTCCAACCTGCAAACCAAGCATGACTTAATCAACTTTACAAGTCTTCGCTGGTCCTCGGGAGCGCCTAAGGTTGCAAAAACGCCTGACAGACATCTTAAGGCATGTCCAATTGCTTCTCCCTTAGCTTTGTTTGCCAGTCAGTCTACTTTTTGTGACCCAAACACCCTCTTTCCCATGTCACGCACATGCTTCCAGATCAATTGATTGGAACATGTCCCAACACGCAAGCATACGAACATGCATGACATACAAGGTAAGCTTTGGGAGTGGGTGACGGAAGTTTCTGCAACACTTCTCTAAAAGAAGCTGTTGGACCATGTTGCCATGTTCTTGCAGCACGCTTCTCTTCCGTGTTTTTGCACGGGCGTTGCTTTGCAGGCTTCATGGGGCTCTCAATCCGTCCGCAGAGACACTTACACGGATTGACTTGCGCAAAGCAACCTGCGTAACTTGCGGTGGGCCTTGGGCAGCGTGCAGTGAAAGATTTGCGCAAAGTGACCTGTGAAGAGCCGCTTTCGTAGAGAGACTTGCGTGGAGTCGACTTGCGAAGAGTGACTTGCGGGCAGCTTCCGCAATGCTTGCTCAGAGCAACTCGCACAAAGACAGTCTAGAGACTGACTTGCATAGAGCAACTTGTGCAAAGCAACTTGCGCGGAGTGACTTGAGCAGAGTCACTCGCAGGATGATGTGCGTGGAGTGACTTGCGTGGAGTGACTTGTGTGGAGTGACTTGAGCAAAGCGACTTCTGCACAGAGCGACTCTAGAGAAACTTGCGCAGAGTGACTTGCGCAGAAAAAACTTGCGCAGAAAGGTACTTTGCGTTCTAATCTCTAAAAGTTGCGATTCTCGAGCCGTATCTGCAGAACAGCAGCACTCCGTGCACAAATTTCACGCACAAACTTGCCATCTTAGAGTGGAGCTGCAGAAAAGCACTTCGCGTACAACTTCCGTACATCATTGCGAGTTGCCAATTTCGAACCAGAGCTGCGGACAGAGCACTTCTGCACACACGATCCCCACAGAGCTCATCGAGCACTCTGCAGATTCACACATTTCGCACGGCGCCGCAGCGAGAGCGCCTCCACACTCACAATACCCTCTGCGTCATCGGGCGAAGCAAGACGATTCAGTGTGCGCGGGCATGCCATTGGCGAACTTTCGGAGACCGCGGCCGCGCGAACAGAGGTTGCTTCTCTGCGCTTCCTCCAAATCACAAACGCTCGAAGTTAGCTCTCTTGTGAGCGTCTCTGTGCTAGCTGAAGCGACTAAGTGATTCAACTTCCTTTGGTGATATAAATGCCGAATATACGGAATGTATGAACGTATATGTCCTTTGCGGTTCGAGGTAATCTGTTCAAAGTGCCTGTAGCACCAGGTAGTAGCTAGTATTCCGATAAACTTTACTCGCACAGTCACAAGGTTGTAAACACTGGTGTGACAAAAGGTGTCATGCTAGCCCACAGCACCGCATGTAAAATAACTTATATCATTATATATAGCAACCTTGACAACAAAACTAATCATTGACCCAACAACGCAATAGAATGCCAGGACTGGACAAATGAAATCAACCGCCTAACAGTAAAAAGCCATCATTGACTATCAAGCAATCTCCACCCAATCCCGAAAGCCAGTCCTACCAGTGAGACACCAACACTCAACCAAATCCAAGAACCAATTATCTTCTCAATATTAAACTCCGCGTTGTGAATTCCACACACACACACAGACATTCTTAATTTCCAATCAAATGTTTGGCTACCTGGGGAAAGTCACACTTTGTGTTGGTTCATCTTGCAGGGAAGCTTGTTTTTGTCGCCCCGCCCCGTCCTCTTACCAACTCGGGTTTGCTTCAGAATGGGCGTTGGCCCCAAGAAGTGTACGCTTCGTCCAACTAACATGGCAACCGTGGGGAGGTACCTGGAAGATCAAATTCCTTTTGAAGGGACCCCTTGTCAGTCAGACAGTTGCCATGCCAACGGAGGGTAATGATTTTCCCGGGTTTGCTTCAAAATGGGTGTTGGCCCCAATAAATTGTGAGGAGTTCCGAATGGGCAAGAGAGCGATTTGTGGCGATTTGTTTCTTGTTTGACCCAACCAGCTCTCGGTCCCGGGGCCACGGCTCGCTGGAGCCCAAGGAGTGGGCGAAGGTCCACAGGAGCCGGCGGAGCTCGACACGCCTCACCGCGTCGAGAGGGGAACCGCCCAAATGGGCGGTTTCCTTTTGGCAAAAGCAAAAGCCAAAGGGACCCAATCGAAAAACCTCAAGCCAAAAGGACCCCTTTTTAGGGTACCCTCAAAAAAGATGGACCCAACACCGTGCGGATGGTTGCGAAGGCAAGCCAATCAGCAACAAAGGGCCAACTGAAGAGAGGTGAGATGCAATGAATCAACTGGAGAGGGTGTGGTGGCCACACTGGAGAATGTGGCAGGGCTTTCCCGTTTGTGCTTTGTGATTTCACTCACAGAACAATCTGGACCCTGGATCAAGCAGGCAATGTTGATGGATGAATTTGGGCACGGATCAAAACCGAGGATACCCGTTCAATGAAGGACCATGCTGGAGGGGCAAACAAAAGCAGTCATCGGGTCTACACACCGCCTGCAACGGTGTTCCTCTTGATCAAGAAATGCTTCACTTTGGACAGCACCCAGCAAGCATCACTTCACCAGGCGAGTCAATCGGGGGTCCAAGGCAAGTCAAGGGTACGTGGCTCAGATTATCAGAGGTCCGAGGTGCAAGTCGTTGACAAACATGACTCTGGTTGGTAGCCCAGCGCTAGCTGCAGAGCCAGCCTGGATGGTGCTCTGCCTTCGTGGACTTTTCAGCAGAATACAAAGAGTCCAGTAAAGACGCAAACTGCTTGTTTGCCCTTTACAAAAGAAGCGAACCATTTTTTACTTGTTTTAGCCTTCGGAGCCATCGCCTTCACGCAGGATTGTCCCTTCCCCTTCATGCCTAGCCATACCGTGGTGCTTCAAGAGGGGCGGGTATGCGCGGAAAAACAAGGCGCCTCATTGTCCCGTGCGCATCAAGCCCAACGCGCCGGAAGTGGGCATCGCACCTTAGCAAGCAGCGACAAACAAGGTAGAGCTTGGATGTACTGCATCTTGATGGACTTCACTTGGACTCATGAAAACGTGCCAAAGATGCGTGGACTTGTGAAGACGATTGCACTTCTCACTTCCGAGGATTGGACAAAAACACTTCAATCGTGGTGGGTTGCCAGTAAAATCGTCGTCCCTCACAAAAACTGTTCGATAAGGAAAACAAAAGGCACGGATCACCGGCTGCACCTTCTGCAGCTCATTTCGGAGACCAAAGTCTGAAGTTCAAAGCAGGCTATCTTCAAAGCATCTCGTGTCATGGCCAATTCATTTTGCCCCCCGTGCCCCATGCTCGATGGCAGAGTCAGAGGTGCTTTTGCACCTTGCCAAAGTCAGGTCTTCTGCTTTGGATTGGCGTGGACTTTGGAAACGGGCTCATGATGACTGATGCCAGCCTTTGGCAAGCTTTGACATTCCACAAGTAATGGAAGCCTATGCAACATGTCAAAAGCAGATCCACAGATTAAGTATATTGTCTGCAGGTCATCATGGAGGCATTTGGTCATCTAGCCGCCAATCAAAAGAACCAACTAACTGGCTACATGCAAGGTGCTTGCGGCTGGCGCCTGTCTACTCGATTTCTGCAAAGGTCATCATCTCCTCAGTTTGCCAACTTGGGAATGCAAGCACTACTCTTTTACACACACACACATGCAAATACTTCCACAGCAACTCGAGGCTTCAAACAACCAAATCACAATGCTGCGGGTGTTTCTCAAAATAGGGGGTTCCCTTTTTGGATGGTTGAAAGGGTAACCACAAGGAAGGCAACCACATGAAGGGGTCCATAATTCTGAGAAACACCCACATCCATTGAATGGACATCCGCAGTTTTGCCCACTGCAACGAAGGATAACATACTGCCAAACACCTGCCAACACAGGGGGGCCCAATGGTTAATGAGTCTCTCTTAAGCCACGGACGGAGTTTAAGCTACTCCCTGCATGACAGGATAATGACATCGAAAAACCTGCTGAGCTCAAAAGCGGAACGCCCAATCAATTGCCACTCAGAAGCCTCAACTGAATTCACCCGTAGCGTGCATTCCATCGACTTGTTCACAGGGGACCTTGATATTTGCCAAGTATACCTTTGTTGAGCCAGCGATTAGGCTTACTGCGCAACTGCAATCCCGATATGAGCATGTTGACAATTAGTTTGACACATATAAGTACGCAAACAGCCCTCCGATTGTCCTCTCCACCTTTTGACAACATCTTACACAGTCTATCCGTACATTCCAAGAAGCTTGATGCCACTTGCAACATTCGAGACCGCAGCTGCTCGCATATGCCGAGTAAAACTTCTCCTCTGTCCAACCATGATGGAAGTGGGCAAGAGCCCTTCTTAAGATGGTAGACTTCCAACACCTGCCGTGCATTTCCATCAATCTGCGTTTGTTGGTGGCAAACGTACTGAATAGATGTCAAACAAACACACAAACACACACCACACACACACAATCTACCCCCCCCGGGTTCGCCTTTCAAAGTTCAAACGTATCCAGCTGATGATTTGAGTATTTCGGCAAATCACCTTGGATACAGAGCGCAGAACAATATTGCTGCGAGGGCAGCCAAGTCACTTCTTGGATGACATGGGCGAGGTACTTTTTCAAATCAGACTCGGTGTCGTAGCGTGGAAGCTGAAGCATGTTAGAGCAGGTGGCAGCCGTGGGATAAAAGCTTCTAAGCTTGCCCGGCTCTGGTCGCGACTTCAGCACCAGCGTAAAGGGCATGCTCATGTCCTCAGGATGTTCAAGGATTTTCTCCCGGAGGCCCCGGAGGCCCCGGGGGGAACTCAAAGAGACCCATCGTCGAGACTAAGTTCTGAAGTCGAACATGTCTCAGTCGTGTCAGTTTCTTGCGGTCTCACGAATTCAATCCTGACGCATAGCCTCTAGGGATGCTCAGTAGGTTTGATTAATAGCTCTTGAGACGTTGCTTTGAAATGCAGAATGTACCAGCGTACGCTGTCTCGGCGACTTGATGCATGGAATTGACAAGATGTCGAGAGTCTCAATGCTTGGGCAAACCTCCTTCCTCATACAAGTCTTGAAGGGCTTACAAATAGCAGGCTTAAAAACCGCTGGCCTGCTGGACCCTTCTGCCGGCTGTCGCTATCTTGTGCAGCTACAACGGACAGCTGGTTGCAACTCCTCACATGTCATGCGCTTTTTGTTTTCAAAGCGCTCACCAAATATCATGAAATCCTTGGGCCTGATGGCGCTGAAGGCTACGCCCTTTGAAATGGCCACATTCATTGAAGCTTTTGTAAGCTGGGTCTGTTGTTGCTTTTGTGGATATCCATTTTGGGGCTGGTTGAAAGTGAAACTGAAGGGAAACAAGGGTTCCTAGATTTTCAAGATGTACAGCAAGCAAACACATCTAAACGTATCATCCTTGGGCTATTGGACCACCTGTTGATTGGCATGATGCGCTTGAGCACCGACACTGATTAGCCCCCTTGGGCCTCCCGTCATCCATCAAAAAGGGTGGAAGCTACGGAACAGGACACGCTCAGATTCAAGCAACTCGTCGATGACTCAATCAACCCTAGCGTGACTCAAGATCTCCTCACGCACAAGGGGGAAACAGCTCAAACAGACTGATCGAGCGGTGTCATGGCAAACTCCCGTCCACAATGACTCGCTGATCATTCACATCCGTACAACGTCTCGGGGCAGCGTACCAGGGGAGAAATCAGCTTGTTTCGGTCCAACAACGGAGAAGACCAGTCCAAATTGTGAATAAATGCCCCAAAGCCAGCAATCTGACGGTCATGGGGCAATTCCATATAATTCCATCATTCAACCCACATGACCAATCGAGCATGCCACCCAACTCGCCAACTAAACACAGAGGCCATCCCCGAGTCAACGACCCAAACTTTTCGAGTCCTCGGACTTCAAAGACTTGAAGCCGCCGATGGGGGCACTGGTCTGTCCAGTGGCAAACCTGGCGCAACATCCATGGGCCAAAAACACGCCGCACGTCGAACTTCATCACTTCAAGTCTACTCCAAAGAGCACGGCCAAATAGCCAAATCATGTAAATACAGATAATATAGATCACAGAATTATGTGCACACATAGACCTCGCGAACAAAGCAAGCGATTGAAGCCGCTCAGGCAAGCGCCTCAACAGCAGCTTCCGCTCTTGCATCGTCATGGACTTGACCGCTGCCCAGAACCTTTCACGCCAAAGCGAGCTGAAAGCCAAAGACTGCTTGACTCCAGAACCGAGATTAAATGCCAGAAGTCAAGTGCATGCGAAGCGTGTACAACAACTTCCAAGATCATTGCTGCACTCATCGATATCCAAGATATAACCATGTGTTGACTGCACCAACCGAAGCGACCTTCAGGCACAGGCATCTTTTGTTCTACAAAACGGCGCCAGAAGAAAGGGGATAAATACCTTCCCACAGGGGCACAACATAAGGAATCTTTGCCCAGGGCGCCATTTGACGACCTTGGTGCGGGCGGGCGCTCCTGGCGAGGTGAATCGCAGTAAGGGAGCTCTATGGGCTGACCCAAGCACTCCATCCTCAAGGCTTAGTCCTTCTGATTTAGAGTCCTGATGAAACCATTGGCGTTCGTCTGGCCATCACCGGTGTGTGTCAAAATAGGGGGACCCGCCCAAAAATGCTGGTTGGCCGCCTGGTTGGCTTATTGGCTTCCCTTTGCACCAAGGTGAAAAGGGCAGTCTCAAGACGCAAACACACACAAACAAAACCACAAGCACAGACATAAAAGCAAGCGCTTAAACATCTGTCTTTGGCTCCTGGGCCGTCGTACTTGGTGTGCTTCTTCCAATCCTCGATATCGATCTCGTCGTTCCCCGAGAGCAGCCGATCGAACTCCTCAACCTTGAGGCAGGAGGATGCTGCCAGGATCAGAGCGCGAGGGCAGAAGTGGTAGAAGCCTCAGAACTGCCGCGACTCCCCGGTGCCTTTCCTATCTCACATACGGCGCTTAAAATACTCATCTGGGATCAACACAAAACAGAAGTCGAACAGCCGAACCAACACGCTAACAGGGCGGTTTGGAAATGTGAGCATTTGGGGGCCAAATCCAGTGCAAAGCCAAGATGATCCAATCCAAACGCAGCAGAATGAGGCTGAAGCCTTAATTACCTTGCTTGGGCTAACCCCTTGTTTGAACATGTTTGAACCACTGTTGTTTAAACAACCTTTGGAATCCCTTTGAAGAGGAAACACTTTGCCCAAGCCTGCTGACTATTGCAGGGCCACACATGAAAAAAACGTCCCCAAACGTGTTAGAACCCAATGGGTTTGGCAACAAGTGAACACTTGCTAGATATTTCTCTGGTTGCGCGGCTTTAGTATGAGCAATTAACCATTAAGACAGGTACACAAAGGAACCAATGCAATCACACAATCAACCTGGCAGGAGTTTGTTTAATCAAGACGCAACGACCACAAATCCAATCCCAAAGATTTGGCTAGTGACTCAATAAAGGGTACATACTGGCACCTTGGAAAATGTAACCAAAGACTAAAACCTGCGGTTTGCCCAAAATCTTGAATTTTGAGCCACACCCATTTATCTTTATTCCCAAGCAGCCCTTCTTGAGACGAGCGAGAGCGTCATCGTTGCTCTTGAGGTGATGCGCCGCATAGAGGCTCAAGTACAGCTCCAGGTTGTCTTTGGTCACCGGAATTTTCTCCCCGCCCCAAACGAGGCACACACGGCGCCTCTTGCCGAAATGCACCTGCCAAAACGCCGATCAAGAAGTTGACAGTAAGTAAACGGATGTTGGCAACTGCCTGCTTGGGCTACATGCACGTCGCGCAAATTGTGAAGCTGTGGCATAAATTCAATTAAAATGTCTCCCCTGGTATATGCGTGCTATGCAAGGATTGTTGACTACCTGCACATGCAGGGTAATTGTTGCCTCACACTCAATTCCATATCAAGCGGCATGACACCCTCATGTCTGTTTCACTCTGACAGCATGCATAACTTCCGAACCATGTATACAAACAAAGGCATCCCGCCTCGAATATACATGTTCAACAGAACTCATTGGACACCTTAGCCTAAAGCTCAATATCGTCCTGACGTTTAAGTAGAAATCGAATCGAATGGTGTTTCTAAATGCAAGTAATGGCATTGTAGTAAAATATTCAAGATCTTGTTGACCCTTTTAGTTTATTCATGTTGTTAAATGGACTTCGGGACCTCGTTTGGGGAGTGCACCTACCTCGTTTTGCACCTAAACATGATTTCGTTTGGCCTTTGCTGTAGGCTTCTGCAAATAAGTATACTACTATAGTCCATATGACAAAGCAAGCATGAAACTATTGACTAATGTGGCCAACTCGAAATTAAGCATGTTGAGCTAGTGGAAAGCTTGGGTTTCAACTTTAGTATTGACAATATCATGGAACCGATCAGTCAAATATTTAGCATAATATGTATATATGTATATATATATATATAAATATACACGTTGAGTTCATGGAAAAAAAGGTCTTATTCAAATGCTGATACTATTGAGCATAGCAAAACCTGGATTGGTTTCTGCAGCGTTGTGATATTAATTTTAGTTAATTGAACAATTCTGTGTTGATGAACATAAGGGTGACAAATAAGGGTGACATCGGAGGTGTTGACCATGTTAGTTTCTGGGCCTGACCATTCCACAAGGCTGCCGACCAACGACAGGATGAGAAGGCCAAGTTTTTTCTCATGTGTTTAAATGTTGATTGTACTATTATGTCCAAACAAACATGTCCCCGGCTCAATTCCTTGTCTTGCCAGAGCTTACTGCTTGCAATGTTTGACAACATATGGGTATCCGCCAAAGCAACTTAGACTTCAAATTCACCCATCCCACGGTGCAATACTTAAACATCTTGAACCAATGCCAAGTAATTGCAGGTATTTCGGCAATTCCGTAGGATTTGTACGCAATGACCACAACTTCCTGTTGAGCAGCGATTGATTTGTGCATCTTCCATACCATCCAAATGGGTCCCTTGACGCATTCAAAAATGGCCCACCGGCAGATCTAGGCTCTTTGCATTCGGAATCCGTCGGCCCGAAGTGCCTCGTCCAGCGTGAAGTCTAAGTCCAACCTGCACGCGGAAGCATCGATCTAAGGGGTCGGCCTCCATGGGGGACGCTTAGATCTTTGGTTCTAGGAGAGACCCGTTTTTTTCAAACATCCCGCAACGATTTCGTAGAACAAGCAAGATCCAGGTAATCTTCTGCCACGCCCCCCCCCCAAAAAAAAAAAACATCCACCGAATAAGTTTTCAAAATTCCAGCGCGGCAATACTAAATAAGAGGCCGATTCTAAGATAATACCAAGCTAGCGGTTGATATTCAAGGACCCTGTGCCCTCAGTCAGCAAGCATATTTTGTGGTTTCTCATGAGCGGACCTACACAACAGTGACCCAGGAATATTGCATGGTTCTCTTGTTAAATGTGGGACGTCCTTTCTTATTGCAGAGAAGGCACTAATGGCTTGTTGATTCCTTTTTTCCATCAATGTTCCCGAAAGAAGCCATTTCCCCTTGAACACTGTCAGGGCAGTGCCAGCCGCATTCTGGCCATAACCGTTTCTGACTGGATGACCAGGGACAAGGGTGGTCGCCACATGAATGAATTCCCATAGGGCTTCGTTGCCAGTGAACCTTGCATACCTCGCATTGATCAGCTGTGAAGCGAGAAGCAACAACACATTGAGTGCGTCCAAGTGAGGCACCTGTTTCGACAGTATATTCAAAGCTAAACAATGTCACATCCAGTCCTAGTTTTCACAAAGTGCATGCCAAAAGCTCCAGACAAGTAGATCAATTCAACTGGAGGTGGGCAGGTAGCCCTTCAAACTTGCTAACTGGTGCCAGCACTTGTGCAAAGGCTTTTTAAAAGAGATGGCATGCATGCATATGCACAAATGTGCAAATAGAAAATACCTCTTAGATACTATATATATATATTAATATGGAAACATCTGCAAATGTCCAGTGGCTTGTGAAGGTTGGTGTTTACTTTATTTGTTTCTTTTAGGTGTAGGAGGGGGCTGCTCCTGTTGCAACGAAGTTTACCGCCGGCACATCCCGCATGCGGCTGGGCCGCTGCCGCAGGGTGTCCGGCTCCGCCCGCAGTTGCTGCAGCCGCTGCCACAGCTCCGGGTCCAAGGACGCGAGGTCCTGTGCTCGGGGGGGGGGGGGGGGACGCATCCCCAAAAACGGTTTGGTCTCTCGTGTTTCCCGGAAAAACCAAAAAGGGTGGTCTCAAAAAACCAAGAGGGGAAAAAAAAACATATGCTTAAGCAAATGGAAGTAATGGAAGTATGGGTTTTCCTTCAAAGCCCCGGGACATACCCATAGTTCAAGGTGTGTTTATTCAATGGGGTTGATGTATGAGATATCCATCAGGGAAACCACAAAAAACAGATTTGACTTTCACCACATGGGACACGCTATGCATGATCATTTTGGGGGGACAGGAATATTGATCAAACCCCATGTGTCAAAATAGGGGCTATTGGTTTTTCTTTGAACGCAAACAGGGTGCTGCCACAAATTCCTGGAGGAAAGCTGTCGGTGTTGCTCCAAGATCCGAAGGATGGAGAAGTGGTTGGAGAGTGAAACTAAAGGGAACCCGTTTGCCAAATTTCGAAGCGATCACAGATTGAAGGCTCGGAGCAAGACTTTCCAATCACGGATGCTCCCCCAACCCACCCAGGGTCCATGCCACTCACTTGGGCTGTCTTGCGCCTAGAATCCCTTTCCAGCTTGTTTCGCCATTGACGGCACAGCTGAGTTCCAATCGAAATGCCCCCCCCACCATTTTGGGGCACCAACCGATACCCCAAAACCAGCCGCAAGCCGCCCCCCCCTCCCACCACGCCGCGGCCCCCCAGCCAAGCGCTCGCGGGAGCTCCTGGCAGCAGAGCTCCAGGCCCAGCAGCTCCTTCAGCAGCGGCAGCGCGAAGCGGATCGGCAGGTGCTGCTCCTTGAGCCTTCGCTTGCGCGCGCGGCCGGGCCACCCGCTCGTCCGGTCGGATGGGCGGGGCGAAAGGGTGCGGGTGGGGCCGCTGGGCCCCGAGACTTGTTTTTGTATGGAAGATGGGCCAGAAAACGGGGAAAAAAAAACAAGGTGTGCAAAAGTGGGGAGTGAAAACAACTAAGTTGAGAATTTTTGAGTGCTTGGGTTGAGAATATCACTCTGAGAGTGGTGAGTTGCTATGGTGGCATGAACAGGTTGAGTGGTTCAATTTGTGGAGCCTCCAGCAATCAGTTTTGTAATTCCTCTGTTCATTGTACACTGAATGGTGTGTTGCGGATGTGTCGTTTTCTGGGAAATAGTCGACAAGCTCGAGCAAACTCTCCTTTCCTTCCTTGCATCCTTCCTCTCGTCCGTCCTGGATATCCCGGTTCTACCATGTCTCTTGCCGTTTTTGAGTGCATGGTCCAAATGTGATGCCGCTGAGGCAAAGGTGAAAAGGGCTGCTTGCTCCAGCTCATGGGAACACGCAACTCGCAACTGAGGGTGCACCAGCTGCCATGAGCGCAAAACACCTCGCCTGCTATGTTTGATCATGGACCTGGGGCGTTTGCAGGTCATCAAATGCTTTGCCTGGCTGTGCATCTATGTTCATGCCCAAGTGTATCAGGTTCATCCTGATTTGCATGTGCGGCAGTTCAATCGCTTTGCTGCCATACGTCGACGGTGTAGATGTGTATCCACTTGCACCTATCGTCCCTCGCCACAGCAACTTCCAATTTCCCCGTGTGCGCCCTCAACAAGCGGATACCTGACGCCTTTTAAGGGACATTGGTTCAATAAATATCTCCCAAGCTGGCCATACAGCCCTTACAAGCCAACCCAGTCATCACATGCAGAGCACATACCATGTGTTTCTGACAAAATCAAATTCAACGACCTCCTTTGGCCAGTCTTCGCAACCTGCAAGCCCCGCGTCAGACATCACCCGGTTTCTGCAAGAAAAAAGGACTGGGCGTCCGGCAGGGCCAGGCCCATCATCTTCCCCACCAGCTCGTAGTAGCAGCCCCGGCCCTCGTTGAAACAAGGCCTTCTGCTCAGAGCCAGCCGTGGCGGATCTGTGCGTGTAACCACCTGGGACAGTGATGCGATGGCCCCAGCGAAAACCTCACCTGTCAAGCTGTGCTGCTTGTGCTGCTTGTGGCTGTATTTGAAGAATGCCTTCAATGGTTTGGTGTCAATGCTGATGGATTCTAGATTGAAGCGCAGATTGCTGGCAATCAGTTGAAATGTGCGTTGTCTCTTTGATATCATCAACAAAAAGCAAGCCAGTAGCGCTAAGACAAGCAAACTGCTCAAGCTAGCCATACTTACCTCAGACAAGAGACGCAGGAACGGTCAAGTACTGGTCCCGGGACTGAATCCAAGAGCCGCGATGAGCTTTACAGTTGAAGCTAGCTTCCTCTTGAGAAACCTAGATATCGTAACAGAATAAGCTTCTGCAACACCTTGACCTTGAGCAGGGATGAACGAAAGCTAGCAGCTCTGCATGTCATGGCTTGCAACAAGGCTGGCCTGGGCAAATCTTTCTGCATTTCAGCCATTTCAGCCCCTTACCTGGCGTAGGAACTTTGTGACCTGTGCCAGGTTTCCTACTCAGGTATGTCCAGCTTTGAAAACCGATCAAGGAGCACGAAAACCAAACTTTCTGTGACATCTCACCAAAGAAAACAAACAAACATGTTTGAACCACCCAATAGAAAAAATGAATAGACCACTGAACCAAGCTTCAAAGAGGTTGTAGTCCTCCTTTGCCAGCTCAGAAGAAAATACCGAGAAGAGGTCTCGCACCAGCCCAGCACCCTGACCCGTCTCCATGCCAAACATGAGATCCTCCATGTGAGGCGTCAGCCGCTGCAATTGCTGGCACATGCTTTGAAGCACCTGCCTGCCGGGGCGCGCGTTCGCTCTTCCCTCACCTTCCCAACGCATGGCTGTGGGTCAACAAAAAGGTACCCAAAATGGCTTGACCTGGCAAATGGAAATATGGACTAAAACCTGTGGTCCCCTAGTGGTTTAATTTTGTCCCATATCCACATCACATGCTGGCAGTCAGAGTCAGTAAATGCAACGCTCCACTGTGAGCCCAATCCGAAAAAATGATTAGTCTCAGCATCCTTCTACAATGCGCCACCTTAAGACCTTGGTCAGCAAGTGCTGTGCTTGTGCCAGCTTCTACACATCACGCGCACTGCAATTGAGCTATATATGATTGCTAGGTGTTTTAGGATGTGCACCAAACTTGTTGCATTGCGAGATGAAGAAACATTTTTATTTTTATTTTTTTAATATACATATATATTTTTATATATATTATGAATACGTAACAAACCTTGCGCTTCAATCGTGAACGTACGTTCAGACTCTAATGGTAGCCGTCTGAGCCTCGTTTTCTCAAACACTGCTTATCCGCTGCTTTCAGAATAAGCGTGCTTGCCAAGTTGCTGCTTTGTGCGAACAGGACGATGTGGCTTCATCATGAACTCAATGCAAACGATGGTAAATACGTTTTGAAAGCCATCAAACATCATGCATGTTGTCTTGTGGTTTAAGTGTGGTAATGCAAGTTGCAGCAAATCAACTTGCGAAACAGCCGTTATCCAACTTTAAGTGGGGGAAAGGAACATCCGGGAACATGTCGCTTTGGCATCCCTCTAAGGTTTCAAAAGATTAGCCTTCTATTTCCATTACCCGTCTAGTTGTAGTCATGGTGAATCGTTGGGCTGACTGCAGGTCTCTTTTTGGGGAAAAGACAGGGGTTCAGAACCCCGCTACGCTGGCAAACTTGAAACTGGTTGGTGGATCTTCGCCAGTTAAGTGAGGGCCAGAAACTTCGAGACGATTTCTGGGCAGGTGAGGAGTTAGTTGTTCAGTGGCAGGTGTTTATTGCAGTTTCTTGTTGTTTTGCTTGAACGGTTCACGGCTGAACGCGGGCCACGTTCAAATGCGCAGTGGCAATTGGGGAAGAAAGGGCACCCTGCTTTTGTTGGTTGATCTCAAAACAACTATTCGACAAAAAACAAGAACCGCAAAGCCCCGAACTTGGCCTCTTTGCAAGGCTTCCTTAAGACTACATCCAAACACCAGCTCCTTTCCAGGCAGATCCTCTCAATCATCCGGTATTTGGGTGCTTGTTGCATTGTTTAACTGGCCCAAATGTCTTTTGTTGGCTGATCTGAAACTGAACCCCTTCCCCAAAACAATGGTCGGTTGACCTTCCCCCTCTCCCTGGCCCAAAAAGGAAAAAGGCAAAAAGGCACCAAGAAACACCCCCACTGGGCAACTGATCTGAAATACAGCTTCCAAACAACTCGGTTCATCTCCCCCCGAAAAAAAAAACAATACAGGAAAAACAAACTCTTCCCCCCCTCCTCCCAAAAAAAAAACAACACACACCAGGCACCGGGCAGTGTTTCCGGGTCGCTCGAACCCCCCGCAGCCCTCGCCTGCGGTCCACCTGCAGCAGGGGCAGAGCCTCGAAGTCCTCCGCGATGGGCGCGTGCATCAGCAGAGCGAAGAGCGCCGCGCGGAACCACTCCACCTTCTTCTCGAAACCCCCGCCTGGCGAACAGCTCGGGAAAAAAAAAAGAGGCGTCCGAAAAAGAAAAAAACACAAACACGGACCCCAAGATTGTTTGTATATTTCTTGTATATTTTTCCCCAGAGAGCTGAAAGCCATAGGGGTCCTAACTTCTTATAAAGAGGGGAGAATGATTTACGAGATTGATGGTTGTGTGCTAGGGGGCGTGCAGTTTGGGGTGCTGGTCCAGATGCTGTTTGGGGGTGCTGTTTGGGCTGGTGTTTGAGGGGCGCATTTTTGCAAGCAGTTAGGGTGCTGTGCGAGCTCGTTTTGCAAGATTGACGGCAGGGGGCTAGGGTGCTAGTGCGGGTGCTGTTGTGGGATGCTGCTACGGGATGCTGTTTGGGGTGCTGTTTGAGGTACTGGTGACGGTGCGAGCGCATTCTGCGAGATTGACTGCTGGGTGCTCTGCGTGTGCTGTTTGTTTGGGGGGTGCTGTTTGCGGGTGCTGTTTGGGAATGCTGTTTGGGGGGGGGGTGCTGTTGGGGTGACGGTGAGGGCGCGATTGACGGCAGGTGCTGGGGAGCATGCAGTTTGGGGTGCTGGTGCAAGCGCTGTTTTGGGGGGCTGGTGCTGTTTTGGGATGCTGTTTGCGGTGCTGTTGGGTGTTGTTGGGGGTGCTGGTCACGTTGCGGGTGCATTTTTGCGAGATTGCTGGACGTTCTCTGGGGGTGCTGTTTGGGGCGCTCTTCGGCGGGTGCTGTTAAAGGTGCTGGTGTGCAATCATTGGCCTGTTTTTCGCTATCTGGGGTCTATGCTGGTGTATTGTAAATCTGATTTACATACTATATATATATATATATATTAAGTTAAGCTTTTAAAGCGAACCAACAGGAAACAGTCAATTTTGCTGTGGTGCCTTGGGGCGTTCTGCATCAGTGCTTTGGTGTCTTCAGCATGTGTTGGAGAAAAGTAGAGGTAGCTCGGAGCCATGTGCAAGTCAATCAGTGGAGAAACCAGCAAGCATTGACCTCTGAACTCACTAAATCTATATGAGTTGCTTGTTCAAGTTTCTTGTTCGGGCAACTTATCACGAGTGAACGGTGGCCATTGCGCTTGATAACTGCACCTTCAGCTTGCTTCGGAAAGGGCTGACAGGTGGCTCTAAGCTGACGCTCATGGAAACAAACACAATGCCTTCACCTGAAGCCGTTTGAACGCCATGCTTCAACCGACAGAAGCCACACCTTTGTACTCTCTCAGCAGGGAATGAGGGAATCACCCTATAAACCATCCCTGCTGCTTTCGGGAAGGAGAAAATGACCCGAGAAAAACCGGTCCTTTTGTGGCTTCCTTTAAGGGAATCCCTAGGTTCACCCCCAAAACCCGAAAGGTCAGGAATAAGGCAATGAGGGAATAACCCCTACAAACCATCGTTTTGTGGTTTAAATCCCCAAGACCGGTTCGTTTTTTTTCATGGGGGCTGGGGGGGAGTGCGGGGAGGGGGAGGAGCCCAAATAGCCCCTGTTAAGCCCTTAAGGCCTTATTTAGGGCTCCCTCCCCCTCCCCCTCCTCTCCCCCCAGCCCCCATGATTTTCCCAAAAGGGAATAACCCCTAGAAACCATCCTTTCGTGGTTCTAAGAGAATCCCGGGGGACCCAGACCGGCTCATTCCCCAAAACCCGGACTCGACCGATCGCAAGTCTTCGTGGAGCCCCCCAAGCCGTGGCCGGCGCAAGCCGCTCGCCTGTGAGCTTCGCCTCCGCCGAGAGCAGCGGCAGAAACACGGTGTCCAGGGGCTCGGGGCACAAAGGCCCGTGGAAGCCGTGGAGGATCAAGTCCTGGGCTTCCAGCTTCTCAAGCCCACTGGACAAACATATATATATATATATATGTCCAGTAGTGATAGATTCCCTTCAAAAAACAACCCGGGGTAAAGAAACACATATTCTGGAGCAAATGGAAGTGGGTGAGTCTTTTTCGAGGACGCCCCTGTCCAGTTCCAAATCAAGGAAAAAAAGGCACCCTCTTTGGGGTTGGTTCAACGGGAAACCAAAAAGAAAACAAACAATTTTGTTGGGCCCCTATTTTGCACATACCCTGCTGAAGACCGGAGGTATCGCACGGAGTCGCACAGAAAACCTCCATGATACGGTGTTGACTTTTCGAGGGGCAACCGCTTTGGTGTGCTGTTAGAGAAAAAATGAAAGGCTACAGGAAAGGGAGAACCACCCACCAAAAAAAAGAAGACATTCTTGACTATCCATGAAAGGTGAGTGATAGTTCCGTGCGTGCGTGCGTGCGTGCGTGCGTGCGTGCGTGCGTGCGTGCGTGCGTGCGTGCGTGCGTGCGTGCGTGCGTGCGTGCGTGCGTGCGTGCGTGCGTGCGTGGATGTGTGTGTGTGTGTGTGTGTGTGTGTGTGTGTGTGTGTGTGTGTGTGTGTGTGTGTGTGTGTGTGTGTGTGTGTGTGTGTGTGTGTGTGTGTGTGTGTGTGTGTGTGTGTGTGTGGGTGCGTGCGTGCGTGCGTGCGTGCGTGCGTGCGTGCGTGCGTGCGTGCGTGCGTGCGTGCGTGCGTGCGTGCGTGCGTGCGTGCGTGCGTGCGTGCGTGCGTGCGTGCGTGCGTGCGTGCGTGCGTGCGTGCGTGCGTGCGTGCGTGCGTGCGTGCGTGCGTGCGTGCGTGCGTGCGTGCGTGCGTGCGTGCGTGCGTGCGTGCGTGCGTGCGTGCGTGCGTGCGTGCGAGCGTGCGTGCGTGCGTGCGTGCGTG
>CAUJNA010003420.1:539755-549755 GCA_963377175.1 Effrenium voratum
CAAACGTGGAAGTGCCCAGGAACCCTTCCCAGAATTTGTGCACTTCCAGGTTTCTTGGAGGGAGGCCGCGTGTAACCCATCTCACGCACCCAGCGGCTAGGGCAATGTGCTCTGTTGCTCAATAAATTAGCCTCCTTTCCATGAAAGGACAGCAAGACGCTGCTGCACTGGCCCAATTCGGTCTGGCTGCCCTCCCCCCCCCCCCCCCCTCCCCCGGCCTGCTGCCCCATGTCAGGCACGGAAGCGTGTCATCAAAACGGCCTGTTGCTTCAATAAGTGCTCGAATCAATATACTCAATATTGAAGTCAAGGCTGGTGTTTAACTAATCCTGGCCCTTGTCCGCTGGCTTGGCAACAATGCTATGAGGCATGGAGCCATATCGAGCCGGTCTGAGTTGGGAAGAAACATCCTGTCCAAGGCGAGTGGATGAACTGCTCGACCTTGCTGTGCAAGTAGTGGACAGTGACCTTGATCATTTCAAGAGATTTAAAGCCGAGCTCTACGAAGGATAAGTCATCAAAATGTGCTGAGGGCCTTATTGCCATGTCTGCCAAACGCAAGTATGGATGAGGTCACAAGGCAATCGAGATTGCGGGGTGTAAAGCGGTGTGATCCCTGCAGGCGGCATGCGCTATGCACATCTAGGTCAATCCGCCTCCTTGAGCGCCGAATGGCAAAAGTCAGGGCGAGATCCCGACAGGCATCAAGTTTCCACGGGAACGTCCGGAATCTGTTGCCTTGGTCAAGTGGAAGATTCCTCTTTGGGTGATCAACCAGCAAGCCGAGCTGGCTCAGCCGAGGTCCAAACTCTCAGAACATCGCAACAAGATGGCTATCGACACGGGTCCGATGGTTTCGTACAGTGCAAAAAGTCTCTGTGCCCTAGTGCCATGAACACGAACCGCAATTGACTGCGATTCAAACACATTCGCAGCCCGCCCATTTCGGTCACGCATCTGGTTGAAGCAATCTGACAAGGACGCTCCCTGTCATCCGTCATCAGGGGCCACAGAGACGCTTGGCGAAACAAGCGCATACATCCTAAGCACCTCATGGCTACTAAATTCTAATTAAGTCCAGGAGAAAGCCAATGCAATCCTGTGCCAAGCTGGGTCCGAGTGGTTGCATTAGTCTGAATTGAACTGGCACTGCAAAATCAAGGGCGCATGACGTAGAAACAAAATGGGACGGTGCTTCCTTCACTCAATGCAAAAACCCTTCCTGAGCCTGAGTACAAACGAAGCCCAGCTCTATGCCTCCTCCAGCCCAAACAAACACCAGCCAATCAGGACGAGCTGCCAGGCTAGTGAACTTCATCATGAGGACTGCACAACAAAATATAACAACTCAGAGAAATGGATGATGAAGTGTGCCAACTTCAAGCCAAACATGGGTGTTGCCTGAACGTTCGAACATCTTGAAACCTACCTCATCAGCAGCGCATCGTCACACCAGCAACTCCCCCCCCCGCCCGAAAGACAAAGCCAGGGTTGCCTGCATCTCCGGCACACTCTGTCGCATCCGCATCTCTTCCTTGCTGGAAGGAAGAAGCACCTCCCTAGGCAGTACCTTGGCTACTTACCAACAGGTCAACCAGGCATCTGCTGAAAGCCAATACTAGGCCGACTGTTCTTTCTTGTTTGAAGCACTTGCTAAACAAATAAGACGCTATACAAATATAAACTCAAGGACGGCTTGATGGCTTGATGGAAGAGATTCTTACCTTAAGACTGCGATTTGGTTTCTCTGTTGCCCGCAAAGTTGCTCCAGAAGGGACAGGGGGACAGCAAGATTCCCTCACTAATATGGTGAATTGTCCAACCATCTTTGTGTCCTCCGCATATGCCTGGATCATCCTCTCCCGTCGCTGTATCCAGCAAAAGGCGCCGACCTGACAGGGACGACAGGCGAACTGCGTACGGGAGAACAACCAGAGCTCGCCCAATGCACATCATTTCAATCTTGGAGAACCGAGGAAACCTCTTGGAACCAGAAAACTAATCAAAGTACAAGTACATACATATTAAATAAGGATTGAACCTGTTCATGTCAAGCGGTTGATTTGCCAACATGTGAGCATATGAATCGCTTTGTTCAGGTGCAAGTTCAGGCAGCTCCAACTTGGCTTGTGAAGGTCACGAGGAAAAGCCAAGCCTTCTCGTGTTTGGCTGCCTTTCACTTCCTGTACTGGATTGCTATATTATGTGAGCGTATGGATTGTGTCTGAATGCGACACCCTTCAATAAGCGTGCGAAAGTGTAAGGAAACGCCCTTTCCAAAAGCAAGCACGCACACACACACACACTCACACGCGCGCACACACACACACATACAACTAGTGGCGAATATGTGAAGCAATATATGCACACACTCAAAGTGCCGTGCGTTGCAAGGAAGATCCTATTGGGTTTGCTAGAGTTCTGCAATCCAGCTTTCAACTTGTATCTACTTCAGCCGGGAATCAAGGTTCATACCAACGCTTTACCTTGAGTATTCACACTCAGGGTTGGTGCCAAGTGACACATGGACATCTGTTCGTGCATCTCCGATCTGCAGCAAATTCATAGTCAGACTCCAGGCTCTTTCCAGCAAGCCTCTATTGAACCCCGATATTTGATAGAATAACTCCATACAATTTCTCCAAGGACAGCGATAGGCACCAACTCTTGCCACAAATGATCCCTGCGGCCGCGCAGAAGCAAGAAACTGCATTTTATGTGCCCAGAGATCTTGAATCTTGCGGTGTGTGCACCAACGCGGGATCCGGAACCCCCGGAGGTTCTGATTCGATCATTCCTTTGGATCCCAGTGCTGTTAGATGGAACTTTCTTAAGCCACGCCTATGATACGTGGCTGTGGGTGAAAACCAATGGTACCATTTTAGGGTAGGTGCACCACCCATTTTAGTCTATTTTAGTGGGGATTGGGATGTTCACTGGGGGTACGGGATTTTGACCCACAGCCACATGAATATGTACCTGTCCAGTGCTCAGGATTCGCGAATTGATACACACCATGTGCCGCTGCCGGGCTTGGGGTGCCGGGCAGCCGAACCGATCAGCAACAGAAGGAAGATCACAGCGGTCCAGCCTCCAGGACACGAAATCCATGAGCCAAGCCTTCCATTTCCTTAAGCTTCCGGAAAAAAAATAAAAGCCTATTTCCAGTAGTGAAATCGATTCCCTTTAAAACAGTGGAACAAAAACAAAAAACATCTTCAGCAAAGGGAAGAAACCTAGGGTTGGTCTGGTCGCCCAAGTCTTCCGATGGATTGATGATCATCCCTGGCAAAACCAAGTTTGTCTTTTGACTGTAGCACATGCGGACGCAACTCTGGGGGGAGGAAACCATTCATCAGGGCATGCCATTCTGAAGCTGCAAATGCGAGCCGAGCATGGACATGCTGCGCTGAGGGGTCATGGACGTCCTGTCCCAAGAAGCAAAGCTGAATGTTGACCCCGTCAAAGATATTGCTTGACAACACACTCCGCCTTGCACATACAAACACACACACACACAAATACACAAGTACACACACACACATTCTCCTACACACGCTCAAGGACTTGCGCAAAGGAAGGTCAAAGCATGTCAAGCCAACCGGCCCAAGCGAAGCCAGCTTAAGCTGTAAAACCCGAATGCATCCAGCCGAGACCTGACAAGCAAACAGCATCTCCCACCCCAAGCTCTGAATAACTAGGCTGAGCGCCGGCATCTGACTCGCTGGTGGCTTGGCCTGAGGCCTCAGGCAAATCGCCGAAGTATTCCAGCGAAAGGAGCCCCGAATTCGTTCAAACTTTCAGCTTGAATAAAGGAGCCGAGATTGCAACCTCCCAAACGGCCTTGCACGTGTTTACAATGCGTGCCGCGCCCTCTGCATTGCCGTACCCTTTGCATTGCAGCCCGCCTCATCGGCTCCCCTCAATCCATTGAATCGCAATATCAAGGTTTGCCAACTCAACCTTTCGCTGCCGTCAGTACAACCATTTACTCGCAGTTCTTCTGTTAGTTGGATTCCATGCACCTCATTCCAGCTAGATTCCGTTTGCCCGCAGCTATGGTTTCCCGTTGTCATCTGCTAGAGTAGCGCTTCCTTGCCACTTTGCCTAGCGCAGCGGCGAGCTGATTGAATCGAGGACCAATGCGGCAATGTGCTAGGCGCGGAGTCGACAAGTTTTGCAGCGGGTCAACAAATGGCGCGATGTCTTCGACGCGCCCAACTAGGAAATCCTGTGTCGAGTCGTGAAGGCATATGTCGTAGAAAGCTTCGAAGAGCCTCACCCACCAGGGTCGGTTTCGGAATGCATGGGTGATGCGGGCGCAATCAGAACACAAGCCTGGACGCGTTTCTACACTTTCCACCCAGCTCCATTAGTATAGCGCTGCGCCACCGCGCTGCGTTTGTGCCCACTGACTTTGCAGCTCCCATGCTCCGACGCATCTGCCGGGATATCTGGCCCAATTCTGTTTCCAACTGATGACAGATCTGTTCAAAGCAAAATGTTGCAAGTCGTGGGCTTCCCCCAAGCTTTTGCACGGTAGACGCACACGTTAACTGCAGCAACTCCAGACTTGACCCACCCTGGGGCAGCGATCATCTTTCACGCGTCGGCCTTTCTAGGAAACTCCTGTAATCATCTTCAAGCACAAAGTGCAGTTAAACATATTCGCATGCAAAGTCTATCTTTATACATGCAACGTCCTTCTGTGTCCAAACATGCGCTTCATTGCACTTGTTCTCATGCCAAGTGCAAACAAACTTGGGCACAGTAGAGACACAAATCCTATAAAAAGAAGGTGCTGGAAACCCGCCAGCCTGTCGTCATTGGCTTACGGCTTCCACAAACAAAGCCCACATCTGCACCTGGGAAAAAGGCATCGTCTTTTATACGAAGCTGAGTGAAAACAACGCTGGTTCCCAACAACATCCACGGGGCCCGAGTCACATCAAGCCACATACCTGTAGAGATCCGTCGGAACTGGGATGCAAACAAAAGCCAGCTGCAACCTCAGTCAGGGCGCTCCTCTCGTTTTCCCTGAGCTTCCTCGATAAAGGTGGCCATGAACTGGTCAAAAGCAATTTGGGCCGACCCTGCCTCCGGCTAACCCCCAGTCTATATGTTGCAACCCGGGAAGAAGTCCTTATCTTTCTCGCTGTTGATTCGATCTAGCCGTTTGGACTGGCGGGCCATTGAACATGCAGCCGAAGCGGCGGCGATGGGAAGCAACATGGAACATAATCATATGTTTTCATGTGACTAAGGCCCTTGGAGGAAGTTCAAACTTAACGTGGAAGCCCAAGAAAGACCACGGATATCAACCAAACATCCTCATTTTGCCACACAGCCACCTGGCGAAAAAGAGCGAACCAGTTAGTAATTGGAGATGATGTACAATGTACACACATTGATAAATCGCCATGGGTCAAAAGCCCGTACTCCTAGTGAACAAGTGAACATCCCAATCCCCACTAAAATAAACTAAAATGGGCACCTACCCCAAAATGGTACCATTGGTTTTCACCCACAGCCAAATAAGTGTGACGTATCCTGAGCTCGCCAACAAGGATTCTGCTGCTGCAGCTCAAGTGGCCATCCAAGTCTGAAGGATCCTATTCTGGCCTGTCTATGGGCGTGGCAGGAACCTTTGCAGGGCGTCTGAAAGTGCGAAGCTTCAACACAACGAGGAAACGCTGAAGTTCCACTCAACCAATACTGGACATCGCTAAGCCAGTAAGAAACAACAATAAACCAATATGTCCTAGACAAGCCAGTGCCAGGGTATCTGGGTGTTTCATTCGTATTTGGGTGTTTCATATTCGTTACCCCATACTCTAGTTGCTAAGCTCCAGGTATTGATATGAAGAGGGTGAATAACCTTTTGGCTTCAATGAATAAGGCGCTGAGTACCAGCTGAAACACTCCAGTTCATTGCCAAGCACTTGAGTTTGAGATGTGTAGCACACTTGGGCTGACACTTGGGCTGATGATTTTCCCCAACTGCTGAAAGCTTTGGGGTCTCAGCCCAGATAGGCTCCGGGGATGGTCCGGGGCGGCCCTGAGGTAAGCTCCACGAGGGTTCCACCAGAGTTCAACAGGGTTCCACCAAAGTTCCACTAGGGTTCCAGAGGACTGCGGGGTGGTGCGAGCACCGCATGCTGTTGGGGATATCACCTGAGCTTATTCTAAAAAAACACACACGCTTGCTTCTTAATTTCTTTTGGCAATGAAAGGGGGCGCAAGGAGCACTACAAAGCCTGAGACTCATGCATAATGGTGGAACATACCCCCTTCTTCAGAAAATATGTTTTTTTGAAGGATTTTGGTGGGGGGCCCCGGGCCCCCCTTAATCATTTGAGCCCTTTGGCTGGCTCTCCATTTGGGGACTCGCCCAGGACACAGCAACTCGCGGCATGCACTGTGACAGCGCGCTAGTATCATTTTTAGTATTGGGGAATAGTTCTTTGGTATTGTGTTGGTGTTGCTTTGGTATTGTGTTAATCTTGTGCTAGTTTTGTTTGATTTGGTCCTGTATTTAATGATTGTTTGTGGGAAAAGGGGATGCTTTTAACCGGGGGTCTCTGGAAGGTGCCATAAAATATTCACAAGGTTTTTTGGTCAAACCTGGTGGATCCCTTTAAAGTACTATTGGCCGGCAATCAGCTGGAAAGCACGGATGCCTTTAATAGCAGAGGGACTGTTCATCATGTTCCACCACTACTGCCGAAGCTGAGCCCCGAAGATAAGCATGAATGCGCACAGTAAACAACACATTTCAATACCAAGTGTTGGCGTGCAACACAATGAAGCCACAACACCACCATCTCATGTCGAACAACACCCGTTGCCTTGGCGTATTTGTTCAAGCTTGCAGGCACCTACATGGATTTTGGCAATGTGTAATTGTCAGATCCCATGCCCAGAGCAACTGGCAGCCAGCTAGCTGTTTGCCGGTGTGTTGCCTGATGATGCTTGGCTGCCAGCTAGCTGGCAGCCAAGAAATTGGCTAGGCTGAGTCCTGCAGATTGCCTGAAGGATGGCCCAGAGCTCCAGCATCAGGAGCTGGCCAGCTTCTCACCTTGCATCAACCAGCAATTCTTTTACTCCTCACGCACGCAGTCACATGAAGTTATCCTTCTTGGATTCTGGAGGTCATAAGGCTCTTGAACGCCGCTTTGCCAGGGCACGCCGGGCAATGTTTCTATTGAACAATGTGCTGGTTGGGAACTGTTCCCAACGGAAAAGTCAAAGAAAGCTTCGTTGTTTCTGAGCTACCCTGGCCTCGCGAGCGCGCCCGCTTGCTTGCCGTGACACGACTGGTCTCTGTTGCCATGAAGTCCAGCAGGTTGCGCTTCTCTGGTCTGTCGCTTGGCTTTCCCTGCACTCCTGTGTTCGCAGCCTTGACCTCTTTCCCCTTTTGCAGAATCAACTTCACTGACTCCGGCTTCTCCACTGGCTTCTCCTCCAGTTTCTTCTTCTTCTCCAACTGCTTTTTGAGCTCCTTCTCCACATGGCCTTTCCCGAATCAGCTTCACATCCTTCTTCTCCTTCTTCTTCTCCCCCTTCACATACTTCTTCTTCCCCTTCACATCCTTATTCTCCCCTTCACATCCTTCTTCTCACTCCTTCTTCTCGCTCGTCTCCTTCTCCTCAGTGTGACCTTGGGCTGCCTGGAGCCCCCTTTTGTTGCAATGTTCCACGCTGCAGCTGCCAGGCTGTGAAAGCCTGCACAAGGTTGTGGAGGGCAGGGAAGCTCAGCAGACGGGCGGGTCTTGGCAGCTGGCGGGTAGGGCGGCGGAGCAGGTGGCTTTGAATGTGTTGCAGGAGGCTGGGGGGGGGGGGCGCACTGGTGCACCACCATGCAAAGCCTTCCTGTAGGCGCAGCAGGTTTGCTAGCCAGTGAGACGGCTGAACTTCTACTTCTTGGCGGCGCCGCAACAGGCTTCTTCACGCTCAGGCCCACTTAGTACTAACTAGCTGGCCCCTGTGCTTGAGAGTAAAGACCCTTGAAGATTGAGAGTGAAGCAATCACAGCCCACGCAAAGGCATAATCATCTTTGCAAAAGGAAAAGTAGCTGCTGTGGGCAACGCTGAGGTGGCGGGTAAACTCACCCTCCAACTTCTTCATCTGGCCAGCTGGCTAGCCAACTGCGGACGGTTGCCTGCAGGTGTGGCTGCCAGCAAGCTGGCTGGGCTGGCAGGTGATGAGTTGCGTCAGATTATTGGGCTCCCTCAGGCGGGCTGGCATTGAGGGGTGAGATGCACCGAGGCAGGGCCAGGAAGTCATGAAAGCATCGTGAGCCATCATTTATCATTGGTCTTCGCAGCCTTACTTGACCATGCACACTATGTAAGCACAGGAGCCTGACGCATCATCAGTCAAACCAGGATTGGTCTGGGCGCTTGCTGTTCGAAAGGGTTTGCAAAGGGAGCTCCCACAAAGCTGTAGCGGGGTGCCCTGCGGCAGGTGCACTTGATCCACTCTGTTAAGAAGGCGTGGGCCTCGCGGTTGGTTGCCTCAGGCCCACTGCCAAGCTACAAACGCTCCTGTTGCGCCCACATGCAGGCTGGGCGCTTGATTTGCAAAAGCAATATCAGCTTTCACGTCGTTCTTGAACGCCTGATGGCTGTCCTGGGTCTTGAGCGCCTTGTCCAGAATAGGAGCCTTTTGATCTTTTATTGTCCCGCCGGTCTGGTCCAAGACGCAAGAGACATGCCGATGTTGTTGAGCTCCCGGGCCATGCAATCTATGTTGTCCGGAACTGGCCCAAAAGCAAAAATCTCGGCTGTGAACTTGCTTCCATCACTCAATCTGCAGCGCACGCCGTCTGCACGCACGCTGCTTCAAGAGGCGGGCTATCTGGCGAGTGAGCTTGTCTGAGCCTTAGAAGGAGGGGCGCCCAGCTGAAGAGCCAAAAAGGAAAGCAGCCGCGGGGCGGACGGACTTTGTTGCTGACTGCAGGTAGCTGCCCTTAAGCAGCGCCGCAGCGGTGCCAAATGCCAGGAACGGGTTCGTCTGCTGCTGAAGCTCGTACACCAGTGGCTCATTCCAGGCCTTCCGTGGCAAGGCGTATCCCTGCCTGTGAAGCAAGTAGGCACACATCCCAAGGGTATATGCCAGTGAGCAGCAGTCCCTGATAATAAGGGGTCAGCCTTAGAATGGGCAACCTCAACGCCAAGCCGCGGCAGCAACCCGAAGCCGGTCGTAGTGACGCAGCAAAAAATCCAGGGCGGGCCGCATCTTGCCCTTCGGCCAACGCACTGTGAAGCCCCAACTGCTCGGCGCGCAAACGCGAACGTAAACAACGCAACACGCAGTCTGAAGATTCCCTACACCTTGCAGCCAGGACGCGACACCAGCATGGCTGGACAGCTGGCTGCTCAAGTCTGAAAAAAAGTTGCGCAAGACATGCTGCTGGAAGAGCTCTGGTGAAGAGTTGTGCTGACTGGCAAGCGCAACTCTGGCTTGCTTGTTGGCGGGCTAGCGCTTATCATTTAAAACAGGTTAGCAATGGCTGGACACCTCATATCCGCTCCAAGCACAGATGTAGCTGAATCGTGCTGCTGTGCCCGCTACAGAGCCGAAGTAACTTCACAGGCAGTAGGCCATGGTCAGACAGACTCGTTGGGAACTACTCCTGTAGCAAGCGACGGCCCCGCCCGGAAGAGACGCCGCCAGCACGTCAAGTTGTTCTAGAGTTCACCGGCTTCTTCGGCCTTAGAACTGGCGCGGCTGTGGCCTTGAAAGTGGAAGATGTCAATGTGCGCGGCGATGTGCCCAAGATCTCCGTTGCTGGAGAAGTCCGTGGGGCCGAAAAATCGCCAGAAGATATCTATATCAGAAAGCAACACATGGGCTGGGTGAAGAAGCTCATGAAAGAAGGCCTCCCAGTGACTCGCAGCAAGCGCCATAAACACGGCAAGGGAAAACTGAAGAAGGTGACCTTTGAGTACACAGTGCCAAGAAGCGGCTGGATCAAAAACACCACACTTATGCTAT
>CAUJNA010003420.1:554755-574755 GCA_963377175.1 Effrenium voratum
AGCATCCCCAAACAAGCCCGTGACACCATGCTAAGACCAGCCGCAGGAGTTACAGACAAGATATAGAGGTTACACAGATTTAACGGAACTTGCATCTACTTACAACTAACTTCGCAACAGAATCAAACAGTTATCCGCAGGTAGTAAGTTCGCAAAAAAAGATACAAAAAGTTACAAAAACTTAGAAAAACTTACAAAAACTTATAAAAACTTATAAAAACTTATAAAAGTTACAAAAAGTAACGAAAAGTTATCGGAGAGCAAAAATCACACGTTGTGGTCAGCACAGAATTGCAGAAAACAAGCAGTGCCTAGATACGAAAGCGGTCGAAAAAGAGTGAAATCTTTCAAGGATCCGTCAATGAACGCTGTCAAAACTCTCAAGACTCTCCACGCTGTCGAAACTCTCCGAAACTCTCCAGCCGCACATTTTTTCAAGACAGCCATCGTCGAGTCCGTCAAACCAACACGAGCAAGTTGCCATCCACCTCTCTCCAATAGGCAGGGCAAAGCCATTTACAGGAGTTCAGCTGACGCCACGCCTTACAGCGTGTGGGCTCGAAAGAAAGCACGCCGGGCATCTCTTGAACCACGCGTCGAAAAACCGCTCCTAGACATTCAATCACTTCGCCTCGGCGACGAAATGCTTCAAGCATGATGCATTCAGACGCCAGCAGCAGCGGCTGCCCCGTGTGCAAACTCATGCGCGGAAGCTTCAGCTCTGAATCAGAAGCAAAGTGCGGCTCCCAGAGCCCAAGGGCGCGCATCTCTTTGGCTTGGACACAAGTCAAGGCAGTCAAAATCTGGGCTGACACATTTTCGGCGGGCCCCGCCTGTAACTCAATCTTTGCTTTGATCAATCGACGCTTCCGCTCATGCACAAATGCATCGGCCAGTTGGCTGTGCTGTAGCCATTGCAAGCCGAGATGAAGTGCATAATGATGCTTCGGCCGAAATTCGGGTTCATGAAGATCTTTGCATTCGCGAAGGAATTCGCCGACAACACGGTTGTATTCCGCAACGAGGCTTTCTCCGACTTGATCGGGCCCCACAATGAACCTCACAAGCTCTCAAAACTTTCAGCAATATGATCTTCAACAACTTAACATTGCTAACAAACTCTAACATTGCTCAAAGACGACCTAGTGGCTGACAGCGCTCCATCAAGGAAACTATAAGCAACTTCAGCCGCCTGGCGATGCTGGCGCAGTTGCACAGAAGTGAGAAGCATCGAAACTCCACGGCCTCAGCGTGGCCTGCCAGGGGCGGGACCATGAACATCGCCCAAAAGTGCAACAAAGGTACTATAGCGACTTGCGTGCTCGCGTTGGCTTTCCAGCCGCCATCGTTGAAGAACTCTGGCTGAAGCGAGCGACGTATCTGGGAAGATGTCAGCTTTTGCCGCCCCTGAATTTTTCCATTCAAATCTAGGAGACTGTCAATCACCGCGTTCCTTTCCCAACCTAGCCTGCGCAAAGAATTCAAAAGCCACATTGTGTGCAAGCTGAAAAGTCCGTGAACCCAAAACACATGCATCGGATCGTAGCAGAATATGCTTGGTGGCGCAATTGATCTATGCACCTTGTCACACAGCAAGCCATCTGGAACCGCGCTCCAGCCCAAGCTCGTCTCCATTTCGGATAGTCGCGAGCGAGACACACGTGGTGATTGTTCTTGCAATAGGTCAACGACTTCAAATACATCTTCGTCTGTTACAAACTGACATTCGTGCAGCTGCGCTGATAAAGATTGTAAGCCCGCTGCGTGGACTGCGTTGAGATCGCCGGCAGCGCGTCCGTGAACATTCGCGCAGCGAAAGCAAACTTTGCGTCCGGCCGAACCCTTGCAAGTGCACCGTCTTGACCAAAGCGCAAAAAAAAGTGGTGAGGCCGCCTTGTATCAGATCCTTGTCAACGGTGCGAAGTAGTGCCAGCGCCCACCATGCAGACTCCGAGGAAGACTGCTGCCACATGCCGCTTGTAGACGCGTAAAAAGCATAAGCTTTTTTCTGATTACATGGCTGAAGCGGGTTTCCAGGTGTCACTTCATCCAAATAAAGGTAAAGGGATTGCTGTCCCTTGCCAATAGACAAAACGTGACGGCCGAAGGCTGCGCAGGTGCTGATCAAGTGCTGCCAAAGAGCAAGTAAATTGATCACAGGAAATGAGAGGGTTGTCCCGTCGACACCAGGCACGTGAATGTCATGGTAGTCTCGCGAAAGGACGACTTGCGCCGACGCAAAGTAAAATCCGAGCAGCCTTCTCCCGCAATTCGTCGGGACTCCGATGGGCCTGCGCTACGGCTTTCCAAAAGCCGAGTCCAGTCGTCTGCTTCAGCTTCATGTTTTCGTTTCGGCATCGCTGATATGTATTTACGCTTTCTTGAGCTCGCAAATGCATGTCAAACAACAATCCTGCCCGCTCAGATGCACCTACTCAAAGGGTGAAGCTCTCAATGCCTGTCAAATGTTTAAACTCTCAAGTACGCTCAAAGGTGAAGCTCTCAAAAACTGTCACAGGCTTAAACTCTCCACAAAGCTCAAAGGGTGAAGCTCTCAATGCCTGTCAAATGTTTAAACTCTCAAGTTCGCTCAAAGGGTGAACAAAGGGTGAAGCTCTCAATGCCTGTCAAATGTTTAAACTCTCAAGTACGCTCAAAGGGTGAAGCTCTCAATGCCTGTCAAATGCTTAAACTCTCAAGTACGCTCACAGAGTGAAGCTCTCAAAAAGACCTCTCATCGTTTGATTTAGTAATCAGTCCTCCACCGCTTTGCGCTTGCGCCTCTCGGCAGCGGCCTTCTGCTTCTCGGCAGCGGCCTTCTCCTGCACGCAGCGAGAATAAATAGAGTACAGATGCTACATACACGAATGGCCTCACTGCCTGCAAGCTGCAAGGAGTGCAGCTGCGTGAGGCCATGCACTTCTCTGTCCTGAGAAAAGCATGGGCAACATGGTCAAGCTGGAAGCAGACAAGCTCTGAGACGAGCGCGGCGAGGCCACCTTCAGAAGACCTGGCCTCGCTGGCGCGAGCCTGCTGCGCGGCGACTTCGGCGAGCTGAAAGGTCTGACAGCCAAAGTCAAAGCATCAGTGCACGGCACAGACCTACCCAAGGCGCGAGCCTGCTGCGCGGCCACTGCGGAGAGCTCAAAGGTCTGACAGCCAAAGTCAAAGCATCAGTGCACGGCACAGACCTACCCAAGGGCATGCCTTCTCGCGCAGCTCCGTTGCGCAAGCCAATCAAACTCCTTCTGTGCTCTGAAACATGTTGACTTGCCTCTCTCATATAAGCGATGAGCTCAGAGGCCTCCAGGCGACACACGACTCTCACAAACTATGAAGCAAAGAAGTCTCAAGCTTGCAATGACAGATAACCATCAAGTTTGCAATGCGGAAACTCCCAAACTGTGAAGGTCAAAAACTCTCAAGCTTGCAATGTGGAAACTCCCAAACTGTGAAGAGAAAAAAACTCCCAAACTCCGAAGCAAACAACTCTCAAGTTTGCAACGTGGAAAGCAAAAAGCTCTCAAGCTTGCAATGTGGAAGCTATCAATCTCTCAATCAGAAAACCATCAAGTTTGCAATGGAAACTCCCAAACCGTGAAGCAAACAACTCTCAAGCTTGCAATGTGGAAACTCCCAAACTGTGAGGCAAGCAACTCTCAAGTTTGCAAGGTGGAAACTCCCAAACTCTGAAGCTAACAACTCTCAAGTTTGCAGTGTGGAAACTCCCAAACTGTGAGGCAAACAACTCTCAAGTTTGCAATGTGAAAAGTGAAGCAAAACGATCTCAAATTTGCAATGTGCTCCCAAACCCTGAAGCAAACAACTCTCATGTTTGCAAGGTGGAGTTTCCTAGTTTGCAATTTGGAAACACCCAAACTCTCAATCAAACAACTCTCAAGTTTGCAAAGTGGAAACTCACAAACTCTGAAGCAAACAACTCTCAGCTTGTGATGTGGAAACTCTCAATCTCTCAATCAAAGAAACACCCTCAAGCTTGCAACACGGGGACTCCCAAACTCTGAAGAAAAAACTCTCAATCTTGGAAAGCACTGTCCTCTGCACCACGCCTGGGCTTGCAGTTGGAGCTCCTGCAACACAGAAGCAGACTTCAGACAAGAGTGAATGTGCAATAATCGCCTTGGACTCGTCCGATCGGGCAGCCTCCAACACCAAGAGCTCCATCTGCCTGGCCTTGAAAAAAACATTTGTAGGACCCGAAACACAGGCGATCCTGACTGGCCTTGACCTCCTCCAGCTGCGCCTGTCCAAGCTTGGAGTCTAATCATCTGTCCAGCTGCGCCTGCGCATGGAAGTCCTCCATTTCTTCCTGCAAGCGCTTCTCCTGCGAGGCCTGCCGAGCAAACGCTGCCAATGCAATCTATTACCTACCATTGCCTCGCCCATCAACCAAGCCATATTCCTCGCCTAGTGAACAAAACCAACATCACGCACCGTGAGACCAAATCGTGTTCGCCTCCAGCTGGAGGCGCTCCACTGTCTCCACCTCACAAAAGAAACACGTTGTGAGAAGCGATGCGTATTGCTTGAAACTCTCAAAACTCTCAAACCTCTCACTCTCAAAACTCTCAAACCTTTCAATATTGCTTTAAACTCTCTAAACTCTCAAACCTGTCTCAAAACTCTCAAAACTCTCAAAACCTTGCCTCGGCCCGAAGCTCTGAGGCTTGCTGCTCCACCTGCGGTTCAAGCAAAATTCGAAAAATATGATTTCAAAGCGGATGGCCTTGGCCTGAAGCGCTCGCTCACGAACCCCCATCTCCTGGAGCGCAGCCTGCAGCTCCACGACCAGGCTCTCCTGACAATATACAAAGCAAGCCCCTTCTATGCAATTGACGAACCACCCCGAAAGGCTGCAGCATCTGGTGCGGCCCGAAAGTAGGCCCTGGCCCACCCGCCGCCCTCCCAGTTCTGCTCCTGGATCCCCACAAAACCTGGCCAGCCGCCCGCAAAGGCTTCCACCTCTGGCCAGGTTTGTGGGGATCCACGCTTGCCCATCCACACAGCGTGTGGCGTCACCAACATCGCTGCAACGCGATGCCGAGGCGTGCTCCTGCTTGTGCTGCTTGTGCTGCTGCCACTGCTGCTACTGCTGCTACTGTTGCTACTGCTGCTACTGCTGCTAATGCGTGCTCCTGCTGCCGCATGCTCCTGCTGCCGCATGCTGCTGCTACTGCTGCTACTTCTACGTGTTCTGCTGAAGCTAGTGCGTAGCATGCTCCCTAGTCACAGCGAACTACCCGGCTGGTACGAAGCGGGCGCGGCTGATATGATAAAACAACGACTCCAAACATGATACTCCGGCCAACCAAATGTTTGCAAGAAACAAGCCACTTGAGAGTTTTGGTTTAGTTGATTGCGAGAGTTTATTGGTCCTAGATCAAGACTTATATTCTATCAATGTTTTTCTGAATGTGTTCAGAATTTTCTGAATATATTCAGAATTTTCTGAATTTATTCAGAATTTTTCTGAACTCAGTAAAAGGAAACAAGTACTGGGCAAGCCTCAAATTCAGATTTTTTCTGAATTTATTCAGAATTTTCTGAATTTATTCAGAATTGTTCTGAACTCAGTAAAAGGAAATAAGTACTGGGCAAGCCTCAAATTCATAATTTTCTGAATTTTTTCAGAATTTTCTGAATTTATTCAGATTTTTTCTGAACTCAGTAAAAGGAAACAAGTACTGGACAATCCTCAAATTCAGAATTTTTCTGAATTTTTTCAGAATTTTCTGAATTTATTCAGAATTTTTCTGAACTCAGTAAAAGGAAACAAGTACTGGACAAGCCTCAAATTCAGAATTTCTGAATTTATTCAGAATTTTCTGAACTTATTCAGAATTTTTCTGAACTCAGTAAAAGGAAACAAGTACTGGACAAGCCTCAAATTCAGATTTATTCAGAATTTTCTGAATTTATTCAGAAATTTTCTGAACTCAGTAAAAGGAAACAAGTACTGGACAAGCCTCAAATTCAGAATTTTTCTGAATTTATTCAGAATTTTCTGAATTTATTCAGAATTTTCTGAATTTATTAGTACTGTAGACAAGCCATATTTCATAACCAATGGATTTCCCTCAAACCCTTCTGGCCAAAACTCTCTGAGTTGTGCACGTCAAGCTCTCACCACTCTCACCACTCTCGATGTCATGCAAATGCTTCTGCTGGAGTTTGGTGTGTTTGAGAGTTTCTGAGTTTGAATCTTGAACAACTTTCTTGCTTGCAGATTCACTGAAACTCGAGTCACACACCATGCAAATGTTTCTTGAGAGTTTGGAGAGTTTTAAGAGTTTACGAACTTGACTGACCAGCTTATTGACTTGCAGATTGATCGACGATGCGCGCGGCTCAGATCTGAATTTCGCTCTTAGGGTATCCCTTCCTGGCAAGGCTATGGATCGTACAATTCCGTTGTCTGATGGGACGGTGGATGGGTATAGCCCTCAGTGGCAGAGGCTGATATGGATCAAGATCATCGAGATGGAGAATGCCCTTCGAACAGCTGATAGCAAAATCAAGAAGTTGGAGAAAAAGGTGAAGGTGTTGGTCTACAAGCTGAAAAAGAAGAAGAGGCGTTTGAGAGGTGCTAGGCTTGCGCTAGTATGAGCCAGCTTCGATCCAAAAATACTGCATGTGCTTACTTGAGAGTTTCGTTGCTGATTTGAGAGTTTAGTTTTCGTTTCTGATTTGAGAGTTTAGTTGCTTTGCTTACTTGAGAGTTTCGTTGTGAATTTGAGAGTTTAGTTGCTGACTTGAGAGTTTATAGAGAGTTTGTGAACCTCTCAAGTTTTGTGGCATTGACTCACTCTCAATCCAGCCCTCAAACAAACTCTCAATCAAACTCTCAAACCGACTCTCAAAAAAAACCTCTCAATATTCTCAATGAGAAGGCAAGCCACTTCTTTCAACATTCCAATTCGTTCGGAAATCAGGCTGCTCTCACACCTGGCTGCTGTCACCCAGGAGCGCCCGGCTGGCCTCCAGAATCATCGACTCGACACTCGACGGGTTTCAAAACAAAAGAGCGCCTTCTCTAAGGCCAGAAGTCACCACACAGCTGGCCTCCAGAATCATCAACACTCAAAGTGTATCAAAACCAAAGGGCACCTTCTCCAAGGCCAGGACTCACCACATAGCTGACCTCCAGGATCATAAATGCTCAAAAGAAAGTGCTTCAAAACCAAAGGGCACCTTCTCCAAGGCCAGGACTCGCCACAGAGCTGGCCTCGTGGATCATCAATGCTCAAAGTGCTTCAAAGCAAAAAAAAAAAAAAGCGCCTCCAAGGCCAGAAATCACCACAGCTGGCCTCCAAGCTCATCAACACTCAAAGTGTTGTATGACAAAAAATGCACCTTCTCCTAGGCCCCAATTCGCCACATAGCTGGCCTGCAGAATCATCAACAATCAAATGGCTTCAACGCAAAAGTGCACCTTATCCAAGGCCCCAAATCACCATATAGCCAGCCTCCAGAAACATCAATGCCCAACGAGTTTCTGAAAAAATGCGCCTTGTCCAAGGCGCTCAACCACCATATATCCGGCCTCCAGCAATATCAATGCTCAAAGTATTCCAAAACAAAAGTGCACCTTCTCCAAGGCCCCTCCTCACCACATAGCCGGCCAGGCTCCAATTCACCACATATCCGGCCTCCAGAACAATCAATACTCAAGGTGTTTCAAAACACAGGCGCACCTTCTCCAAGGCCCCTCCTCACCACATAGCCGACCAGGCTCCAATTCACCACATATCCGGCCTCCAGAACAATCAATACTCAAGGTGTTTCAAAACACAGGCGCACCTACTCCAAGGCCCCGATCCACCACATTTGCCGGCCTCCACAACACTCAATACTCAAGGCGTTTCAAAACAAAGGCGCACCTAGTCCAAGGCCCCGATCCACCACATTTGCCGGCCTCCACAACACTCAATACTCAAGGCGTTTCAAAACAAAGGCGCACCTAGTCCAAGGCCGCGCGGGCCGCACTCATCTTCGCGTACGCGACCTCCAAGCGCTCCTGCGATCAACATCTGTCTGAGCCAGATCTCAAGTCTCAAACTCTCAGCAAATACTCTCAAGGAAACTCTCCACAAACATCCCTGCAACTCTCAAGGAAACTCTCCACAAACATCCCTGCACTTCTTAAGGAAACTCTCCAAAACATCCCTGCAACTCTCAAGGAAACTCTCCAAAAACATCCTTGCAACTCTCAAGGAAACTCTCCAAAAACATCCTTGCAACTCTCAAGGAAACTCTCCAATAACATCCTTGCAACTCTCAAGGAAACTCTCCAAAAACATCCTTGCAACTCTCAAGGGAAATCTCCACAAACATCCCTGCAACTCTCAAGGAAACTCTCCAAAAACATCCCTGCAACTCTCAAGGAAACTCTCCAAAAACATCCTTGCAACTCTCAAGGGAACTCTCCAATAACATCCTTGCAACTCTCAAGGAAACTCTCCAAAAACATCCTTGCAACTCTCCAGGAAACTCTCCACAGACATCCCTGCAACTCTCAAGGAAAGTCTCCACAAACATCCTTGCAGCTCTCAAGGAAACTCTCAAGGAAGCCGTCATACCCATGCAGTTTGTTTTCGAATCTTCGGTCAAGATATGATATCACTCGGCTTTGCGTCAGAGAGACCTGTGGCCAATGTCAAAAGTGAACTCTCAAATCTCAAAACTTGCAACACGGCATGACAACAAGAGGCCCAATCCCTCAAGCCGAAACAAGCAGCTACCTATCCGATCGAGGCTTCAGCCCTCTCACCAATGCCAGCGGCACCATCGTTGAGCTCCTCAGGAACTGTCTCCGGAATCACGTCGTCGGCGGAATCCTTCGGCGCCGGCTTGGACTTCGACTTCGCCTTCTTCTGGTTCAGCGCGCGGGCAGCCTTGACCTTCGCCAAGACATCGTCCAATGCCTGCAGGGATGTCTCTCCCTCATGGATCAGCTTGCTGGTGGTCGCGACATACTCTTCCGTGCGCTGGATTGAGATCACTGCGCATTCAAGGCTCTGCAAGCCCGCTTGGGCGTTCGTCAGCGCATCCGTAATCTCCGCGCGGTCGGGGATCGGCAGGAGCTGCCGGAGCTTCTGGCCTGCAGCCATCGCCTTCGACATCTGCCTCACCAGGCTTGCGCCTTCCTTCTCGATCTTTTTAGAAGCAGCGGTCCAGCTCACGTCAACTTGATCCGAAGAGCTTCCAACGCCGGACCTCTCGGTCACCGTGATCGCATCTGTGCGCTCGGTGGCCAGCTCCTACAAAAAAACACTTGCAAGCAGCGTCCAAAACTCTTCAAATCTATGAAGCCTCCTCTCCAACAAGAACAGCTCACAAAACTCTCAAACCTTCAAAAGCTCTCTCCCACACAAAAACATTCATCAAAGCTCTGCCTCAAAAGAAAACTCTCAACAGTCCTCACGCCCGCGAACGTACTTGTACTGCTTTATCCCACGACGGGCCCATTCCGAGTTCTCGTGGTCGCGCTCTTCCAGCGTCTTCAGCAGGGCGTCCACCAACTCTTTGTCCTCCGGCTTCTCCAAGCTCAGGCTCTGCTCGTTGGCGATCTGCTTCTTAGTCAGCCACTCCTTGGTGCTCAGGTCAGTTTCCTTTTCGGAGACAACGCTCTGCTTTGTGACTTCTCCACTCCACCGAAGCTTTGGATCCTTCAGGAACTTCGCCAAGCACTCCCTCTTCTCGTCCGGGTTGGCGCTCTTCCAGTGGCTGTCCAGCTTTGCGACATCCGCGTCGCCCTGGCTTTTCCTGTGCTGGATAGCTGCTCGAAATTTTTTCAGCACCGCAGCGTCCATGGCCTGCTCGTTGCGCGCCCTGCGCTTAGAGAGCGGCGCATGCATCTTCTCCTCGGGCTCGCCTCCTGCGGCGCTTGGGCTCGGCTCCGTCGCGGGCGGCTCAAGGTCAAGTGCAGCAGCTTTCTTCTCCTCCAAGTCTTCGCCGGCCTTCCTCAAGGGCGAAGCAACGCTCTTGGCGGCCGACTTCTTCTTGGCCTTGGGTTTCGGCTGCGACTTCACCTTGGGAGAAGGAGAAGGCTTATTCGACTTTCTTGGCATCGCAAGGCGGCGGGTTATCCGGTGCGTCGTGCAAGGCCAAGTGCTAAGCGCAGGCTCTTGAGACACGCAGTAAGGAATCCATATGACACGCAAAGGCTTCTATTAAGACGAACCATGTTGCATTGCTCCAAGCTCTCAAAACGATTCTTTTCAACTTGTTTCATGCGCCCCAGATACAGCTTCCACGAATTGAACGACAAAGCAGTGCCCTGAGCACTTCACTGCAGAAAGTGTTTATAGAACACAGTCTGGAAAAGCAAGAAATTTAATTCTCCAACAAAAATCCACGGGTCTTCCAACAGCTTGCTGTACATCCCGGCCGTCCACGGCATTTGCCACATCCACCTGCGCAGCGGGCTTGCAGTTCCCGGGGCAGAGCATTTCTCCTGCAGCGCTTGAGCTGCTTTGCTTTCGCTTTGGCTTTGGCCTTGGGAGCAGTCTTTGCTTTCGGGGTAGGCTTTGCTTTCGGGGTAGGCTGTGCTTTCGGGGCAGGCTGTGCCTTTGCCTTCGCCTTGGGCGTTGGCGCGGCAGAGGACTTTTCTTCCTTCAGCGCGGCAGCTGCTGCCAGGATTGGGTTAGCGTTGGGCGTCTCATTGCGGCTCGAGCTGCTGGCCTCCCGATTGAAGGGCAGAAGCTTCTCATCAGTGCTCTGGGTAGTTTTCGGGGATGTGGAAGATGCCGAGATAGGGCCCTCCTCCTCGCGCGAGCTTGTCAGGCTTAGCATGGACGCCGCTGCGCGTAGTTTCTTTGGTTCCGGCTCGTCCTCGTGCTCGTGATAGCGATCCATGATCGCTGGCAGCGATCTCAGCTTGTTGTACCGGATCTCCAAAGGCTGCGGTCGTAGGTGCGCAACCAAAGCATGCAAGAGATCCTCGTTCGACGTCTTCTGCTCCGCTTTGATCTTGGTGACGGCAATCTCCTTCTTAGTGTTCCTGCGCACGAACAAAAAAAAGGCAAATGCATCTTGTGTAAAACCAAATCACAACCCGAAGCATTCGAGAGCTGTCCTCATGGGAATGCTCGCAGCAAACGAAGAAATCTGCACGTAGCTCCACAGTTGGTCATGTTCCAAGACACGAGAAGAGCTTCCGGCCCTGTCCAAAAGAGCAGGGTCAAGGCGGGCAGGATCAGAGGGCAACAGGGTTGGAAACTTCGAGTTATCACTGGACGTCTCCGAGTACTTTGCCGCGCACACACTGCGCAGGATCTCCTTGTGCGTCAAGAACGCGTCAAATTTTTCCTGGACACTCATGAGGAGAGGCTCCTTCTTGGAAGCTAGGAGGCAAACGGCAGTGAAGGATCTGCTGGTTGGCTCACTGGGCGAGCACAAGCCAAGACGTGCCAAGCAGGCTGCAAGCTGGAGCGCCTTCTCCGAGCCACTGACTTCCTTTTTTCCAAGCGTGGACCATAAGTCGGCCGGGATGTACGTGGGGAAGTGCACGTAGTCCTGCAAGATGCGCCGCTTATGCAAGGGAGCTGCGACTGACGCCACGCTTGCCGTGCACTGCTCCAGCAATGAGAGCGTCTCTGTCTCTGAGAACACGGCTGTCGCTTTCAAAGCCTTCATCAGCTCTGTGGCATCTTTCAAAGACAAATTTGAAGCCTTCACTGCGTAGGACAGGCGCTGAAACTGCTGCATCCTGGCCTTTGTGAAATCTTCTGGCCCTAGCGCCTGCTGCGCTTGCAGCAAGTACTCGGCAGTTTCTGCCCACAGCTCGCGGAGGCACGACATGCTGGCAGTGGCCTTTCTTCTTGGGCTTGCTCGGCTATCACAACATGAACCGCATGCACAGTGCTAAGACTCTCAGCTCTCAAAACCATGACGGTTCTCAAACCCTGAAAACTTTCATAAACTCTCAAGTCTTTCAATGTTCTCTCAGAACTCTCAAAACTTTTCAACTCTCAAGACATTCCAGGTTCTGACAAACTCTCAAACCTTGAAAACTCTCAGAACCCGAACCCCCTCAGAACTCTCAAAGCTCTTAAACTCTCAAGACCATGAAAACTCTCACATGAACTCTCACCCCTCAGAATTCTTAAGCTCTCAATGCGTTCAAGGTTCTTATCCTGCTCTCAAACCCTGAAAACCCTCGTAAGCTCTCACGACGTTCCAGGTTCTTATCAAACTCTCAAACCCTGAAAACTCTCATAAACTCTCAAGCCTTCAAACCACTAGGTTCTCATGCATCAACTCTTAAACCATGAAAACTCTCATGAGCTCTCAAACCCTCAAAACTCTCCAAGCAAAACCCGCGTGATGAGACAAAGGATCCTTTCATTTGAGCCGCTTTTTCGCACTCTCGCCAAACAACGACGTAAGCCCGCTATAGCACCATGATGGCTCAAACTCTCAACAATTCGCTCACAAAATCACAGCCGAGGCCAACGCTGGCTGCGCCTACTTTGCACAAAACTCTCATCAGGTTGCTACGAAAACATTGCGACATGCAAAGCACAGTATACGTGGCGATCAACGAAAACCGACCTGAAAAAAAACACGAAAAAGTTACAAAAAGTTAGCAAAACTTATCAACAGTTACACACACTTAACTTGACTTAAAAATCCACTATCTAGACTTATATCTAGATGCGAAAACTTAATAAAAACTTAGCATAACTTAAAAAAATAGCAAGTTCAATAAACGATTATATGTCCCCGCAAGTGTTGGAAATGACTATGCCCGAGTTGACCTAGTTGCCGAGCACTTGCCGAGCGCGTACCGCCCAGTTGCCGCCTACTTGCTAACTGCTATAACTTGTCGGCAATCGCCGCGGCTGGTCTTAGTGAGCAAGGGAGAGGCTCGGGCGGGGCCGAAGCCAGCCGCGCCCGCCCGCACGTGGAACACAGATCAAGGGCAGGGAGAGGGCCAGGAAGCGCAGGACAGGCGCGCTGCGTATGAAGGATCTCAAGACAAAAGGCCAGGTGACAGCGTATCCCCACTCAAGCGACATGCCGGTGCGGACCGGGACCCCGCTGGCTTGGGCCAACCGCACGATTTGCTGAAGGGTACGCTCCGAAAAGCGACATCCCAGCTCAGAGGACAGGCGTGAACACATAATTGCAGACGTTGGCGCGAGCCACCTCAAGGCATGAAGGGTGACAACCCCGCCAGGGGATGTGCTCCACGCCTGGTAGCGCGCCAGCGGAGAGGGGACACCTGGAGGGATACCTGCCATTGCTGGCTCGGGCTGCACGCTTGCATGGAGCGCACGCAGGACGCCACGAGCCCAGTCCGAGCAGAGTATTGCCAGCGAGCGGCCCGAAGACCACACAGCAAGACAGCAGTGAAATCAATAGCCGGCCGGAGCCTGTCCACAAGTGACCGGTGCCTGGTGCTCAGCGGCGAGCTGGGCAGAACTCAGAAGGTGCGCAAAGCCTTCAGCTGCGTCAGGCAAGGCATCATCCGGCACAGGCGTGCCCCGAGCTGCCTGGAGGATGGCACGACCAAGTGCAGCAGGTAAAACACCGCGGTGGGCGAGGTCACATTCCCCCTCAGCACATACCGCTGCCGCACTATGGCCCCCAGTGTCGGCAGAAAGAATGACTTCCCGGTCCAGCGTGGGAACAAGCCAGCGCCAGGCTGAGAGCAAGGGCCAGCGGGCCTGCACCTCCGGGGCAACGCTGCCAATGATCGTTCCCAGACCACGCGCCTGCACATCCCTGTGCCACACGTGTGCAAGGCGGAGCATAAGACCATGGGCATTCAGCTGATCCAGCCGCTGCTCCAGCACATCGCGGAGTAGGTCGACCAACGGCTTCATGACAGAGCAGCTCATGATAACATGCCGAGGTGTGCCCGGCAAAGCCCTGCAGAGCGGGCAAGTGCAAGGGGAGGCAAGGATATTGCGCTCGTAGAGGTGGCGGGCAACTGACATGAGTTGCGGGTCAACTTTGATACGCTCAGTCCATCCGCCCCCAACGAGACGGACGCAGCCGAACAAGGTAACCGAGAGATCCACCGAAGGCTGATCATGCGGGAGGCGAAGTGTGGACGAAGCACCAAATCCTGGACAGGAGGTGTAGAAGGACATGTCGAGAACATCCGAGAAGATGCAGCCTTGCATAGCAGCGATTTTGCCCTGAACCGGGCGCTTCCGCCATTCCGTCAGAGCCTGCTGACGAAGGACGCCACGTATTGCAGACCGAGTGGGGGATGTGACCATGGCCTGATGGTAGCAGAGAAAAGCAAAAGGGCCCCCAGACGGGAGACGCACGCAGTCAGGAAGGGGCTGGCTTTTGGCGGCTGCGCACGCGCGGTCCTGCGCCTCATTTCCAAGCACAATGAGGTCCATGGGGACAGGGACGCCGGACTGGTGGCGATTCACGTCCACCCCAACCAGCCCATATTGGCAAAAAGGGATCTGGCAAAACCATGCGAGATGGCCCTCATGTTGCCGCCGCACGTTCCACTGGTCAGGGAAGGACGTCTGATGCATTTGCCATCCTGGAGTGCGACCAGCCCGTCCAACCACGGCGGAGCCGGTCCAGTAACCAGAACACGCGACAGGCCAGTGGGGCATGAGCTGAGTGAAGGAGGGAGGCATCCACGTCGCGAGGGGAGGCGGCACGAAGAAGTGAGAAAAGAGCACTTCGGTCAGCGACAAATAGGTTCCAATGCCCTGGCTCAGCATGGCGCAGCGCAGAAATCATTCCCATTAGCTCAGCAGTGTGCACGGACGATGACTCCCGACCATAGCAGGGGGGCATACGGCAAGCAACCGCCTGAGTCACCACTGGGCAGGATTGCCAGTAGTTGGGGGGGAGGCCAAAGGCCCGAGCCTGCGAGCTGAAGGAGCACTGACTCGAGCCCGACGCGCTTCCATCGCTGTACATGGCATAGTCCAGCGCGGCCGGAAAAGACGCAAAGGCATCCAAGAAAGACGTCCGAGGGTCTGCGCTCGCCCAAGAATTCCTCCCAGGAGTGGAGGCCCCAATCTTCAGGTAGAGGTGGCACAGCAACGCCAGGACGGAACAGAGCACACTCAACGCGCCAATCTCGCTGGCTTTCTGCCAATGCCTGAGCCACTGAAAGGCGGCAGGAAGAACGTGACTCCACAGGGCAAGATCCGACCAAGTGGATCGAGGGCGACCTTCAGCCACAAAGGCCGCAAAGATCCGCTGCAACGAGTTGGCAACAAATCCAACGCGAGCAAGCATAAGAGAAGGCCTTGCCAACACGGGCCGGAAGGAACCAACTAAAGGTTGGGAGGCGGGGCATGGCAATGCGTTCAGGACCCTCGCTGTGAAGCGGTCCGGCTGAACACACACATGGAAACCGTATGCAGCAAGAAGGCGGAGGGCCAGCACGACGAGACCACCAAGTGCTTCAGCCTCGACAGGCGGAGCATTGAGAGCATCGCGCAAGGCATCACGCGCAAGCACCGAGGCTTCTGACCTTCCTGATAGCAGCAGGAGGAGATCCGCACCAGCAGCGGCAAGGATACTTTCAACCACCGAGGGGAGATGCATTCCTCCGCACGACTCCGCAAGGAGGCTCATGCGTTCCACAGTAGAACGCACACCCATTCCAGCCAGAACGAGGTTATGGAATGCCGCATCCACTGCGTGCAGATCGGACGGCTGCGGAAGGCCAACTAAGGGAACGTAACCGACAACGCCCCGCATGATCCATTGGAAGAATGCAACACGTTCGTCCCACGAAGCACGGAGAGCAGAGAGGCGTTGTAGCGCGCGACGAAGCTTCTGCAAAAGCTCCTCAGCTGCCAACGAATGCTTGTCAGAGAAGACACCGGGCTTGCCCAGGAGAGTTTCCGAGGCGTCGGGCAGGGTGCGTCGAAGCACAGACGTTACTTGCCCGCCCTTCCAGATGTCAAAGGAGGTAACGCGAACACCATCCTCAGTGAGGCCGGACTCAGGGGGGAGAAGAGACCAAGAAGCATCCCAGTCAGTAGCAAAGGCGGAGAATTTGTCCCAAGCAAAGCCAATACCAGTGTGAATGCTGCCAAGACCAAGCTCGGCGACGATGTCAGGTATATCCGCGACGCCGCGGCCATAGTGCTCAGCATCATCTGAGTACCCGGCCGTGGCCACGCAACGAGTGCGGGACGTGACATAAGCAGCAGAGCTACTCTCCCTGAGGCGAAGGATGGGATCCTGAGCGGGACGGGACAACTCGGGGCTGGACACCGCGCCTTGCATGATTCCTCGCTGCACCTGAACATCAGGAGTCAGACCGAAGCGGGTTTCAAGCTGAAGCACGTGCCCTTGGAACGCCGAGGCGTAGAAGCGGCGAACGCTGTCCGGAACACCGCGAGCTTGGAGGACGGCGTCAAGTTGCGGGATCAGTAGGGTGTTAAAAAAATTCTCATAATCAGAAGGGATACGGCACAGGGGGCGTGCGTGGCGAGCTGCGTCTTCGCAAACAAGCGTGTCCACGTGGAGGACCTCGGCCGCCGCGTTTACCCTGGGTGCGTACGCTTGGTTGGTAGAGGAATACAGCTGCATCGCCTCTATCCTGCGACGCTCAACCAGACGCTTGGTGACCGGCCCCTCAAGCGCCTTGAAGCCCTCCTCCACTGGAGCGGGCCGCCGGGCCGAAACCCCCGAGGTTTCTGAGCTGATGACCCAGCCGCCCACCGAAAGACGAAACTCATCCCAGACGCAAAGCTGCTCTCGCGACAGCGCACCTGAACCCAAAGGTAGGCTGCGCCAAGGCGACCACTCAAAGTAGGCAAGTCCAATGTAGAGATGCACTGGAAGGCTGGGCACCCACGGATGACACCGGCGCCATCCATCCACGAGTCAACGTAAGGACTAGACCATGGGGAGGACGGCTCATGAAACAGGCGTGTCCACTCCTGGACGGCTCCAACTAACACTTCCGCTTTGTCCCGGGGCCTTGCCACCGTGCCATCGGGAAGCGTGACGGTCGAGGGAACATAGCCAAGGTGAGGTGGACGAGCAGGTCGCATGAGCCGAGACCAACGCCTGATGTCCTCAGAGCGCAAGGTGCACAACCGAGCGCTTAGGCTATCTTGCCGGTAGAGGCGCCGGCACTGGTCACGGCGCCCCGCCGCTTCGCTGAGCCAAGCCTGGATCTGCCGAAGGCACACGACGCCGGAGGGAGAAGGCGACGGCCAACACAACTGTGAGGTAGCAGGAGGTGAAGAGGAAGGCGTCCCTTCAGGCGGGGGAGCGTGAAGCCAAGCCTGGAGATCCCGCCAGCCCACGTTCGCCAGCCATGCTGGAGGGTTGGACGAGAACTCGTCCCAAGCCACAGGCGGTAGGGTAGGCGGGGAGCGGGTGCGGCCCTCGACTTTACAAGCCTTGGTCCAGTATGGTTGCACTTCTTCAAGCGCAAGTTGCGGATCGGCAGGAGGGGCATCCAGGAACAAACGGCGGAAAAGCCGTAACTGGTGAACGCACTCTTCCCAAGCCCGGGCGGCCGATACACGGGCACGAGATACTGGCGGAGGTATAGCGGGGAGGCATGGACAAGGACAGATTGGAGCGAGTCGAAGGCCCGCCCAATGCGAGAGGACAGCACCTCAGAGCGAGATGCACCCTCACCGGTACCATCCAATCCCTCACACGAGGAGAAGAACAGATGAGAGGGTTGGGACAGGGAGCATGCACGGCAAGGGAACTCGCCACGGTGTGTCGTAACGACTCCAGTTGGGGCGCAGGAACGGACTCAATGGTCTCTGCCAAAAAACAGGGCCGGCAGGGGAATCATCTTCCACCACTAAGCGCGGCAAGAAAGTCGGCAAGCACGGGCTCATGATCAACACGGCGACGCCAGCCAACAAGAACCGCAGAGTTGAGCAGCAGGAGAGGTTCAGCCCCACGTGGGCTCGAGGACCAAATGCGCAAAAAAGGTGTAGGCCCGGAGGCCTGCGTGGCGGAGACGAAAGGTGTCTACGCAGTCGAAGGAAGGCATGTGAGCAGCGAGGGACGACGGACGGAGAACGTGCGACCCATGCCAAACATCAAGATCCAGCGAGGCGACGGAGTTGAAGTCACCCATGCAAATGCACGGGATACTAAGCTCGTCCGCCAGGCGGAGTTGCTCCCGAACAAACTGGACCAGTGAAGCCTCTTCGGCCAGCTTAGGCGGGGGCGGGGCCAAAGGCGGGGCGCCGCCAAAGACCGTTAGGGGCCTGCGAGTCCGAGGCGCTGCAGGTGGAGGAGGACGCAACCGTGTGGGGCTCGGGGGGCGGGGGGCTCGAGCGCGTACTTCGGCCGGGGGCGTGGCAGCACCGGATGGCTGATCCGCCAGGGCACTCACAGGGCTGCGGCTGCGATGGTGAAGCGGAGCCGAGTAGTGCCGCACAGCGCTTTCCGCCAGCGCCAAGGCGACATGCAAGGCACGAGACTGAAAGGAGTCCATTGAGCCCAATGAGAACTAGAACAGAGACATTTGATGCACTGAAGAGGCAAGGAAAGCCAGGTGCACAGTAACAAGGACCGGCAGTAAAGCGCAAGAGGTGCGGATCATTTAACCATGCAAGGCACATCGCCACGGAGCGTGAGAGCGCCCCTCACTTAAGAGAGCATGACAAGCGAAGGACAGAGAAAGCAAGGAGGGGCATACGCGCCTGAAGGAGAAGAGAAGGAGAGAAATGGGACGTGACTGAGTCACACGCACCCCGAACTAGGGCACCACCTTAGCCAAGGACGTGGACAGCAGCACACGTGCCCCAAAGGCAAGGGAGGGAAACAAAAGCAGGAAGAGGACCAGGAGGAGAAGAGAGAACAGGGACGTGGCTGAGCACACGCACCCCGGACTAGGACACCACCCCAGCCAAGGATGTGGACAGCAGCACACGCACCCCAGAAAGAGTGGGAGAAGCAAGGCAAGAAGGAGAGAAAACAAGAAGGAGGGAAAGGACAGGACCGGGACGTGGCTGAGCACACGCACCCCGGACTAGGACACCACCCTAGCCAAGGACGTGGACAGCAGCACACGCACCCCAGAAAGAGTGGGAGAAGCAAGGCAAGAAGGAGAGAAAACAAGAAGGAGGGAAAGGACAGGACCGGGACGTGGCTGAGTCACACGCACCCTGGACTAGGACACCACCCTAGCCAAGGACGTGAACAGCAGCGCACGCACCCCACAAAGCCCGGGAGAAGCGAGAGGAGAGGGAGAGAGGAAGGGGCACAGGAGACAGACAGAGCGCGGAACGGGTGAGAGAAGAGAAAGACGCAGAGACAGACGAGGCACTGTCGCCCTGACGCCAGGAAGGGACCGGGAGGGGGGTGCTCATCGGGAGAGGAATCCCTTAGTGCCGCCCCGTGGGTCCACACCCTCCCACAAAGGAAGCAACCCCCCCAGAATAAAGCGTCAGGCCCCGGGGTGTTGTTGTTGTTGTTGTTGTTGTTGTTGTTGTTGTTGTTGTTGTTGTTGTTGTTGTTGTTGTTGTTGTTGTTGTTGTTGTTGTTGTTGTTGTTGTTGTTGTTGTTGTTGTTGTTGTTGTTGTTGTTGTTGTTGTTGTTGTTGTTGTTGTTGTTGTTGTTGGTTGTTGTTGTTGTTGTTGTTGTTGTTGTTGTTGTTGTTGTTGTTGTTGTTGTTGTTGTTGTTGTTGTTGTTGTTGTTGTTGTTGTTGTTGTTGTTGTTGTTGTTGTTGTTGTTGTTGTTGTTGTTGTTGTTGTTGTTGTTGTTGTTGTTGTTGTTGTTGTTGTTGTTGTTGTTGTTGTTGTTGTTGTTGTTGTTGTTGTTGTTGTTGTTGTTGTTGTTGTTGTTGTTGTTGTTGTTGTTGTTGTTGTTGTTGTTGTTGTTGTTGTTGTTGTTGTTGTTGTTGTTGTTGTTGTTGTTGTTGTTGTTGTTGTTGTTGTTGTTGTGTTGTTGTTGTTGTTGTTGTTGTTGTTGTTGTTGTTGTTGTTGTTGTTGTTGTTGTTGTTGTTGTTGTTGTTGTTGTTGTTGTTGTTGTTGTTGTTGTTGTTGTTGT
>CAUJNA010003420.1:579755-589755 GCA_963377175.1 Effrenium voratum
AAAACGAGTGGTGCAGAACGATCTTGTCGCCGCGTTTGCGCTCCTACCCAAATGACAGACTCAACTGGCACTGGCCCGAATGGCTTGCTGACTTTTTCAGCGGTAACAGTAAGAGCGTGCGCATCAGATACAGCAGCGGACAGTCCAAATTAACACCGAACTACAGCACAAGAATACCCACAGTTAAACCACTCGGACATTTCCCACTTCCAACAAAGAGGTGTAGTCTATAGAATGTGTCGCACACCATTGGCGTTGCAAGGAAATCATTTCGACACGTGGTGGCAAAGAAATCCCCGAGCGCCCGCAGCGTTGCCTCTGTGTAGAGCCCTGTCTCGAGCAATTCCTTCTTTTGCTGTCGCAACCACTCCAGGCTGAACCTTGGTGAGGCAAGGCCATGGGTTGTGCCCAACCAGGTGAACATAGATCATCATAAATCTATCAAATGAAGCACTCCGGTTTTGCTGCCACGCGCTTCGCAGTACTTTGAGACACCGCGCCAATCTTGCGGCCAGTACTCGCTGAATGGAGGTAATAGCATAATCGCATCTGGATTGGTCATGCAGTGGAAGACACCTCCGCGGAAACGGGACACTCCACGGATGCTGCCGAGAAACTGCTCCATTGAAGGCGACTCCACAGCCTCTGTCGCTGGCACGGCTCCCGCGCGCGGCGGCCGTTCGCGGGGCGCCGCGTCCGCTGGAGGGGGTATCGCTTCCTGGTCCATGAGCCTCCTGCGGAACTCCGACATTTCAAAAAATGCTACAGCTGCTGAACATAGATTTCGTCACCTCGTCATCTCGCGGCCCAAGCGCAGAAAACGTTGACACATTTGAACACATTGCCACGTATCTCTTCCTGGAACTACATCAAAAGTCAGAGATAGGTCAACAGAGGGAGTCAAGAAGGAGCCAACGTAATAATAATAATAATAAACTATAAAAAAAAAGTTCAATCTTTGAACAAGGCCAAACAAGGCCAGGACAACAAGCCAATCGCAACTCTTAGCCTTGTGCTAAAATCCAGAGGTCTAGTCTCGTATCAACCCCTGAAGGCCATAAGAGTCTAGAGTCGAAAGGCGCATCTCTATCCGCCCGAATGTTTCTATACAAAACACACGGATTCAATCCGCAATTAATCCCTCTCCCCATTAAAAAACAAAACACGTCCGCAACTCCTCTCCGCTTAAAAAAGTCTAGTGTATCCGACCGGATGTTTCTACAAAACTCCCGGATTCAATATCCATAACCTCCCCCCCCTCTCCCCGACAAAAAAAAAACCATACCCCCTCCCCCCTCTCCCCTTAAAAAACAAATCCGTCCTGCACAGCTCCTCCACCTTCTGTCGGAAGTGGTCCCTGGACTTTTCCAGCGCCTCACAGCGCAGCTGCTCCTCGCACAGCCGCAGCCGAGTCCTCTGGAGCTCCTGACGCCCGGAGTGTCCAAGGACCAACCGGGAAGACGTGGGGGAAGACGCGCTAGGTCCGCCAGTAGAGAGGTTAGAATAAGTTGGTACCCGTTCTTTTGTTTTAGAAGATTATCTAGGCATTCCTGAAACATCCTCTCACTCAGCAACTGACAAACAAAACGGCCAGACCCTTTCTCTTGAAACATGCTGTTCGCCGTTTGCCAAGTGTCGGCCAAAAAGGATGCTGCTGAAAATGGAAACCCCAGCGGCCCACCTTTTTGGTAAAAGCAACTCATGATTGGAGCAAATGTTCTGTACATCTTCTTTCCAGGAGGACGCTAAGAGCTTTGAACAATTTTCCACATTGATCATTGAGTTCTATTGTTCAACAGCTAGTGCGCTTGTATACCATCAACACCCCTAAAAAATGACAAATAGGATCCAGCAGGGATGTTGAGCTGTTGCAGTTTGTTGCTTTTCGTCGATCACATCATGGAACATCCCAGTTCAAAATAGATCTGGTTCAGTCGCATGGTGGCTCGGCTATATAAATCAAAGAAAACATGATTCAGGCGAAATGGAGGGGGAGCGGCTTCAGGGGCTAGTTGGCTAGTTCACCACGTTTCGGCCAAGTTTGTGGTACACAAGCTGCGAAAACATGCTTCTGCGATCCTTTGGGGAAGAAAACGGCACTTGAAATTGGTACGCATGTGATTGCCAAATGTGTTTCTGCGAAAAGCCCGACTGGTTTACAAAGTTAGTTGTGATACCTCCGACTCGCCTGCCCATGAAGCTACCGCAACTACCCCGAGCAAAGTGCTCCAGCTGTGGCGGCGTAGTGTCGTGACCAGGCTCGAAAAGCATCTTGCTCCTGTACACAACGTACATATCGGTATGTGTGTGTGTGCGCGTCCTCACTCGGCGCAAAAAGGTGTAATGCCATCGCGCCCGGCGCAGAACAGCTTACCTACTCGCTTGCAAACACGCTCTGTGATTTGCGCGACTGGAGATAAACAACTCCCGCGATCTGCACAGTCCAAGACTGGTATTCAACCCACCCTAGTTGCACAATCAATGATAATGCGGGAAAACGCATGCTTTTGTCAGTGTAGGTGGCTTTCTACTAGGCCCAACCGAGAAACATGGCATGTGATTTCACAGAACAACTAGTGAGGACTAGGAACTTTATGGGATTGGTGGACCCCTGACAATTCCAAAACGCCACAAGCTGGGCTTGTGTCAAAACCCTCCAAACGGCTGGCCTCATCTTGGTTTCCTTCGAAAGTCGTCCACAAAAAGCTCCCTTGACGTCCCCAGTTTTGTCACATGAGCAGGGCCCACACCAATGGGTAGAAAGGTTTCTGTAGCGCCACCTGGGATAAAACACGCGAATGACTGGGTTAACCCCCACTTTTTCTCGGGGGTCCACCTGGAGTCTCGTTCTGACACGAATCAAACATGTAGGGCTTACGGCTACCATTGTTTGATTCGGGTTACAAGAAGAGTCCAGGTCTGAGCTGCCGACTTCTATACTGGGCTTTTGCGCTGCTCACATCTCTACATCTCTGCACTCCTCCGCTACTGCGGTCTCTCTGCTGGCTGAAGCAGAGGCCGGCATCGCCAGCTGGGCGTTGAGCCGCTGCTTCGTCTCGGAGACTTCTGCCTGCAGCGTCCAATGGGTCCGTGTCGCGTCTGTCAGCGTTAATGGGAGGATCATGTTGCACTGCGGCAGACAACTCATACAGAAGGACAGTTTCAAAATGAAGTCAAGTGACAGTCAACGTCTAAACTCCAGAAAATGGCAAGCACATGTTAAAATGCTTCTGACAACCGCCTATCCCAAACAATTTGATGGAATTGAACATACATATCCGTACGGAGTGATAACTGAACCGCGATTTTGGCACAGCAAGCGGTTCGTGTTGGAGCTTGTGCACGCAAACCGTCATATGGCAACTGATCAAAATCCTCCTTCCGGAAAACGCCGTCTTCGCGAGAAGAAAACACGGCGGAAATATTTCGCAACTCCATCGCCGCAGCCTTTTGTTTGCAGCATGTGCTCTGGAGTCTGGAGCCATTGCTGCTGCTGCTGCTGCAGCATGTCGTTACATGGAAGCAACCAGTAGCAGTCGCCCTTGTCACTTGCGCTTGCCAGATTTGCTCCATCCTGGGCCCAATTTGCGGAACTCTGCAACAAGCTCCATGGGTATCTTCGCGAAACTTGCTCCAAAATCGCTTGTCTAACTCCGTGGTTTCGCACTATTCCCGGCATAGGCAGAGAATCAGGAGCTGCGCATCTTCCTGTCTACAAGGGAGTGGGGCCTGCAGATAAAGTATGCCTCCAAAAAGCTTTAGCAACATATTTCGGAAACAGACACATATTTCGCAGACTCCTTCGCTGATCTTTCGCGGCAGAACCACCGGCAGTGGTTCTCCACATTAATTAGAAGCCCTTATAAGGTTTTGCTCAACTCGCATTTGTGTCGTTTGATGGCAGCACAGGCCTTTTCGTGCCTCACGCTGTCCGTGCGAAGTCTTGCCTGTTGAGTGCTTTGCCGGTCACTTGCGGTAAGCTGTTTACTCAAAGCCTTTGCACGGACCAGGTCAAAAAAACAAAGAAAACCCGCAGTGGTTGCATCTGTGTTGAACTAAACGTCAAAATAGAGGGCCATAATAGGGGTTCCCAAGAAACCCGCAATAAATAAATACTTTCAAAATTTGTGCTTCTTCCACACACATGACATTGGTCAAACGGGTAGATCCCTTTGTGCGCTCTGCCAGCCCTTTGTGTTGCAACCATTCTGAGCGGCCCTGGTGTCTACACATTCATTCTCGATGAGAAACAACAACCAATCACGAGGTGGCAATCTATGAACTTTCTTTTTACTCAAAATGCTATTCCTACACTGTAATAGTATAGGGTTGGCTTAAGGCTGTTGAAGGTTGGCCTGTAGGCTAGGAGAACTTGCTTGCTTGCATACTTGCTTGCTCGTTTGCTTGCTTGCCTACCCGCTTGGCTGCTTCGGCCGGGGAAAGAACCCGAACCGCAAAGCCCTTTGGTCCATCGGTCCTCCAGCGCGCTGAGCTTGGCGTCCAAGCGCTGCTGCTGCGCCTCCTCGAAGTCCAGGGCCCTCAGCTCGCCGCGAGTGGGAAGTGCGACTTCGGTACGGACTTGGCTAAGTGCGACTCATGATCTCTGCAAAGGGCGTTGATACCTTAAGGGTAACTATGTGCTGAGTTCGGGGAACCCTTCGGTTTTGGCTTCCTTTGCCCCGCCCTCCCCCCGCTTTCCTGGTAATGAGAGCTGGACACCCCTCATCCTCCCAACTCGCGGACTAAGCCGAGGTGCTGCTTTGCCTCCGCTTTCGAACGCCGCAGCTCCTCCTGACGGTGGGAGGTGGAATCTTCCCTTTGCCGCCTATGGGTTCCAAATATTGGCGTGTCTTTTAGAGGCCCCCTCCCCAAAATGGCTTCGGCGTTCCTTTCTGCATCCGTCAAAAACCATCCAAAAACTCAAACAAACACACCTAAATGGGTTCTAGTATGCTACACGCACACACGATGGTGCTTTGGTGCAAGCTGGAGCCAGTTGATCAGAATCCATTTAGGGTCTGACTTGTCTTTGAGCTGCTTGTTCTCAATAGGAAGTACGGAACCCCCAAAATATGTTCCCTACATAAGTCAACTGGTCCACTTCTGGCGGGTATGGGATAAGTGGAGTCGTCCCTTTTTGCCCGAATCTGGTGTCTTTCATGCCCGGAACACCCACGGTGTGGTCATAAGGCCAGGCTTGGTGCTTACGATAGCCATTTACAAAGAGCAACTGAAAATTTGCCTCTGGACAAACAAAAAGTTGCTTAATGTTGGGGAATGATGGGGAATGTGCGAATACCCCCACCAATTCGTTGCAGAAGCTCGGTTTTGGCCGGCATGGAGCACTTGCCATATTATTTCAATCCCGAAAAGGATCACGTTTATGATAATGTCCGCTGTCTTGAGAACAGCAACCCGCAAATGCACGGGCACATTTACTAGTATTTGATTGTCAGTGTGTAGGAATGCCAACAGCATGCAAATGTCGTACACAACTATGCCAAGCCTCACAGAGGTTCCAAATGTCAGAGGAATCAAGCAGGTGTCTTGGCAAGGGCACATGGGCTGGTTCCACACTTGCCGCAAGAACACAAGCTCTAATCTCTTCCCCCTATTAATAATATTATAAAGGTCTCCCTACCTAATAATAAACTTACTTTGTTTTTTAAAGGGGTGGGGGAGGGGGGGGTTGTTATTAGGGGGAAGAGGTTATCAAGCTCTAACCCGTGTCATCAAAGCACAACAAGCTTGACATGAAAGAAAAGCCACATATTTCAGTCACCACTCCTCTACCGCACTTAGAAGTTGGGGGTCGGAGCCCGCGGTAAAAACACAGCCGCGATTGATTCTCGCTTGGCCTGAACACAGCTTTTTGTATGCGGGGGTGCCGGGGTGGTGCGGAAAAAAAAAACATGCTACTAGATACCTATGTTCAGGGAGGCTTGCACACATTTGCTATGCGCAAAGCATAGCAAACTAATTTGTGGAGCCAGGAGTGTCACTATGTCCATATTCGCAAGTGACGCATAGAAAGTTTGAGGTTGGCGCCGGGCCCGCATGGGCCTGTCACAGAGGGTGCACAACTTCTCGACGGAACTTGGGATGAGCTGAAGTCGCATATACCCAAGACACTCCAATCGAAAACAAAATCACCAAATTGCTGAACTCCAACCTGTGGGGAGATGTTTCGTACTCATACCAACAGAGACAAACATCTGCTGATGTTTAGCAGAGCATGCCTCTTCAAACCAGTCGTGCATGACTGACACGGACGTCATCTTGCTCGTGAATTCGGCTCACTAGACTAAGCACGAGCACCTGATTCAGCATCATGCGCCACCAGCCCAAGGTGGCAGCAACCCAACTTGAGCAGCTTGCAGTTGGGCGAGGTCGTCGGCACGGTGGATGAGATGTGACAGGTTCCAAGCAAATGTTCGAGCGTAGAGAAAGCCTGAGATTTTGGTCCTGAAAACAACAACTCTCCCCCATCCCCCCCATCCCCCCATCCCCCCATCCCCCCATCCCCCCATCCCCCCATCCCCCCCTCCCCCCATCCCCCCATCCCCCCAATCCCCCCATCCCCCCCCATCCCCCCCCATCCCCCCATCCCCCCATCCCGCATCTCCCCCCAGCCCCGGTGCCCAACGCGCCCAACACGCCCAACGCGCGCCTCACAATTCTGAATGGCCCAGTCGGCGCGGCGCTTCTGCTCGTCGTTGGCGCTTTGGGCGCTCACCAGCGCGGCCTTCACCGTGGCCTGCCGCGAATTCGAAATCGAATGGGAGTGCTGGCACTCGGTACGGAATGTGGGCATGAACCCAGGGAGTCCCGAATAAAGGAAACCACCAGTTGGATGCTTTAGGGTCATTCCAATTCTCACTCCCTGCCTATCGCACCAAGGCGAATAAGGTTCGGTTCGTTGGGCCATCCTGATGGTTCCAGGCATGAAGTTTGAGGCGCTGGCCGTCAGCTTGAAGTTTTAGGCCTCGTTTCAGAACTTTGGACTCCAAAGGCGCAGGGATGGACACCTTCACAGGGAACCATCGATGTCCGTCGAAGCAAACCACACAGCACACGTGGCCGCTGCCAAGTCCTTCCAGAGTGGTTACAGTATGCTGGAAACCTGCAGGGCACCAGCTCTAGACGCGAACCTTCAGGAAACTGCATGCCAGCAGAGAACTTGCGTGCAGCGAGGTTCGGAAGCCCCAGATCGAGTCTCAATATCCAAGGCTCATGGTTGGGGGAGAAAAGGTCACATATCGCCAAGGAATACACACTTCCCATTAAAGGCAACAGCCACCTCACCGCGCAAACGCGGGCTGTCACGCTCCTCGCGCTGCTGCATCTCCAAAAGCTTCTTCTTGGCTTTCCTCAGCGAAGAGACGAGCGGTAAGCCTTCTGCACCACGAGTGAGGCTGAAGAAGTTTGCTCGATTTGTGGACCACACATATTGAATCTCTCCTTCCGGATCAACTCAAGTGATGCTGCCCTGATGGTCGCTGTGAATAGGCCACTTACTTGACAATTCAAAGGTGATGGCCCCTCTGCGCTTTAAACAACGGAAGGCAAATCAGAGTCGAAAAAGAAGGATCCGGCGCGCTTGATGCTTGGCAAAATCTGGGACAAGCCTTGGTAGCCCAGCGGCTCAGAAACATCCTACTGGAAACAGGTGGCAACATGGAGCACTTGTCAAGTGCGGACAAAAAACACGCAAAAGGAAAAACAAAAAACAAGTTCACCTCTGGGCAGCCTGCCCTCCCACGCATTGCACAGCGGTGGGAAAAAACGTTTTGAATGGCTGTGAAACGGCCAGTCAACTTGGGTTTCTGACAACACATACTTGATCCTATACGACCCAACCAAACAAACGCAATCCAAGCACATTGGTCATGAAACTACAATACTTGATCTTGCCCAAACACAGTAAACAGTTGGATTTTTGCGAAGATCATCTTTCCCAATTGGGCCCTTGATTTCTGCACCATTTTTGGGGGTTCCACGTTTAAACAGGTACGCCATTTTGGGTTTCCCAATGGTTGCTCTATTTAGGTATGTGCAAATCGGAGAGCCCCCCAAAAAATGCGGCTTCCCATTTAGCTTCACTTTTAACCAACCTGAAAAGATCAACCTCCCTTGCCATTTATTTGGAGTGTCTGAAACCAGGGGACCCCCAAACTTGGTTTCCCATTTGTTTTCTTTAAGAATATATTACAAAGGGAAACCTCAAAAAATACACATCATGGCCCACGTTAGGGGCAAACACAAAACATACTTGCTTGTTCCTCTTCCTGTTCTAGTCTAGCCCAAATATAAAGAACACAACAAGTTTCGGAAGAGACACACCACCGTTGTGGCTGAAAAACCTTTGGTTGCCGAAGTCCACTGGTTAAAACAACAAGTAGCGACATACACATTCATACGCGTACATATATATATATATATTTATTGATTTATTTATAGTGCCTTTGATCAATATTCTGAAGCAACAGGGATCGAGACCATGAGTTGGCGAAGCGTCTGCTCCAGCTCCCGTAGGTCTTGCTGCCGCTGCCTGAAGCTTTGTGCCCTCTGCAGCTCCCGTTGCCGGTAGTCCTCACTTTTTTCGTCGGAGCCAGGCCTCCCTCGGGGAACCAATGGACGTCTGCTTTTGTAGCTACGCATTTTAGCTCGGGAAAAAGGGGAACCTCCATTTTCGGGGGGTTGACAGGTACGGATCCAACAAGAAGGAACGGCGTTTGGTCCAAGAATGGGAAACGGAGCGCTATGGCACCACACCACCATGAACTATGTCGCCGTTGAGCGGCCACCATTGTGAGTGGAACCCAAAAAGAAATTCCAGCAAAATGTGCGAATCCGCGCTTGAAAACTGCCATGGACTTTGTCACCATCGACCCTTGCGGCAACGATGAAGTTCGGCCATTTGTTCTTGGCGATTAGCACTGCGTGGCAGAGTGGCAGGTTTTGCATGACTGTCATCCCCGTTGATGGTCCCAGGTGGTGCCAAGCTCGACTAAAGGGGTCATCATCCAAGCTATCATTTTGAAGGAAGGCGATCAGCTGAGGAAGGGTTGCCCTTTTCAACTAACTAGCTACCTAGCAATGCCACATTTACAGGCAAACCGAAGGCAATCAATTGAGGAAGGGTTGCCCTTTTCAACTAACTAGCTAACTAGCAATGCCACACCTACAGGCAAACCTTCCTTGATGGCATAGATCGAGTGTTGCCCACATTGTCCTTGTTGTTTATGGTTGACATCACACAAATTCGCAGAACTGCTCGTGAACAAATGAGGGTCGGTGCCTTGAAAAGGCGCCGTTCCATGTTTGTAGGACCCTAGGTTCCATGAGTCATTCAAATCTTTGCATATATGACTCATATGACTTTGTATATGCCCGGGAATAGAGCCCTGTTCTGTTGGTCCCAGTTAGTGGCAACATCGAACACTCATGACTCATCGTAGTTCAAACTTACGTCAGCTCGCAGCTATGGTTGATGGGGAACGCCCTGCGTCAGCTTCAGGCATAAGCCGTATTGCGGCTTCTAAAGTCTGTTGCGCACGCCTTGCTAAAACTCCTGAGATCTCCAGCTCGCGCACACAAGAAAGTGCACTCTCTTGGAAATGTGGGGTCTGTGCTGGGGGGCGCAGAACTGTTTTGCACAGCCCCCCTCTTGTCATTTGTCCTCCTCCAAGCGCTCTCGAAGCTCGCGCTCACGCTCAAGAAGCCGGGCGCGAGCACGCTCCTCCTGGAAGCATGGTCGAGCTCAGGGAGGTGGGGGTCTTGGTTCTGGGAAGTAATGTTGTCCTATTTGCACACTAATAGTTTGATGACCCGTTCCTGTTCACCCACAATATCCAAGTTTTTTGACCTTGACACAAATGCTGTGGTGCAAGTTTGCGAGTCTCACGCCTTCCTCTAAATTGCATCAAGCTTCCTCAGGACTTGTACTGATCCCTAGGTTTCTCTGCGAGAGGTTGAGCTCCCCTCAACCCCTCTGCAA
>CAUJNA010003420.1:592255-616350 GCA_963377175.1 Effrenium voratum
ACACATCATCCCTCAGAAGCACAACACGTAGAGTGGCAAACTGTTTGGGTCTAAACTGCCCAGCATCTCTGCAACAAACTCACCACACAGAATCTCTCATTGACATGTGACAAGATCAAGGTCCCTCCCGAAACGGTTTCTCAAATTTGGGCACTGTAATGTCCAAAACGAATGGATATTTTCCTAAAGACATCCCCTTTTTGAACAATGTTGAGCCCACTGGTGGGCGGTTGCCAAAACAATGAACTTCCTGCCCGTTCAGCACTGGCTGACAAAGCAAAGCTGCGATTTCGATGGCCAATAGGACAGCTCAATGTTTGTTTGGCGCAGAAAGCCTCCTATCTAAGTTGTCCAAAGCGACAGGTCTGAAGGGAGCATTCGTGGGTATGAGTCTACAACATATGTCAGGAAACGGATGACTCTAAGTCCTGAACCCTGTACCTCAAAGTCTGTGCATCCAAGAGGCTCAAGGGTTATTCGGCTATTCCTCTCGGGGTGCGCACAAACCCTGTGGCCCAAAACTGACTCGTGGGATGCAAAGTTGAGCCATGTGACCCTTATGGTTCATTGGCCCCAAGTCTGGGGTGGAAAGCCAGAGTCGTAGAGTCGGGTGGTCTTTCCAGGCTACCCCTTAGGATGGCTTAGGGACACCGAAAGGACACCTCATCGTTTTCGTGCTGTGGATGGACGAACTCCACCACCTACGAAGCCCTGGAAATTGATGATTCCCTTGTAAATACCGACAAACGTTATGGTTTCAACCATGGTTTCAAAGTGGTGCGAATGGATTTCGTCCATCCACAGTATCTTGAGCTTGGCTTACCCATTTCAGGCTAAATTGTGGCTTTCCCATCGCTTGATCAGAGGGCCTGGCCTTTGCCTTAAAAACGATTGGCACTGACTGACACAAAGGCCCGGCGTTTCCGCACCGGAACGGCTCCTCTGAGTGGCGCCAGGCCTCCAGCGCGTAGGCGACCGCGTAGGCCGGGCTTTTCCGAAGCACCTCCCGCGGCTCGAGAAAACACGAAGCGAGAAGGCAAAGCCCTTGGCCCTTGGTCTGTTGCAGGCCCTGCTTGGCATTGCCTTAACACCCAAGAAGCCAGGAGAAGTGTGAAGCCAGGAGAAGTATTCTGGGGGTTGATCAATATTCCATTTTGTGCCCCCAGTTGTCCAGTTGTGGGTGCCACCATGGGTACCAAGCACTGAAAACGCCTCCAGCACCCAAAACAGGTCCCTGACACCCTGGTGGCAGCGGCAAACAAGCACCGCCAGCAACCAAACCACCACCGCAGCACCTTAGACAGCACGACCAACACCTGCAGCACCCACCCGGCCCGATTTCGCAAAAGCAAACCCACCTCTTTCGGGCAACAAATCCTGATAGCCAAAGCTATTCGGGGAACAACACCGAAACAAATCACCAAAGGATAGCCGATCCCATCACCTTCAGAGATCTCTGCTGCCTGCAATCCCTCCAGCGCAAGCTCCTGCAGCTCGGATCCCGACAGCTCCGGCGAACTCCGCGGCATCCGCTGCGTGCCGGGGGTCCGGGCGGTGGGCCCGTCCTAGGCCGAAACCATCCGAGGCGAACGTGCGGCTCCCTTGGCGAACATGGGAACAACAGGTTCATGATTAAAGCGGGGACCAGTCTAGGCTGTCCGATCAGCTGGCGTTCCTATTGCATCAAGGCTTTTTGTTTAGCAACCTTGTCACTGATGGGCGCCCAAGTAGTCATATTGTGGACAGTCGCCCGAGTCATAATCAAAGGGGTCTGTCCGAAACCATGTAAATAATCTAAGGCCATGTAAATAATCTAAGGCGAGGTCGCATCAATTGATGGTTGGGACTGGACTGTCCCCGTACTTTCCTTGACTTAATTGCTCGGAAATTAACGTTTGCTCATCTTGCTAACCAAACCGCAGAAATGACTCTTGCGCCCCTTCCTGACAGCCGTAGCGAACCTGCATAAACGCGTGCCCCGGAAGTAGCTGTATTCAAGACAGCACATGCTCACTTGGAACTGCCCCTGCAAGATGCGGTCTTCTGAGTAGCTCCATATTTGTTTTTTCTTGGGGGGGGGGTAAGCAAATGTGCTCACTGATCCGAATCAACCGACTGCGTGCTAGCATGAAACCGTTAATTAGTTGTCGTGGCACCTTGGCAAAACATCTCATTCGTGGCACATGACTTCATCAATGAGTGAAAAACAAACATAAGTCAGGCAATCACTGCGGACACCGGCCCAAACACAAACTGCGCCATGGCGCATCATAGGCAAACCACGACAACATATGACTCAACAACCATACCGACCCCAAAGCAAGGGATCTCAGAGGCGGGATATTCATCGTTCAAATCAGGCATACCAGGCCAGGTTGCTCTGCCCAACAAAATGTAGCCCGTACAACTTGTTGTCTCAAAGATGCCCATGTGACGGATCTCTCTACCAGGTTGGGATGGTACCCCGTCCTGCACCGCAGCATGCAGCGTCTGGTCCGGCAGCGGCCGGGAAGACGGCCCCAAGTCTTCCAAGAAGAGGAGAACCCGAACTTCCCCGATGATCTCCTTGGAGGTCTCCTGAAGTCAAACCTTTGTTGGAAAATGGTTGTGTGGGTGGGTGGGTGGGTGGGTGGGTGGGTGGGTGGGTGGGTGGGTGGGTGGGTGGGTGGGTGGGTGGGTGGGTGGGTGGGTGGGTGGGTGGGTGGGTGGGTGGGTGCGGTGGGGTGGGGTGCGGTGCGGTGCGGTGGGGTGCGGTGCGGTGCGGTGCGGTGCGGTGCGGTGGGGTTGGGTTGGGTGGGGTGGGGTGGGGTGGGGCTGGGTGGGGTGGGGTGGGGTGGGGGTTGGGTGGTGGGGTGGGTGGGTGGGTGGGTGGGTGGGCGGGCGGGCGGGCGGGCGGGCGGGCGGGCGGGCGGGTGGGTGGGTGGGTGGGTGGGTGGGTTGGGTGATAAGGATGCGTGAAATCCATGAAAGGGGTCCCTTGTTTTGAGCACAGAAACGGAAGCAACGTATCTGTTTGTCATCATCTCAGCCACGAGCTTCTGTAGCTGTAAGCCCAAGGTAAGGTGCAACTAAGATATCACCACCTATGCCTTGCTCTTGACCTTTGCCATTGGACTGTGTGCCAAGTCAACTTTCCTGTGGGAAATCAGGTATTCACAGTTGCATGTTGCGCTTGTCTGATAGGAGGTTGGTGAGAAGACATCAACCGCATATCACAAATAATGCACTGTGAGACAAACTGCGAAGCAGTATCTGCGTCGGCTCTCTTATCTTGCACTCCGCTCACTCTCATTGAGAACTACAGGCGGGCTGAGTCAAGGAATGACAATGAAACCTGCGCCTCCATCAGCACAGACTAGGCCATAACTGGCCATAACAATATCCAAGCTAATCCATCTACAGTATATGTCTACCTATCCGTCTAGCACTCTATCTGTTCGCGTACCTGTCTGTCTATCCGCCTATGTATCAGTGTCTCTCTACCCGAATCTCAATTTATCGAACTAACTGTATCTATATCTATCTAGCTATCTATCTGTCTATCAATCGATCTACCTGTCTATTGATCTACCTATCTGTCTATCCATCTATCTACCTCTCTATCTATCTGTTTGTGTGTCTATCTGCCTATCTACCTTCTTATTTACCTATCTACCTAACGATCAATCTGTCTATCGATATCATTCTCTATCTATCACGAACTCTGTAGCTGATCTTGCAAGCAGCTGCACCGAAATCTGCGCCCGATCTTGTGAAAGCGCTGCGCCTGTCACGCAAAGTACTGCTGCGAGAAAAGCGCGCGCGTCCGCGCCTTTGGGCCCGGCTCCGACATCGCTTCGGCTCCGAGATCGCCGCGAACTCAGGCTAACTTTCGAGCATCTGAAGAAAGTGAACCCGCATAGGGCTGCACTTTTCTCTTCCCGAGGCACGGCCTCTTGTCTCCTGTCAGTTTTTGTTCAGTTTGATGAAAGCAACATAATCGCCTGACTGCACGTGTTCAACCACACCTCGCCAACCGTTTTCAATCCAAGCAAACAAGGCTGAAACCCAAACAACGGAGATGTGTACTAGTTTCAGCGCCAACCTTCAATCAACTGCACACCAATGATTCGTCCTCTGCACTGCCCAGCAGGCACACCTGATCCAAGACCTTGAAGCCATGGACCATGCTGGGCAGCCTTGCAGAACCACAGCTCAGCCGAACCGAAAAGCCATGGGGCCAATACATAGCTATAGCGTAGATCATCAAGGGAAGCCCCTACTGTAAATTACGGATGCAACTTGGAATGTGGAAATCAACAAATCCATCCTCTTGCGACGCCTGTAAAGAAAGGGCTTGATGCCATGCATTCACAGCTTTTTTGTAGTCAGTGAGTGGGAAAACAACGATTGTAGTTATTGCTCAGTTTCAGGTTTGAATCATTAGCCAGAATTGCGGCCAGGATGCCGTATGGTCTAGGCTGATACCGGGACAAGGGAATACAATGATGGACCGGGCATCCACAAGTTGTTTTTCTAATCAGTAGAAAAAACGTGATTGTCCAAGGTCCTCAAAGTTAAAGATCCAGCCAAATAGCGGCCAGGAGGGTAAACTGGCTTTATTGGTACTCGAACAATTGTATGCCCTACATCATGCTTGGCAAACATGTGCAGTTGGACCGACATGTGCCACGCTCAAAGCTCATGAATGCGCTCACAGGATTCCTTGTCATGGTGTAAACCCAACACCCCCTAGTTGGGAGCCACATGGCCGTGGGTCAAAAGCCAAATCGTACCCCCAGCACAGCCACATGGCACACATGGGACTTGCATGGCACTGGGCCTTGCGGACTTCTGCAAGGGCCGCTCGAAGGCGCTGCCCAACATCACCTCCGCCAGGCCCAGCAGGGTATCCTGCCGCGTTAAGGCGATGCTTTGAAGAATACCCCCTAACCCGGACATTTGTAAGCAAAAACGGCAGGTTGCTTTTGCGATGGTTGTTTTTGCGAAGTTGGGTTGCGTGACGAATTGGCCCGGTGACATTTATGAGTGGCACCTCAAGCATTTGGCAGGAGCTGGAGCAGCTCATCTCCGAGGAAGGACCTCATAGGAAGGGTTGGGACGTAGGGATCCAAACAAGGGGCTGAAGCCTACTTTCCCACATTGCCAAGAAAAAGGGAGTGCGACTCTAGTCGGCAAGAAACAAATCCAGGTCTCACAACCCCCAAAAAACGATTTGAGTTGGGAGGCTGCAGTGAAACGCAACGGATCGCGAACTGCATCAGCAGCGCAGCAAGCCGGACAGCCAGCCTGATTTATATGCCAATAGCTCTCACAGTGCCTGAAAAGAACATCTAGCCATCCAATCTGTGGGGCCAAGCGCTGAGCGAGCTTTGCTGCAACCAGGAGGAACAGCGACCTATCTGCCGGCAAACCCAGCAAGCGCAGCAGACCTTCAACAGTAATTCCGCTTGCACAGGCAACTCAGAAGGCCCCCAGCACCACCCAACCCTCGCACCTGTCAGCCTCCATCTACTTTCCACGTAATAACCTAAGGCACATGTGGCCACATGTGGTCAAATTGTCTTTTCGTGGTTGTCAAGCAGAGAAACTCAGTTGGGGTTCCACGTTTAGGTGAAGCCGAAACCCATCTTTTTTTGGTTTCCCTTTGGATTTTCTTTGGTTTTACATTGGCTTCCCTTTTCCCACCCCCCAAAACAGGGCTGCACCCCCTTCCCGGCACCTCCGCCTCCCCCCCCCCCCAGCCCGCGCCTTGCGGAGGCTATCGCGTGCCCAGAGCTCCAGGTGCAGCGGCTCCTCAAAAGCGGCCCGCAGGGCCGCGCTGGTGGCCGCCAGCGAGTAGGCCGCGAAGCCCTGCACGGAGACAGCCACAGCGACGCAAACAGGTCGAAACACACACATACAACAAAAAACGTGTATGCATGCATGCATGCATGTATGTATGTATGTATGTATGTATGTATGTATGTATGTATGTATGTATGTATGTATGTATGTATGTATGTATGTATGTATGTATGTAATGTATGTATGTATGTATGTATGTATGTATGTATGTATGTATGTATGTATGTATGTATGTATGTATGTATGTATGTATGTATGTATGTATGTATGTATGTATGTATGTATGTATGTATGTATGTATGTATGTATGTATGTATGTATGTATGTATGTATGTATGTATGTATGTATGTATGTATGTATGTATGTATCTATGTATCTATGTATCTATGTATCTATGTATCTATCTATGTATGTATCTATGCATGTATGCATGCCTGTATGTCTGCATGTCTGCCTGTATGTATGTATGTATGTATGCATGCATGCATGTATGTATGTATGTGTGTCTGCATGTATGCATGTATGTCTGAATGTATATATGCATGCCTGTATGTATGCCTGTATGTCTGCATGTATGTATGTCTGCATGTCTGCCTCTACGCATGTACGCATGCATGAACGGCTTTTCAGTCCTCTTGCTCAGGCGTCGCCATATCGCCTTGAGGCACTTGCGCTAGGCTCTGCACTGGATCGACGAGTCCGTGGAAAAGTGGTTTGGCTTGCCACTGCTTAGGGTCGAGTGTGAGGAAGGACCAGCCTTCCTTACAGTTGGGGGCTGTTCTGGGAAAATTGCCATCTGGCAGTACCAGATACCTCGACTAGGAGCAGAAGGAGAGCTAGCCTTTGGACTGCTTCGTGGAAACAGCTCTGTCTCGTGAAGTCTCTGGAGAAGCAGAGGGGTCACCTTGTTGGAGTTGATCCGCTCTGGAGCGATTGAGACGCCCGAGGAGCTGAGCTTTCCCCGGTGGCAAGCATGGCGGGCCTGGCAAGGAGGCCAACGAGGAGGGTTGACGGCCGAGGGATCACCACTGCGGAGGAAGTTACGCTGTGGAGGTCTGTGATGGCTGCCCTCTATGGAGAAGAACGAGTTGATGATCTCGAAGAAGAAGAAGAGGCCCACCCCCAGACCCCTTGGCGATCGTCCCGGCGCAGCCTGCTGTTAGCACGGGAGAAGGAGGTGCGGGTACCACGCCGCGGCTGTCTGGGCCTGGGGGCGCTGGTGCTAGCACTCCGCCTGCAGGAGGAGGTGCGGGCGGGTGGGTCAGCCCTCGGTCATGGGCTGGCTCGTCTGCGCCCGGCGCCCAGGAAGTCCGGCAGCGGGTCTTTGCGAGTCACGATCCGCCACGGCTTACTAGAAACGTTCCTGAGCAAGATGAGGAGGTTGGTATCGGCAATGGAAGTGTTCGGGATGCCGCTGGCTCAGGAGAAGGTGGATCAGCTGGAGTTGAAAGCCCGGTTGGTCCAAGAAGCTTTTGATACGGTGAAGAAGTACGACCCCCCGTGGCCCTGGATGATGGCACGACATCGGAAGAGAAAGGGAAGCTGACCCTTGGTCTAGCTGAGGTCATCCAGGATCTTGGCGGTCGCGTCAGCTCTAAGGCTAATAAGGTCTTTTCCACACCTGCTGATGAGCTGAAGGAGGAGGAACCTGCGAGGGGCAAGAAGAGGGCGGTCCCCGAGGACGCCTCAAACGGTCAGCTCACTCAGGTGCGGGCGAAGCTCGCCGCGCTTGAGATGGAGTTGGAAGGGATCAAGAGAGGGTCCGAAGCGAGTCCCCGGAGAAGGACCTAGCCATGGCGGTGGATTCGCAGATGCGCTCACCAAAGCTCTGGTGCCAACATTTATGCATGCGTACATGCATGCACTATGTATGTATGTATGTACGTACGTACGTACGTATGTATGTACGTACGTACGTACGTACGTATGTATGTATGTATGTATGTATGTATGTATGTATGTATGTATGTATGTATGTATATGCATGCCTGTATGTATGCCTGTATGTCTGCATGTCTGTACGTCTGCATGTCTGCCTGTACGCAAGTATGCATGCATGCATGCATGTATGTATGTATGTATGTATGTGTGTATGTGTGGATGCATGGATGTATGTATGGATGTATGGATGTATGGATGTATGGATGTATGGATGTATGGATGTATGGATGGATGGATGGATGTATGGATGTATGTATGTGTGTATGTATGTATGCATGCATGCATGCATGCATGGATGGATTTATGTATGCATGTATGTATGCATGTATGCAAGTGTGCATGTGTGCATGTATGCATGTATGCATGCATGTATGCATGTATGCATGCATGCATGCATGTATGTATGTATGCATGTACATGGGCGAGTCAACATAGGCAGTCCCAACAAATCGTTGGTGGTTTGCCGATTTTCTTTTAAAACCACCTCACAACGCAACCCTCAAAACGACACAGACGTATATACACGCAGCCATGTGCGCAGAAACGGATGCAACAACGTACGTCGTACTAGTTGAGGCAGGTCGCCATATTTCAAGATCATTCTTATGTCGCACCCAGCCTGAGGGCGTGTGACGGAATCTATAAAATCAACCGATGGGATAAGTCTACGTTCTGATGACCTCTTGAACAGCAATTCCTCAACTTGCCTCTTGTCCTTCCCAGTGTAAGCGGATAGACACCATGTCTCTACAAGGCTACCCCATAACATACTTCAAGTTATTTGTCATTTCCACTTGCCACCCGGCTTGCTGGCTCGCCCGCTCTGGCCTTGGGCAAGTGCGTGGTGGACCCCTTGCGCGCCATCACGGGCGGGCTGGTTCGGAAAGTGGCCGGCTGATTCTTCGCGAAGACGGGGCCATAAGAGTAGCTCACAAAGATGTTCGCCGCTGCAGTGGTGAGCTTTACCTCCAAGACGTGGCGAAATAATTTTGCCCCTTTTGGGAAGTGTCATGTAGGGGATGTTGTGGTGCCATTTCAGCTGATGCGCCCACGTTGGGCGGACCCCTGCAAAGACTCAGTGGTGTCAGGAGAAACTTGAAGTATACCACCACATTCAGAGGAGAACTTGCGAGTATGACACAAAGCAAGGTGTTCAAACGTATCTGTAGGTGGGTAGGACAAAAGAACAGGTCGTGGGACGCTCTCACGTGCCACGTGAGCGGTTGGCATGGAGCTGTGTTTGGCTTCGAACTGGTCATTCATCCCTCCAACAAGTCTAGCTCGATCAGTGTTTTGGGCAAGTGATTCAGTACACAGTTTGACCTTATTCTGACTTCGGGGTAGGGGTTGGGCTGACATTCCAAACTGAAGGAGCTGCATGAAGGTTTGTGCTATCCCTGAATCGGCTTTCCCCAAGACACATCCGATGTGATATTATTCGCAAGATAATTGCAAGTAAGCTGTCCAGCTGCTACCAACGGCCTGTCTTGGTTTTGGCTCGTACCAACGACTTGAAGCGCGTAACATGCCCATGCAGCAACGCACCCCTCAGGTACGAATCTCTTGCGGCTCTTCATCGTTAACAATTCATGCAGGGCTCAACACCCAGCATAAGTTATAAGTAATTGTTCAACAATTCGCAAGAGCTTCCATGTTTCAACTAAAGGGTGGGAATTCAACACAGTTCAGTAGGTTTGCGCCCAAACTCGGGTGGACGTGCGGTAGATTGCCTAATATACATACATGTAGATATACATATATATATATATATTACATATATGTATATATATATATGTATATACATATATATATATATATATATGCCGACTAGGCAACCATTGCAAGTCTTGTGTCGGGGATTGTGGCCAAGACAAACGTTACGTGAATCCTTTTCTTTGACCTCAAAACCAGATAGAAATTGCTGCCGCAAAGCTACCATGACACGTTTGTTGCCGCAGGTTGGTCACCCAATGGCCCTCTACATGTAGCGCAATGAGCGGTAGTGGTCGCTTGGCTCAATGTAGCACAAAAGCTACTGGCCCGGTATCGAGGGGCTCACATGGCCATGGGTCAAAATCCCGCACCCCCAGTGAACATCCCAATCCCCACAAAAAAAAAACAGAAGGTGGTGCACCTACCCCAAAATGGTACCATTGGTTTTGACCCACAGCCACATGGTTTTGACCCACAGCCACATGTCCGGACCACCATCTTGCCAACAGCTCAGACCCTTCGATTTGTTTCGAGGTGCTGAGCGGATCTCCAGGGACACCCGCCAGCAGCGGGGGCCCGTGGCGATGTCGAGCTGCTTCTCTTTGGTGCTCCTGAGCCATGAAAACAACCGCCTGGACAGAAGGCACAGCTTGAAAAGAAGTGGGTCTTTCCTAAAAAGAGGAAGAACGCTTGAACCTTTGCTGTTTGGTGTCCCGCCAAAACCTATCCGAAAGAAGTCCCCACCAATTTAGCACACCCACGTGCCCCAAACGGTGACCCCCCGCAGTCCGCGACCCCGGCTCGCTTATCCGAGCTGCCCACTCCACGGCACCCGCCGCAGCCGGGCCTGGGGTGTTGCCATAGGAGTGATCCCGCGGGAAAAACATAAGACCCCCCCTCCAATCGGGGTAAGTTCCCAGAATTGTTTTGCACAGAAACCTTCCTCAGCTCCTTTCACGACCTAGATCCAAGGGAACAAAGACACCATTCCACCGGAAAAAATAGTTTGTTCCTGCTTGCCATGCTGGAAACCCGGCTGACAACTGCATGGCCCAACCCCCAGATATCGTCACTTGAAAAAAACTCGTCCACCCGAAAGCTCATCAGCCCCTCTATTGCCTGGATCACTTCGCTGGTAAGGGCCAAAACCATGGAATGGGGTTGTGGTGTGATTGAAAACCACACTCAGTCATGATCACAGGCGAAACATGATAGCAATCGTTTACACCCGGGACGCGTTGGCGAACATGAACAATTCGGTGCCGCATGCTATCGGTTTCTTGAAATGGCCCCCAAAACGCGCCCCAACATGGGGTGCTTCCTTTACCAACCAAGACGGGGTCATCGCCATCCACTCCGCCGCGCCTGCAGCTTCAGGCCGGACCCCGGCGCCGTGAGCTCGGCGCACGCCTCGGCGGCGCCAGGTTTCGCGGACTCGGCCGCCTCCATGAGATCGGTGAAGTCCAAGGGCCACGCGGCCTGTTCAGCGCGGCGTGGAGTGGTTGGTTGGTCGTGGTCGTGGTCGGTCGTGTGGTCGTTTGTGGTTGTGTGGTTGTGTGTGGCTGTGCGCGGGTGTGTGGTTGTGATGTCGGTCAGCTGGTTGGTTGGTGGGTTGGGTGGGTGGGTGGGTGGGTGGGTGGGTGGGTGGGTGGGTGGGTGGGTGGGTGGGTGGGTGGGTGGGTGGGTGGGTGGGTGGGTGGGTGGGAGGGTTGGCTGGGTGCCGCGGGCTCCCCCTTTTGCCAGGCAATGACGTTTACGGAGCCTGGGGCGCTCGGCCAGTCTGAACTGCAAGTGGAGGGGGCGATGACGGTTCCGGAGCCCCCTGCAAAGCCTGGAGGGATGGCGCCTTACGCAGGGCCCTGCGCTCCGGCGCAGAGGCTTCTTCTTCTTTCTCTCTCTCTCTCTCTCTCTCTCTCTAGAGTGACGTATGGTGGATGGAGGTCCCCAATTGTCTCGTAATGCTGGGATATCCTCTGATTCATGATTTTCCGAAGAATTCCACTTAAAAGCGCAATTTGCTTTTGAAACGGTGGATGGACAAACTCCTACAACAGTTGGCAGCGGTTTTCAGAACGAGTCATCCATCCCACCAACTGGTGCAATATTTGATCCAAGGAGGAACACGACCTGGGAAGTGGTTGTACGAGCAGACATTTCTGATTGAGCACGTATTGAAGACCACAAACAAGGTAGCAAGAAACAAACAAAAAGTGCTTCCTGCTGCCTGAATTGGTTGCAAGATAAATATATGACCCTCATCGATAGAAGTGTCGGGAAGCTCCTTCCATCCTCCGTGCACATGCAAGGGAAGAACGATTGCGTCTCTGGCACATGTCAATGATCCCATGTCCACACTCAACATGACATAGCCATGAAGCGAGTGCAACCCCAGCCAGGAAGTGCGACTCTACTGCCTTGGCTCTATTGACATCATCCCCTAGATGGCAACCATGCAACTCGTTTTCGAAACCGAAGCATTGTCAACTGGGCTCACCGATTTGAATACTTGTATAGAGTTCTTACACATTCAGGAAACCTGGCGAGTCGTTTTTTTACAAGACTACCATTTTGGGGTGGCTTTAAAGAAAATAAGAGCAGAACAAGAAGGCCATTCAATTGCCGATTTGCTCAAGAGTCCCTACTCCAAGATATGCACGGAACTTACATCTGACAATGTGCGCCTTGATCCCGTTCTAATTTCCTGATGGCTACTTAAAACACGGCATGCATCATCACAAGACTTCATGCCATCTTAGATTGGAGTATGGCACCCATGAAATTTGCAATGATTATGTGCGCCCCGCAGAAACGCTTTTGTATTTGCCCAGGTGTGGCCCAGGCCACCATACATCAGTCGTGGTGCAAAATGAAACATTGAAGCACCTCGCATCCCTTGCATCCCAAAGCAGTTCCTGAAGCATTCCCTGAAGCCAACATCCGGTCCCCGCACCCCGCAGCCGTTTTGGTTTCCGTCGGGTTTTCGGGGGGGCCCTCGGTGCACTCGGGGCCTGGGCGTCGAGGACCTGGGCGTCGAGGCCATAGAGGGCGCCGGTGGCATCACGCCAGTCACCGGTGGCCAGCGTGTGGAACTCCTCTCGGGACGACAAAAAAAACCGGCCTCAGACCGAGTTCCCTCTAACCAATGGACCTCAATCTCTCAGATCCCTGCAGATTAAGATGGATCCCCACAAGCATCCGGGTGTAGGTCAAAATGAAAACCACCAGGAATTGGACCGCAGGTTGTAGTCCAAGTTTCCATTTACCAGGGCAAGCCATTTTGGGTACATATTTTTGACCCAGAGCCAAATGGCCATGGGTCAAAACCCAACCGTGCCCCCAGTGAACATTCCAATCCAACCACTAAAAATCCGCCGACGCCAGTCGAGCGTGTAGATGGCAGTCCGCAACTCGGTCTTCCTTCGGAATCTCTTTTTTTGGGCATGCTGTGCTGGGTGTCCAAAACCTGTATTTTTCCAGTGTGTTTGGGTCTTTTGTGCTAAAAAATCCATGTTTCGCCTAGGTCTCTAGGGGGGGGTGTTTCCCCCGCACGCGCAGGATCTGCATCCACAGCATCATCAGGATTGCCTTGTTGCCATGAATTTGACTCTTTTTTTGCAGATACTAGCGGTATTTGTTTCAAGCGATGTTGGAATTGGCCTGTTAGGGGTTTGGGTGGGGCCAAGTGCAGTGATACTTTGAGGAACTGTTGAAATCTGCAAAAATGAGTGTTTTTGCAATTCCTCACCTGTGCGGAGCAGTTACTGCGAAACATCCCCTGCATTATCGTGCTTTTGGAAGTCTATTTTTTGGGTATTCGAGGGGGGTTGCTAGTATCGGTTTTTGATGGTTGCATTTGGGAAATATCTAAAACCAGGTTGTTAGCACTTTGCTGTGGCTTGCCGACTGCATTCCCAGCATTCCCCACATCTCTGGTATTTTCTGTCTTTGGTCAAAGTTGCGTGTCTGAAAGTCTTAAAATATTGAGCGCCAAGATTGGGTCTGTTCCTGTAAGTTGTGTGGTTGCATCCCTTGCATTTCCAGCATCCTCAGCACTGGCACATGAAAAACAGGAAAGTGCCAAGAAGGCCTTGTTGTACTTACAAAGAATGGGGCCGTGCTTGTATACCCCTTCGGGGGTGGTTTAAAGAGTAGACCCTAGTGTTCTTCTCCTGTCAAGTGTTCAGCCCCGCTGCCGAAGTCAGAGCGGCGTTGTTTGCATTCTCGTTAAGAGACCCATGTGACAGAGGCAAATTACATCTTTTTCCTTACCCCAAATTCGAGGCACCCTCTCCTTCCACGTGTTCAGAGCACCATGTGACCTAGGCCAAAAAACGTCTTTTTCCTTACCCCAAATTCAAGGTATCTCAGAGGGGCGTTATTTGCCTGTTCTCCTTCCAGGCGTTGAGAGACCCATGTGACCTAGGCAAAAAAACGTCTTTTTCCTGACCCCAAACTTGAGGTACCCTCAGCCAAACTGAGAGGGGGGTTGTTTGGCCTCTTTTCACTTGTTAAGAGCCCCATGCGACCTAGGCAAAAAGACGTCTTTTTTCCTTACCCCAAATTCAAGGCCAAATTCAGGCACCTCAAAAGACGTTGTTTGTTCTCCTTCTACTGGAGCGTTGCTTGTTCTCCTTCCAGGCGTTAAGAGGCCCATGTGACCTAGGCAAAAAGACGTCTTTTTCCTTACCCCCCAAATCGAGGCACCCTCTCCTTCCACGTGATGAGAGCCCCGTGTGACCTAGGCAAAAAAACGTTTTTATTTGAATTCAAGGCACATCAAAAAGGCGTTGTTTGTTCTCCTTCCACTGGGGCGTTGCTTTTTCTCCTTCGTGGCCTAGGCAAAAAAAACGTCTTTTTCCTTACCCCAAACTTGAGGTACCCTGCAGCCAACCTCAGAGGGGCGTCGTTTGGTCTCTTTTCACTTGTTAAGAGGCTCATATGACCTGGGCAAAAAACACGTCTTTGTTCCTGCCCCAAATTCGAGGCACCCTGCAGTCAACGTCAGAGGGCGCTGTTTGTAATCGTTTTTTTCCTTACCCCAAATTCGAGGCGCTCTGCAGCCGACGTCAGAGGGGCGTTGTTTGTTCTCCCTCAACACGTTAAGAGCCCGATGTGACCTAGGCAAAAGGACGTCTTGTTCCCGGCCCCAAATTCGAGGCACCATGCAGCCAACGGGCGTCGTTTGCGTTCTCCTTCCACACGCTAAGAGCCCCACTTGACCTAGGCAGAAAAAAGAGTCTTCTTCTCTACCCAAAATTCAAGGCACCCTGCAGCCGACGTCAGAGCGGCGTTGTTTGTTCTTCTTCCACGCGTTAAGAGCCCCACGTGACATCAGCCCCAGTTTATTAATAGGGGACTGTGCACTGGCGTCGGCGGATCGCGTAGCGATTTCAATAGGTTCTAAAATGGGTGGTGCACCTATCCCAAAATGGTACCATTGGTTTTGAACCATGGCCAAATGGGGAGGATTCATGGCTTACCTCGGAAACATAACATTTTGAAGACTAGTCTGCCAATACACAACTGGAAGCAGGCAATGCAAAGCAAAACCAGCGCGAAACCAGCACATGTCCCGCTGATCCCATTCTTGCTCTCCAAGAAGGTGAATCTCAATCGTCATTTCATATTTTGGAGTGCCCGTAAATTTGCGCCTCTGAAAAACAGTGTTGACAAATGCAACAAATACCTTAAATACCTTGAGCGACTATTGGCCTCCCGGTCCCCTGTCCCCCCCCAAATGGGGGGTAATTCATACATGAAGGGGAAGTTGTATTTGAACTTGAAATGACTTTGCGTAAGCGTATTGAACAACGAGTACAGCCGTTTATCCATGGCTAACGTCAACAGAAGACTTTCTTCCGTCCAAGCCAAAAGTAAAAGTATAGGGTGACCCAAAGAGTCTTGCGCCCTCGGAAAATCCTTGGTGCCAACCAGTCTGGGCCAAAATCAAGCAAATGATCCATCTGCTATTGGCTTCCTTTCAAGAAAATCAAGAAACAAGTGGGTCGCGCAACTTAGCACCCAAGAACCCTCCAGCCCATCCTCGAGGCTGTGCTCTGCCCCGTTGAGGTGAAGTCGAAGAGCTGGGTTTCGAGCCTGGAGCTCCTTAGGAAAGCGGCCGAGTTTCGGCTTTGAGCCGGTGGAAGGACTGGCTCTTTGTGTCAACAGCAACCAGCCGGGTGGGGGGGGGAGCTACCTAACTTCGTAACTTTGACTCAATCCACACAATGTTCAATGTCGTCGCGCCTAGATTGGATGCTTGGGAAATAACCCATGGCCCGCGGTCAGGCAGGAGCTTTACGCTATGAGGCCAAGCTGCCAGAATGAAAGTGCTCGGCTCCAAGCAAGGAGTTCCAGTCATCCATGGGCACACAGAGCAAAGATAAGTACTGGTGAGCACGTATACTACTCAACCTCGAGCAGGTGGATGCTTTGTCAGTGGCACCAACAGCATCTGATTCCAAGGGTCTGCTGTTGCAACAAATAGGCTTCTTTGGCTTCTGGGTCTTTTGCAGGTCATGCTCAGCTTTTCTTGGTCACGTCATGTCAAAAAAGTGCTTTCTTCCAGTACAGGAAGCAACCCGATATCATTATTCTTGGCGCCATCTCCATCTATTACTGTACAAAGGCTGCAGAAATGTACAAGTGCATCAGGTGCTATCCCTTGAGGGTGTTGAAACAAAGGGCAGATTTCCGCAGACAAACATACAAGCGTCCGGCATACACTTTGCTCCACCTCACCGCCATGCTGCCACGACGTGTAACACACCAATCGCGCAACACCGAGCGCACTTTTTGATGAAACCGCGCCGGGTAGCTGCCTCGGTGAGGAAAGCAAGTGGCAAATTTCTAGGATGGGAACTTCGACACGAGGACCATAGCGAGAACCTACTTGTACACACATGTCGAATTAAGACCAAATCTAGTTCCTTCCTTCCGCCTACAGGTGGCGTCCACAAACACACAAAAACAAAAACGCGTGGCACGCACCCACGCACGCACGCACGCAAACACGCATGCACGCAGGCACTCACCCACCCACACACACACACACACAAACACACGCGCGCGCGCACGCGCACGCGCACACACACACACAAGCACACACACACACACACCCACACACACACACACGCACACACCCACACACACACACACACACCCGCGCACAACCACACACACACACACACCCGCGCACACACACACACAAGCACACACACACACACCAGTAAACAAAAACACAAACAAACCAAACAAACAAGAGACACAAAAACGAGTGCCGTTACACCCTCAAACGGTCACAGCCAAGGACACACACACACAAACACAACAAACACACACACACAAACACACACACAAACACGCAAACACACAAACACACAAACACGAACACCAACACCAAAGCAGGACTACGAACACACAACACACACACACACACTCTGTGCGCGCACATGTGCAAGCACGCGTACGCACATGCAAACGCACACGCGCAAACACTTGCACGCGCACGCACACCTACACACACACACACACACGCACAAGCACACGCACACGCAGCCCCCCGCCCACACACGCACACACACGCACGCACGCACGCACGCACGCACGCACGCACGCACGCACGCACGCACGCACGCACGCACGCACGCACACACACACACACACACACACACACACAACACACACACACCCACACACACTCACACACAACACACACACACACACACACACACACACACACACAAAACCAAAACATACACAATCACACAATACACACACACACCACACCACACACACAACCCACCCACCCAACCAAACCCCCACCCAACCACACACGCACGCACGCACGCACGCACGCACGCAACACGCAAAACGCACGCAAACGCACGCACCGCACACGCACGCACGCTCGCACGCACGCACGCACGCACGCACGCACGCACGCACGCACACACACACACACACACACACACACACACACACACACACACACACACACACACACACACACACACACACACACACACACACACACACACACACACTTAAACTCCAAATGGAGAGTGCTAATCTTTCGAGTACAACTGATGAGTCTCGAGTACAACTGATGAGTCTCGAGTACAACTGGGGACAAACCCCATCGGCTTGCTGGTCACTTGGCTTCCCTGTAGTTACTTCAACAGGGAAACAAGGAAGCGACAGCGGTTCAGGGGGGGACCAAAAGGACGTTCAGAGCATCACGACTTTCTCAAATTGCAGGTACGTCCAGAAGGCGTCCCTTCCGGATTTCACGATCAAACCATCACTGTCTTCGTTGGGCAGTGAGTGATGGCGATCCACTGCCCCCCTGCTGAGAAACCGAAAGGGTGGTGACAGGGCATTCTGTCACTCCGCACACACACGCCCCTCAATGAGGGGCGAGGATTCTCCTTTTCTGCAGGAAGATCACATGCTCAAACCCGTGTCCCTATCGTTGACCAAAAAATCCACCGCGGCGAGGGGAACGAGAAACAGCCCTAAACCGCTCAGAAGACGGGAACGAGAGATCACCACGTTGAGCATTACGAGTGTCGCCATAGAGGACTGAAGCGAGTTGTGAAGCAGTCGAGCGATCACCATGAGAAAACGGAGTAGCAAAGGTGAACGTCTCCTCAACTGGAATGGCATCGGAATTCCGAACTTCACCAAGAGATTGATCATGCGAATGATGAGTTGTGAAGGACTCCATTCGAGACAGAATGCGCTGGTATCCCTGATGCTGCCAGTCGCGGATGGTCCATGCCTGACCGTGCTCACCAGTGCGCCCATTGGGATCAGTCACCCGCTGCCATTCCCGAAAAGAATTGTCTGGTAGATCAGGTACAGTTTCTCCGTGGTGCCATCGCTGAGGCTGTCCTGCAGTGTAGATCCGCACCCACTCCTGATCCTGCCAGACCGAGTATTCGAGCCATGGGTGCTGCTTCGAATCCTCGATGTCCATGTCGAAGTAAGAGGCAAGGCGTATCGCGGGCTCCGATCCAGCTGATAGAGGAACAGGCACCATGCACAACCATGTACAAGCAACAACCAAGCAAGGTAATGCAAGTGTGGAAACCACCCTTATTTTGTATGCTACCCCACTCGCGTGCGTCTAGTCCTCATTTAGCTCGAAGATAGGTCTCGCCCTGGCTTTGCAGCTGTCGGGAGGGTTAACAGGCCGGTATGGGTCGGAGACCCCAACAGTCTCCGATGGTGTGATTCCACGTGATGCACGTACAGGTTGATGAAGGTGGGAAGCGTGACGTGCGCGAGCTGTCAGTTGTTGAGAAATCCCCTCTTGGAGACGAGTCAGTTCTTCGGTAGAGAAATCCGCCGCATCCGAGGATCTAAGGATCGCTTCTAACATCTGCGGTGACATTCTCAATGCCGCGGATTGCGTGGCCACGCTGTGATGATCAGGAAAAGACATAGAATCAAAGTCATGACCAGCTTGAGGGGCAGCGACTCTCCGATAGCCCTCTGTGGCCCAGTCTCTTTTGTACCACATGGTGACATTGAGCTGCTCACCGTCTTGGTCCGGGTTGGGAGCATAGAACTCCCTCCACTCTCTATACGTGTGCGGTGGAGGTGGAGCATCATGTTCTTCATGTGGAGTCCATGATCCCGGATGAAAGATCTTGACCCACTGGGCATCTGGTTGTTGAGGATCCGGACACCATTCCAGCCACGGCATGACAACGCAAACCCGGAAAGACAAATTGATAGGTGTACGGCTGCAGACAACAATGACTGAAAGAGACACAACTGCCACAGTGCAAGAAATCACTTTTGCAGCAATGCACGGCTCCGGTATCGAAGTCAATCTCCCGAATCGAATTGAACTGAACAGACTCCCCAGGAAGGCGAGGACGAGCATCAGCCACCATCCGAGTTGGAGGATGCCGATGAAGAGGTCAATCCAGCGTACATGAGGTCCGGTGCGCCCGAAGCGAAAACTGGCCGCGCAATGCTAGGGTGTGGGGGACCCAGCCGTTGGTATCCCCTGGTGAGCCAGTCTCTATAATGCCAAGTATAGAAGGATGCATAAGATACCGGCTGCGAAACAGCACCTGTATTGGTGCCGCCTGTGCTATCCCTCGGCCAATACACTTCGAAGTGGTAAACCTTGCGCCATTCCCGATAGGTGGTTGAGTCATCCGGGGCTGGTCCCAAGGTGACACTCGTATTCGCGGGGCCATTGACGATGTCGTAGTCAAAGTAGCGAGGCAGGACCCATCGTGCTGCGCTATACATTGTACAATTGAACATATCAACCAGGCAAACCGCTCAGAGTCAAATGAAAGCGGCGAACAACTGGAGACGGAACGCACAACACCAAGCAAGACAACTCAACATGGAATCGCACACAAAGCAAGCACAACCGCGTCATTTTATCCGACATGTTGTTCAAGTATCACTCCGAATCGTTCCAAGGATCATAGAATGGTGGTGGTGACGGCTCTCGCCACGCCCCATCCGGAACCGATGAGTCCACCGAGGAATTGGCGTCTGCATTCACGAGCATCGCGAGTCCAATGGCTGGTAAAGGAGCTCCAAGTCGTTGATACCCTCGTGTTGCCAGTCTCGGTACTCCCACACGTGGTAGGACACATACGAACTGGGCGTGACAATGGGATCCGCTGTTGTTCCTCCGGTGCTGTCTTCGGACCAGTACACTTGGAAGCGATATGACCTGCGCCACTCCCGATACGTGGAAGCGTAGACCGGGGCGAGCACTGGAGCATCATCGGGAACGGGTCGCCACGTGCCCGGTGAGTAAATTCGAATCCATTCCACTCCTCTCTCGATCTGGTACTCGACATATTGAGGGTTCATAGCGGCAAGACAGGCTATCGCGCGGCCGCTAAAAGCAATCGAAAATCTGCGGCGAAGACACACATGCAATGACAACCGCGCGCAGCTGAAGTGTCAACCAAAGCAATGCAAGGCAACTTTTCAAACTCAAGGTGAGACACAGCAGCGAGGTTGGTAATATACGACTTATACGACGCCTAAGCTTCACCGCCGTTGATGCCGCGCACACCTGCAATGATAATGTCCTGGTCGTCTACGAGCACAAGGGGAAAGACATTTCCGCCCATGGCGCTGAAAGGCATGACAGTAATGCTTGCAATTTGCCGATGGGGACAGCGATGAGCGAGCAGCACGTTTGGAGGGGAACACGGTAAAGGGCCGCCGAGATCTCCGCGGTGCAGAAGCGGATGCTGTCCGAGATCGTTTGGATGAACGCCCTGGACTGCGTAGCTCTTCATCACGGGAATTGTCAGTGCTGTAGATCGAGCGGCGTGTGCGCTGCGATTTCGATGTGGCAGGGCAGGATTGTCCGCGAGGAGCTGAGATCGAGGGGCTCCGTACTGAGGGCATAAACTGTGGGTGTAGAATCACCGGTGGTGGTGGCGGTGGAGGAGGCGGAGGTGGAAGAAGCAGTGGAAAACTTGGTGGGGGCGGAGGTGACGTAGTCTGCCGAATGGGTCTGTCAAGCAGGGCACCAGGTCCGTGAAACTGTAACCACGTCGGCTGCGCTCCATGGGTCCAAGTAATGTACGTCTGTACGACTTGTTCCGACATGATTTGAGCAACTCAGTCATGCATTCAATTCACGTCAGCGGCAACACCCACAACGGCAAGCAATATTACACTGGTTAAAATGCCAGTCAAGTGCAAGCAAGCAAATTTCATGTGATCAGTAATGACTGCAATCCCAACCGTCACAACAACCTGCAGCGCTAACCGAATACACCGCCACGGCCTACCATTTAGTCCTCCTGTGGTCGCTGTTGCATTTGATGACCGGGTTCCTAGCCGCGAGCCTCAAGTTGCTGATAGACCTTCCATGCTTGACTTCCTCAATGGGCTTCTGAAGGAACCGAGCAATGGTTTTGTAGGTGGGCCTGGAATCCTTGTCTTTCTTCCGTCGCACCATCTCATCCAGCTCACCCTGTGTCCATGCCGTAAAAAGGTTCACGGTGTGCATTGCGAAGTGCAATGGTGAATTCTTGTAGAAGTTCCCGAGGTCCATGAACCACCGTAGGAGACGGTCGGAACGACGAGGCACCTGGATGTGGACGCACTGAACCATCAGAATCCGAGTCAGGTGTCGTAGGCGTCATCTGTCCTGGTTCTCGTCCGCCGTGTGGGGCTAAGGGAGCAAGCGGCCGTGGTGGTGGCAGGTGATCCAACATCGATTCAGGCCGACGACCAGAATTGTTGTCAGCGGCATCCCGATGTGCCGCATGAGGCGGGGATAAGGCCGGTATATACCAGGTGGATGAAGTGTCCAAAGGTCGGGTTCGAATTCGAGTAGCGGGATCGGTCAGACGAAATGCGCTCTGTGATGATGCGAGGGCGCAGCCCGTGCCTGGAGTTCCGTGGTGCCCTGGGAGACACTCTAGTGTCTGACGGATGGCTTCGCTCGGTCATCAGGGCAAAGTTCAGGGTGTCCAGAGCTGTCGCAACTTGGGATGCAAGGACATTGAGTACCGCCACCAGGTTATTCACAAACTCGGCTGACAACTGCATGGCAAATGAACACACAGCAAGGACAAATCAAGCAAGTAAGGCATGATGCTTGCGAACATGCATGCGCCGAAATACTGAGGTCCTTTTGCCGCTGGTGTTCCGTCAACGGTCATACGACAGACCTGATGGTCGACACGCCGGCATGGCCTTGACTGCCGGCGGGTACTTCGGATTGTAGGCATGGCGGCGAGACGTAGGAACCGCGTCGTCAGGTCGGCCAGGAAGCCGCCGGTGATGACTGCGAGATCGACGCCGATGAGGCTCCCGATGTCTGGACCTTCTCCTCCGTCTGTGCTCCCAGGAAGTACTGACACTCGCCGTGCGGACGTGAGCAGGGTGCTCCGTACGGTTGTCTGAGGTGGCCACAAGAGTGACCGGTGCTGTCATGTAATCTGGCCGGACTGATGTTGCCGGCAAGGGCGGTGGCGTCGTAGATGGCGGGGGTAGCGGCGGTAGTTGGCCGTCAGGAACCGGTGGCGGTGGTAGCGGCTGTGGATGCCGCTGCTGGCCTTCAAGACGTTGCAGTCCGGCCAGAAGAAGACTGATTTGCGACGAGATGGCAAGCAGCATGTACCGACATTCACGTAAAAGGTCCCCATGATCCATCACAATGCAGGTAAAGATGCGACAGAGAGGGCCAAGTCAATCAGTAATCTACTGAAAACGCGGCGACGGCAAGCAACACAACAAGCATGCAACACACTTCATCAAGACATGAGCCTCAGGCAACCCCATACGCTTTTTCCGGAAGAGGAGCGTCATGATGCACACCATGAAAGTCAGGGCACAAACCACGGTGGGCCTGTGCAAAAGGGTTGTCAGACTGCATTGCCATAGTCGTTCACCAGAACATGCCCATGTAGCTGGGCACCGCAATCGATAATCGGAGTTTCCACCTGCCATCTTTGGCGTGAATGCAGTCACAGTAATGGGAAGCAGCTATGTCAGCGTACACTCCGCCACGGGGTATGGTGCAATGCTGTTGCCGGAGTCGTGCAGTGCCACCAATGCACACGCGGCGATCCGTGTGAATTCCCGCGAACTGCGCTGCTGATTGGATTGCCGCTTCTTGAGATTGAAGGCTGCCCCTGCAGTAAAATCCCATCGGAGGCAACCAGACTTCGTTCCAGTTTGAGCACTCGCGGTTGGGGGAAGGATGCTCTTGCCATTTTGAGGGTCTGATCAGCTCTTCATCACGCAGGATGTTCATGGCCGCCTGCATATTGGTATTGTGGGACCAGAAAAACGTCGACTGTGACTGAGTGCGATGCTTGTCCGGCAGCAATCGGCGCGGCTCAAACGAGAAGATGATCCCGAAGAGGTTCTTCTGGGATTTCTTTTTGTCCGTCGAGAAGTGGTGATACGTCCGTGCAGTCCTGCTGATATATGGCCATTTTTCTTCGCAAATGCCAAGCTGTACGATGAGTTGCTGTGGCAGTGACTTCGGGGAGATCTGGAAGTAGTCAGAAATGTCTCTGACTACTTGATCCGTCCAACGTCCCGGGACGCCATGTGGTGGCGGAGAAAACGGAAACTCCGAAATGGACTTGACCCGCTGCTCATCTTCGATGATGCTGCGGCGATGCGGCATGAGGCTCCTGTAGACCGTCTCCCACGATTTCTTCCACTGCTCAGGTTCAGGAAATACTAAGGCGGCAATCGAGGGCAAGGTGTAGTAAAGGACATCGTTCACTACGATGGCAATTTCCTCGACCCGGCAACCAGTGCGCAGCTTGAAGCGATGACTGCCAAAATCGGGTACATGCTGTCGAACTGAGAGAGGAAGCAGCGCAATGCGGTTCTCGGATGGACTGACTTGAGCGGGAGGCAACGGAGGCGAGCGGGGCCTCCTTTGATCACCATGAGCACGCCTCCCATCACTTTTCCATTCACCCCAGTCCTCCTCCTCATCTGACTTTCCTTGTGGGCCTGGGGTGAGCTTGATCCGGGAATGGCGGGACCTGGGTGAGCGCGAACGTGACCTTCCGGTGTGATTGCGTACCGCTCGGATGTTCGGATGTTGGCCTCGGATCCA
>CAUJNA010003421.1:10000-12500 GCA_963377175.1 Effrenium voratum
GTGCGGTTGTTTGAGGTGTGTCTTTGGTGTTAGTGTGGCTTCGGTGATGTAGAACTGAGGTGAGACTTTCCTGCTTGCGACGCAGGCCCGTGCGAAGTGTCGCAAGCAACTTTTGCTTTGCTGGCCGGGCCTTTCAGGTGAAGCAGCTGGAGCAGCAAGTCACGGAAGCTAGCAGGGATGCATCTCGGCAGATCGGGTCATGAAGTCGTTTGCCTTGCCCACGGCACGTGCTGCTCGTTCTTGATTGAATCTCGAGACAATGAAGGCACAGGCATGTTCTGCGCAGCCAGATGCCCAGACTCCTTTGACGAGCTTGTGGATGTTGCTGCTGCAGCGCGAGGCTTGCCCAAGTCTTGCAGTTGATGGACAGCACTGGTGGCCGAGTGCCGCTGAAGGGCGAGGCCGACCGAAAGAGCATCCATGGTGTCATTTTGTGCTCATGGGGGACCGCAACTCGTTCCATTCCCCGCGGGGTCTGGGGTAGGTGGACCGAGCTCGCGCGCTGGTCACCGCCGCGCGACGCCGGGGCCTGGGTGTGGGAACGGAAGGCTCTGGCAAGACCTTTGGAGGGAGGCCGCTGGAAGCAACAAGTCATGGGAGGGGGGGGGGGAGCCAAGTTTGAGAGAAAACACTTCGTCAAGTTGTTGCCTCCGGATGTTACTGGCCAAATTCCGCAGGTGCGATCCGCCGTGTCGCATGCTGGTCAGAGGGGGAGCCGCCTCACAGCAGTCGTGGGGAGCGGAGCTCTGCGCCAAGCTCAGCAAGCCCTGTCTCGATGCACAATCAAAATGGGTCTTTTTTTGAGGGTACTTTTTTTTTTGGGGGTGGGTGGGTGGGTGGAGGCAAACCAAAAGGACAACCACCATTTTGGGGCGTCCCCCATAAACAAAGATAGGGCCACAGAATGTGATCAGCAAGCTTTTGGACCCAGGTAACTGGAGCTCAGCATGGCGTGCAGCATGGGCACGCGCAGGCGAGTGCGGCGCTGGAGCCTTTGACGAGACCGCTCCTGCAGCTGACCGGCGATCCTCGCTTTACTGAGGCCTCGGAGCAACGGTTACAGCCAGTCAGACAGGCAAGGAAGAGGGCATTCGGAGATGGCAGAAGATGGCGAGGAGATGGCTAGCACACGGCTAGGACATTGCGCCTGCTTTCTTTCTTTCTTTCTTTCTTTCTTTTCTTTCTTTCTTTCTTTCTTTCGTTCTTCCTTTCTTCCTTCCTTCCTTCCTTCCTTCCTTCCCTTTCCTTTCCTTTCCTTTCCTTTCCTTCCTTCTCCCTTCCTTTCCTTCCTTCTCCCTTCCTTCCCTTTCCCTTCCCCTCCCTCACCGTCTGAGACAGGCGGCCATCGCCCCTGGGGAGCAGACCTCGAGCCTCTCGGCTAAAGCTCAAGGGGTCCACGGTCCTCGCTGCCATCGCTTGGCCCAGTCACCGCGTGGCGATCTTCCCGGGCGTGATCGCGATGGGCGGCGCACCCAGATGGCGGTTGGAGGCATTGGGCCACGGAGTGCTGAGGCGTGAGGTGCCGGGGTAGGGCACACAGAGTGGCAAGTGAACAAGCCGCAGATCTTTCAGCTCGTTTTCTGCCCTCCTCCGCAGTCGTGACGGCTCCGCGTCTTGTTGAGGCTTGCTGCTTCCGCAGTTGCTGCTGTTGGTGATGCTGCTGCCTGGGACTTGGCTGCGCACTCTGAGTGGACCTGTTGGGCCTCGTGTGCGCTTCAGGATGGCAAACCTGCCGCCAATGGCGTGTCTCCAGGACTGCAAGCATTCGGCAAGCTGGTGCTGGCTTTGGAGCGACTTTGGGAAGTGTGCTGTTCCATCTGTAAAGAGCTGCGCACGTAACGTCCATAAAAGCCTCCCACAATTAATTCTGACCGGCAAGGGAGAGATGGGTAGCAACAGTATCACCAGGGGCCGACGGAGATGTTGGCTTTGTAGTTCCTTGTAAACCGTCGGGCAAGGATCGTTTGAGGGCTTGCCAGGAGCTGTGGGTAAGCCTGAGCGGCCAGCTGGCAGGCCAGGATCTGGTGAGTCGGTCGGCGTCTTGTTGGGTCCTTGCAGGTCGAAAGGCCCGAAGGATGCGAAGGACGGGCCGAGGGGCCGGCGACCTCGGGAGCGCGCAGCTGCCCTAGGCGCGTTTTGTTGCCGGAGCGCCGGAGGTGACATTCCGTGGGGCGGTTCTCGAGCGCTGTGGACCAAGGCAAGCACGGGCGGACAAAGTGATCCTGAAACACCAAGGGTTCATGCCTGAGCTGATGCCTGCAGCATGACACTTGTCACTTCCCGCTTCAGCAAGGTGCCTGCGGTGGCAAGCTGGGCCCTCGGACGTTGCCGGTCGGCAGTGCCCAAGGACTCTTTCTGAAATGCTGCGCGCAGCCAGCTGGCTCTAGATGAGACAGCAGGGGGGGGAGGTTTAATTCAGTTCAGCATTGTTTCGTGCTGGGAGGAAGCAGCACATTCTGCATGATTACCACTTTTCTGAAGCAAAGTGCTGCGCTCCAAT
>CAUJNA010003421.1:20000-30000 GCA_963377175.1 Effrenium voratum
GCCTCGAATGTGGGTTTTGGGCCGTGGCCCAGCAACTCACAACCGCCTCAGGCGAAAGCACAGCCGCCCGGAGCTCTTTGTTTTGGAGAGTCTTTGAGAACGGTCCAGTGGTCATGTGAATGACTTTTGGACAAAGCCATTGATTTCATGTGTAATTATTTGGGGCCTGGCATTCACTCAGCACTGCCCGTTTTTTCTCTTTCAGGGACGATCCGGGCATTGCTCATTGAGTGACACCTCCGCCCTTGATTCGCTGCCTTAGCCGCGCGGCCAGCCTGGCTCGTGGGTTTGCTCAGGCGGACTCCGTGCACGCCCTGAGCGCGCAGCTCGCGGAGGCGGCTTCGAAGCCGATTTGGCGCTTGGCGGAAAGGCCACGGAACTAAGGGATTTTGGGCTGCTTGGGCTCATTGGGCTTGTGCTGAACGTGTGAAAAAGAAACGGAGCCATGATCGAATCCCGCCGAACCCGGCTCAGGTGCAGCAGGCGTGCCTGCGGCAGCCGGGGGCCTTGGTGTCCTCCTCTTCCTGGCGCGGGTTTGCCCACGTGGGGGGGCACCTTGGTTTCGCATGACGTTTCTTCCCGCCTTTGGCTGGCTAACCACGACCTGCGTGCTTGGGGCGTGGGAAAAAGGAATGAGGCGTTTCACTTTTTTGTTTTGTTTTTGTTTTGCGGCGACATGGCCATGGGTCGTAAACTTTTAAAGACTATGCCTCCATTTTGGCCTATTTTGATGTTTATCAGGGGTACAGGGTTTTGACTCACAGCCATACGTCTGAGGCGGGAGCTACTCCTTCGAGCGGTGCGCAGAGGTGCGCAGCTGGAGGAGTGGGGGGGGGGGATCGGAGGGCGCAGGCTCCAACTCTTGTGATCCCCGGCGACCGACCGACGAGGCCCAAAGAATGTGGCAATGCGACGTGCCCCCCGCCCCCCAAACAAACACCTCCTGTTTTGCCTTCTTCTTTTTTTAACCAGGGCGAGCTGATTCCATGTGGTGGACACTTGGCAAAGGGTGCCCTACGTTCCCTGTGCGGCAATTCTGGTTGCCTTTGAGCCCGCCTGCTTCTGTGTTTCCTCTAGACACGCAAGAGTATTGGGAAGACATCTGTTCAATGATTGCTGGTTACATGTTTGCTTTGAAGAAAGTGGCTTGCCAAAAAAAGGCGAGGCAAAGCTCCCTTGATATTTTTCCAAAGTCGCAACATGAGGGGCAATCCCACAGGGCAACAAGCACCCAGTATATAGTCTCTCCCAGAAAAGGGGCTTTGGGGGACACGCGGGTCGGAGGGTGTTTCCGTACTCTCCTCGAAGGGAATTGAACGTCAGGTGTGAGATCGCAGGACTCGGTCAGTTCCATGAAGGACGAGGTGACCCGGAAAGACGCCGCTGCCCTGGAGCGGGCGTTGTCTTGGCTGGAGTGCAAGACATGGGAACACCGCAAGACCGCGCTAGGTCATCATCCACAACCTGCGGCAAGACATGTCTGGCCAGCAGCAGGAGCTGAAACAGCTGATGCCTCAGCTTTTTTGCTCAAGGCGATGTGGGCCATGTTATTCGTTTCAATGTGTGGGAGGGGGTGGGGGTGAGATGCCTTAAGATATGCCTGGATTCATGCGTGCAAAAGCAAGGGGACACAGCTATCGCAGGGCCTGATGGTTCAGTTTTTCTTCCAACTTCCTCTATCGGTGACGTGAGAAACTGTATTTTCAATTCAAGCAACGGGAAATGGGGCGTCACTCCATGACTTCCCATGGCAGCAGGAAGGCCCCCGAGGCCCGGGGGCCGGGGACCGAGTGTCAGGCAGCAGCTGCAGTTCGAGCAACACGTTCAGCAGATCCAGCAGGCGCACCTGCAGCAGCTTCAGCAGCAGGCCGGCGTTCGAGACGTGGCTGTGGATGGGTCAAAAATAGGTACCCAAAAAGGAACGCTGGTAAATGGAACCAAGGACTAAAGCCTGCGGTCCCCTCCTGCAAATTTAATTTTGACCCATACCCGAATAGTGGAACCATGGTGGCATTTCACAAGGGAGCGAACTGTCAGGCGAACTCTCGGCGTTGTGCGTGCTTCTCTGTGCAGCCATCTCCCTGTATGTGCAACTTTCTGCTCAGGTTCTCGTGCTTTCCTTTTTTTGCAAATTGCTCTGCGCGTGCTTTCGTGCTTCTTGCTCGCCACGTGCTCTCGCGTTTCTTGCTCTTCACGTGCTCTCGCGCGTCTTTCTCTGCATGTGCTCTGGACATGTGCTCTTGTCTTTTGCTCTCGCGCCCTACTGTGCATATACTGTTGCACATCTTGCCGCGCAGGTGTCTCGAGCATCTTACTTTGCCTGTCCTTTTGTGCATCTTGCTGTTGCTGCGGGATAAGGCCAACACATTTATCGGAAGAGCTCGCGGGAAAGACATTGGATGGCCCCCGGGCTTTGGTGTGACACAGAGCATGCAGCTTTGGTGTGGCAGAGAGCATGCAGCATGTGGCCTGAGCAGCGATAGGTACGGCAAAGTGGAGCTGATGGGGTCGCACTCGTGAACATGGAGCTTCAGAACTTCAACTGTTGATTTGGACCCGGAACCCTCGATGTCGCTTGGCTCAGTCCACCAATTGTCTTAGTTGCCAGTCGTCCCGTCAGGGCGTCAGGGAGTCAGCAAGCTTGCAATTCTGCAAGCCACACATTTTTCTCAGCTAGTGCAGTGTATATTTCAACTGCTCTTGTGCCCAAAGGCAAGCATGAAGCGTTGGCCATTGCCGGCTGCGTGGCAGGCGTGTCAAATTCAAGAACTTCAGCTTCTGCAGATCCAGCATTTGCCGCTGGCCCATTGTCCGTGCGTAGCACGTGTGTCAGATGAGGCACCAAAACCAGGGTAAGTGAAGGTTAGTAAGGGACGATCCCAGCCATAAATAGCTGAGGATCTCCGCCTTCTCAGTTCTTGAAGCATGGTTCTGGGTCGACCATCTGTGTACCGGGTTTTGAGCAAGTGACTCAGATGCCTTGGCTCAGGCAGAAGGCACAGATACCCGAGGAGGCTGTTGATGCGGTGCCGGCACTCAGGCGGACAGGTGGGTTTGTGAGGTGTGTCTGGGTTCAAGGACCACCATGCCGGTGGTTTCCTTGTTCTGGCGCTGGATGTCTCACATCTGCGCCCCAATAAATAGTAACGGGGGCTCACTATGTATTTAGATCAGCTCACTTCACCTGGGATTAAAGAATCGCGCTGCCGGTTGCAGAATGGGAGTCGAGACCCATTTTGAGAACCGAGCTCGTGCCAAGCTGTGTTTCCTGGGAGTCATTTAGTTCCGGTTTTGTCAGTTTGATGCCTGAGGCGCCCTCTCTTCCAAACGAGCCGTCTTTTGGTACGTGAAGGCGCGATTCCCGGCAGCACCGAGATGCCAAGCAGCACCTAAGTGCTGCCAGTTCTCTTCTTTGGGTGGGGCATCATGCCTGCATTGGGGCACTGTCATGTGCATAAGCAGGCAAGCGATGCTCTTTGCGGCTATCGGGTGAGACCGGCAAAGGGTCCCGGGACATTTGGGACAAATTTGATGGCAACGACCTCCAGCATTCCATCAGCTCTTGCGAACAAAAAGCGCGCTGCAGTGAGGGAGGGCTGGCAGCAATGCTTGCCGAACAGGTTTGCATTAGGCGCGGTAGCAGCGACGCTCGCATCATGTGCCTGTTCCGGAGCTGGATGTGCTTTAAGACCCAGCTGCCTGGGTACAAGTCGTCATTTTGAGATTGCATGTTGTGACTTGCTTTGGTTTGGGGGATGTAAGAACCAAGCGTGAAGCACGTGACCCACGTTAAGCCACTTGGCATTTTGCTTAAGAGCCTCGTGCCATGGTGGACGGCATGGCGCGGTCTCGGTCCCGGTCGCCTCGACGTCAAGACCGCCCTGCGCTGGCATGCGCACCTTGGCAGCGCGCTCTCGACTGGGTGCGTCTTTTCTGAGGGGACTCTCAAAATGGTGGTTTTCTTCGTGTTTCCCTTCAAAGTCAAGAAAAACAGGTACCCTCAAGCAAAGACGCACCTAATTCTTTCGGTGCAGATGAAGTAAAGGAGCCAAACTGTGCGGGCAGAGTCGTGTTGCTTGGACGGCGCCGAGGTGTTGTTCGGAGGTCCGGCAAGCGGCAAGACTTCCCTCGGGGACCGCCTGCAGCCTCTGAGCTGCATCAAATGACCGCATCGCACAAAAAGCCCGTGCAGAACAGCCAAGGGCGCGGCTACCTGGGTTTTGCCACATCTCTTGTGGCGATTTGGCCAGACTGGTGACGGAGCATCAGGGCTCCCCACTTTTGAGAAACATCGCCAAGCAGCTCGCAGATCGGCGCCGCCGTAAAGTTGCCTTCGCCCGGCTGGTTGCTGTGGTGACTGGGGTCATTGCGAATGGCCTGAGCTCGACGGCGGGCATCGGAGGAATCATTGTCAATGGACTTCGTCCCGGAGACCTGCCAGCCTTTCAAATAGCAGTGGGTGTCAAGTGCATGGCGCTCATCAAGCTGGACTGTCCAAAGGAAGTCATGTTGGCTCGACTAAAATCGCGGGAGCAGCGAGAGGGGGATGCAAGGCTTGGCCTCGGCGACATGGACGATGCTCGCAGGGTGGATGCCTATCTGGAGCGGGAGGCAGCAGAAACTGAGATTCTGGGGGCGGAGGCCGCCTTGAGGACCTTCTTCGCGCTGGACACCACCGCGCCCATAGAGGACGTGGCGGCCGAGGCTTTGCGCCGTCTGAGCGCCTTCGCAGAGTCGCTGGGGGCCGCCGGTCAGGAGGCCCAGCGCGCAATGCTCCTCGAGCAGGTTCCAGCGATCGACTGGCCGGATCAGATCAGTCGAACCGCTGCTGCCCTGGACAGGGAGTTCCACCCAGATGGGAAGCCGCGTCAGTCACCCTGAAGCCGATTATCTAGGGTCGGTGGGCGGAAGGTCCTGCGCCACGTCAGCATGGCCATACACGGGAATCGGGCTCGTGCCTCGCTCTCCTAATTCAACTGCCGGTTTCTGTCCCGAGGCTTAAGCGTCCTTAGGCTTCAACTCATTTTGCCAAGCCCTGGCTACGCGCGGCACGATCTTCATGCCGATTCGCAAGCGCATCCCCTTTTTCCCCGCAGTGTTCAGTCGCTGCAGCTTGCCTTCCCGTGGCTTTCGGACACGCCTCGGGCTTCCCGGCTCAAGGATGTAAGTCATCTGATCTTGGCACGTAGGGTCCGAGTCACGGACTGGCCGCAGCCGGCAGCTGAGATGGGGGACGTGGCTTTGAAGGAGACACACACCTGAGTTTCCATGTTGCATTGTGCGCTACCATCTTGTGTGGCAAGTGCCCTCCAAATCTGTTGGCTGCTTGAGAGCCCGTTTGGCCGAGGTTTCCTGACAGCCACGGCCTGACAGGCATTCCTGTTTGCCCATTGGTTTGCCGGAGCCCTGATGACTTGATGGCAAACCGCTGACAGGACGCTTGAAATGGCCGTCTACTTCGTTCTGGCCTTGGCTGCAGGGGCCGCTCACAGCTTCTTAGAGCCGTGTTCGTGAGCGAGGGCTCTGCCGCTGTAACTGGCTCATATTCATTCCTGGGCATGACAGCATGGGTCAATGAGAGGATCAGTCATGGCAAAGACCGCATGGGCTTGATCACACATGGCGTGAGAACAGGCCATGGGATCCACTGGGAGCTTTCCTGAGAACTCCAGCGCTTCGACGCCATGATGGGACTCGGGTGGAACGAGAAGAACAACATTTCGCCCCTCCTGGGCAAGCCTCCCCCTCGCACCCCCTTCTTCGTGACGCACCCGAGGCTGACGAACTTGCCACCTGATCAGCACTGCGTCTTGCCTTTTTTTTTCCGCACTGACCTCCCCCCCAATTTGGTTCCAGGTGTTGCCGTATTTGCTTGTGGGAAAAAAGAGGCCTTTGTCTCAGGCTTTTCCTCCTGGCTTACATGGGGGTGGGGCTGATGGTGTTCTCCCTGGTGGAGGGCTGTCAGCCGGAAACGGCCCTGTACATGGTGGCGCAGATCGTCACGACCATCGGCCCGAGCCTGAGGTCAAGCAGTGACCAGAAGGCGAGGCAGCAAAATGCCGGCTCAGGATATGGTGATGCCGTGAAGGTCACGCACCACACACAAACGTTTATGGCGCTCTACGTGCTTTTCGGCACTTTGCTCTTTGTCAATTTGGCCACTGACCTCTTCCACACCTTGCTGCCCGGCATTGACTCGTTGCTTTTTCATTGCGTGGCAAGCGCCAAGGGCTGGGACACCCTTTCCTTTGCACAGGCTGGAACGCACCCAGATCGGCATTGACCACACCCTCGCGCTGGTGCAAGCTGGCCTGAGTGGCAAAGAAAGCGAAGTGAACGAGTTATCTGGCTTCAAGATAATGCTCACCCACTAATTGAAGCTTGTGTTGGCGAGAGCTTGTGTGACAAGGCAGGTGAAGGCGGAGTTATGGTTAGGTCTCACATCGAGCGGTACCCGCTACTGGTGGCAAGCAGCACTTTTCTAGCGATTCTAGCTTTGTGGGTGGCATTCTTCGCGTACTACGCATCATGGCTGCAGAGTGGAAGGCCTCAAAGATGCTTGGATTGCTCTTTTGAAAGAAAAACACATTCGCAGTCCCGCCTTTTTGTGGGTCGGTTGCGCTTCAGGAGAGCTGCACCTGCTCATACGAAAGCGACTTCGTCCCAGGCTGTATTGAGGGTCCTGACTGCGCAAAGACTGGCGGCTACCAGACAGACATACATGGCGCTTTCTACATGGACCCTTAGCTGAGAATTGTGGAGGCAGAGAGCTGGTGGAACAAACGCCTGTTTAGTCAACAGTTTGTTTTCTTAGTGCAACGCCCGGTGCAAGGGGCAGTGCCAAGGTTGCCGTAGCCGGGTGACGGGAAAACACGTCAGCGGAATGAAACATGTCCCGTTTTCAATCGCAGATGACCGCGTTTCACGTGCGCGGATGACACCCCTTCCGCCGTAGCAGAGCAAATCTCTCAGGGCTCCTTAAAAAATACACCTTGCCCATTTGAGACATGGCATGACATGTCTTTTTCCACCAAAATGGCGTTTTCCACCAAAATCAAGGGAAACCACTATTTACAAGGCAATGTTCAGGTGTATACTGTCAGGATCCCGACGGAGTCTCTGCACCTAGGCGCAAGCCACCTGTTGCTAAGCACCTCCTTGCCCAAGGTTTACGGTCCTTCCATAATCACTGGGTTTCAATGAGCTCATGCGCTCACTGAAGTCTTTGCCACGCACGCCAGGTCTCCGTTTGTAGGGCCTGTGGTATTTGGTACCTGGGGGCTGAGCAAGGCTTCAAGGAAGCTGGGGCTGAATGAAACCTAGAGCTCTTCAGCTTGAACTTAACGACAAGATCAACAGCTTCAGCCGGGGGCTTCAGAGATTCCTTGGTGTCACTGGCAAAGAGGGGGGTCATTGGGGTGTTGGGTTGGGTTTGTATTTGCAGGGTGCGGCCTTGTTGTTTGCTTCTGTTTTTGTCCAATGCAGCTTGGGGCCACCATCGCTTTCCCGAAATTGCACACTATCAAACGTGCAAACCATGCATCACACAGAGATGCCATCACACTTACCACCACTTGAATGCAAGACCAGCGCATCAAGACGCTCGCGTTGTATCCCAGTTGTGCGTTGGACCATCGATGCCCACAAAAAGCGAGGTGTTGCCCAGGCTAGGGAGGGATGCATCGGCGGGTTTGATCACGTGGCGCTCAAAGGCGGTGATCACCTTCTCCACGGTGGGCTTTGGGGATGTTGCCCCCAAGAGCAAGCTGGGCCGGACGGTGGGGAGCGTTGGCATGATGGTGGGCGTGGCAGCCTTTGGGACGCTGGTTGCTTGCTTGCAGATTCGTTGGGTGCTCAGGTGAAGAGCAGTTGGTCTTATGTGCGGACTGAGGTGGGTGAACTCTTTCGGCGACTGAAGGCCATCAAGTTCAGATATCGGAAGCTGCAGCTATGTACTCCACAGATGTTCGAGATGATGGATTCGGAGCAGAACGGCAAGGTTTCCAGGTCCGAGTTCCTGCGGTACATGCTGATTCGGCAGGGCAAGGCTGGGATAGAGAGAAAGAGAGAGAGAAAGAGAGAAAGAGAGAGAGAGAAAGAGAGAGAGAGAGAGAGAGAGAGAGAGAGAGAAAAGAGAGAGAGAGAGAGAGATTGAGAAAGAGAAAGAGAAAGAGAAAGAGAAAGAGAAAGCGAGAGAGAGAGAGAGAGAAAGAGATGGAGAGAGAGAGAGAGAGAGAGAGAGCGAGAAAGAGATAGAGAGAGAGAGAGAGAGCCGGGGGGGAGGGGGGGGGGAGGGAGCACGTTTGGGTGAACGCTGCCCTCATAGATTATCACAGTGAAGACAGCTTTCTGCCTTTCGAAATTAATATCTCGAAGTTAGAGGCTTCAATTCTCCATGTCCATGATTGGAAAACATGCGCATCCTGGAGGTTCCCTGGAGGCCCCCCCCCCCCCCTGAGTCCTGGGTATTTTGCCCCCGTCCGTCCGCGTGGGACCCAGCGGGGTGAGCCAGGTGAGCTTGGAGGCGATCCAGCAGATCGACACGCTCTTCGATACGCTGGCGTCTTGTCGGTACCTTTTTTTTGCGCTGGTTTAAAGAGAAACCAAGAGGAAAACAACAATATTTTTGGGGAAACCCCTCTGTTTACACAACCTAAACCAAGAGGAAACAACAGAACAACACATGTTTGGGGGAAACCCCTCTGTTTGAACTTTCTCTCTGTGTCAACGAGTCAGCGGCACTTTTTGCAGGCAGTTGGAAAGGGGGGCCCCTCATTTTTTGGTGTTCTGAGATTTTGACTCGCATTTGGTCTGGGGATTTCTGTCTATGCAGGGGCTGGCTGTGTCCGCATGGCGTCCTCAGGACAAGGATCACAATGGCAAGTTGTCATTCGAAGAGATTGAAGGCCACATGCTTGATTGAGATCGCTTGAAAACAGGTAGGGCGCGACGCGCGTGCCTCTGCCATTGCCCCGGGGCATTGCAATGACAAAGCGAACTGAGAGGCTGAGAGGCTGTGTGTTCTCATTTCTTTTCCTCAATGTCCAAGTGCAAGCTGATAGGCCCATTTAATGTTTCTCTATAGTTCCGCTGCCCTAAAAAAACCACCGGCTCCGCTGCTCCCCCGTGCTCAGTGGGTTCCTTCCACTTGTTGTGGCTTCTCAGCTTCCGGTTCCCTGGAAGCTTGAGTCGGCTGTGGCTCAACAAAAATCGGTAGCCCCAAGTGGAAAAACATGGACCAAAACCCGCGGTGGCGCCCCTCCTGTTCAATTTTGGGCCACCAGTTGGGTTCCGTTTTGGCCGCACTCCTTGGGCCCGTGGCACCTGAGACCTTTTCGACGCGCCGTGGCTCGAATATGCGCGGGCGCCGAAAAGGCGGAAGGGCGCCTTGAGGTGGTATGGTAGATGGCCAAGTACAGCCCCCCGGCTTTCTGTGCGTGTGTGTGTGTGTGTCTTTTTTGGGGGGGAAGGTCGATGCTTGGATTTTTGTTTGGTGCATTTCGGGGATGTGCCCTGCTTGTTGCGTGCTGGTGGGCTAGTTGTTTTCTTGAGGTGAAAGGGGATCGCTCACAATTGGGAGCGCCGCATGACCTTTGCAACAGTTGGGCTAGGAAGACTTGGATCCAGCAGGTGGGTTTTGCCTTGCCAAGGCCGCGGCATGTCTGACGATAGCTGCTCTTCGGATGACGAGGAGGAGGAGGAGCCGCCGTTTGCCATGAAGCATACCAATACAATTAGCCTGCCGCACAGCTGCATTTGAGCTATGCTCGACGGGTAGTTCCTCGCCAAATTTGCGCGAAGGGGCACATTCCGGACTTGTTTGCTTCTTGTTGATTGAATTGCTTGTGCATTTTGAAGTTCGGGTCTGTGGGTTGGGTATGCTTCAACGCCTGTTTGTCCTTGCTTGGGCAATTCCAGGCAACACGACATCTATCCCTGCCTGAAGTGCTTGCTATCCTGCCTTTTCGCTTGAGGTGCTGCCTCATCGCCTATTTCGCCG
>CAUJNA010003421.1:40000-60000 GCA_963377175.1 Effrenium voratum
GAGTGGCCCCTTGGGAAGCCAGAAAGAAGAGAAGGAGCAAGAAAGAAGTCAAGCTGAAGCCAAAGACATCCTGCAAGTTGTTTTTCTTCTTCGCACGGCCGTCACGGCAGGCCGTGTTACTTGTTTATGCAGAGGTGCTGAAGGTGGGCTTTGCTGTACATGCCAAGGCGGGCAGATGCGCTGTGGTTCGCAACGGTGGGGTCAAGGTTCTCTCAAAACTGGGGTCTGGGGGCTTGGGCTTCCTCCTGGAGCCAAGTTGTACCACATCCCCACTGCCATAATCTGTTGGGGTGGAGGGGGGCAGACTAACTTTTGCCAAGCCGCTTAAAAGCTGTGCCATGTTCCTTCCAGATCGCAACGAACTTCACTGCAGGATGCGCAGAAACTTGTCCGCACCGGCATCGCAGTGACCCAGGCCGCTGAGCAAGGCTTTGTTGTGGTTGCCTGGCCCCGCCAAATGGCAAAAGGGCCGGCGCCCAGCAAAGTGTCACCGAGCGTGTTGGCATACCGCCCGTGCCAGGGGTCCGTGGTGGACGTGCGTGACAGGCGCTGCGAGTCCAGCTTTGCATGAAGGGTTCGACTGCCGCAGTAGGTGCGGAGAATCCATGGGCTTGCAGTGGGGCGTGGAGCCACGGACTCAGATTCGCTTGAGCTCCGTGGGCTCGAGCTCCAGTGGAGTCCTTCAGTATCTGAGAATTGAGCCATTGGATCCATGTCGCCCTTTTTCTCTTTTTCTGTTGTCCAGCATTTAACTGCTGGGCTCGCTTTGATGGGCTCGACCTGGATTTTTTGATAAGAGCTGCGCCATTTTTGTCCCTCCGGTTGCGGGGAAAAATGTCACAGGCCACATCGAAAGGCCATGCGAAGCCTCAGGTCCTTGAGCCTTCGAAGGGCGGCCAGAGAGCTGCTCAGTTGCGAGCTTCTCAAGGACTGGATTTCGGGCCGATTGCTTCGCCTTATATTTGTTTGAATTTGCCCACTAAGTGCTTGTGGCTACTGGTTTTCTGGGTTGATGCGAGCGCTGGCGGATGAGATAGATTCAAAGTGGCTCTTGTGCTCTGGCCTTGCGCGGTGCGGGTACTTTTCTGGTATGCCTGTGTGCCACAGGACAAGAAATGTGCCTGCTCCGACTGGTCCAGCGTGCAGTTGACGTCCGGGCCTGTCCGCGCAGTTGCACAATCTGGGAGCGTGTTTGAAGCCCTAACTCAGCTTCACCTGGTGTGCAGGCGCTCTATCAGGATTAGAGGCCCTTTTTGCTTACGGTTGGAAGCCCTTTCAAACATCCGCAGGATCGCAGGGTCCCGCCCCTTGATTCTCCAGTTCGCCCCTAGGCCCGAACAGGTCCACTATGCAGCGCAGCCCTCGGAACAAGTTGGGCTTGATCGCCCATGCCGGGCCGGGGCTTGCCGTCAGGCTTTGGATGCCTGGGTGGCTCTCCGACTGTTTGCTCCTCAGTGCGGGCAGAATGGGCAAAGGGCAAGTAGGGAAGCCGCCAAGCCACCGGAATTTGCCGCCTCTGTCCACCATCGCTGCCATGGCTCTCCGATTCAGCCAGCAAGGTACTACTTGCTTCACTGACCGCGCTTGCATGCACTTGCTGCGCCTCTGCGCAGTGGCCAATGTGGGTCCCTCAGCTCTCAGGGAATGTCCGGCGTGCTACAAAATAGAGGGCCAGAGGGGCTCTCGTGAAGGTATCCTTTTTGCCTCTGCTTGATTTGAGGCAAGTAGCTTGGTTTTCCAAAGCGTCGTGCTTTTGCCCTGCTCGGCTCAGGAAACTCTTTGCACGCACGCACCCTGCGTGCACAAATGCAAAAAAAGAACGAAGACCTGACAGAGGCCAAGGCGGACCCTGAAATGGGCACGCTGCATGTACAGCGCTACGATTGGGCTGAATTTGAAGTGCTGGTGCTGCGAGCATCCTTTGCCGCAGTTGGCCCCGCGGCAGCGAGCAGCCTGTTCGGTAGCTAAGTGCATTCTTCACAGCTTGCTGCCGTGGGGTAAGCGCACCGTCATTTCCCGCTTGTTCCTTGATTGCCATTTTTGCAGGGCCGGAAGTGCTGCCAAAGTCCCAAGAGTTTCCCACAGAGCGGCAAGTGAGCACATGAGCCTCGTGGATCCATCAAGTCAGGCAATAGCCGGCCAGCCGTGTCACTGACCACGCAGCAACCGCATCGCGTAGGCACTGCACAATTGCATTCAGCGTGGAAGCCTGGCAAAATGGCCAACCGGACGAAGCAATTGTGCAGGTTGCATGTTCCAATTCTGAGCGTGCTAAACTATGCGCCATGAGAGGTTTCAGCTGGTTTCTCACGTACCATGAGCCAAATGGTCGACTTGCAAGCAGCCTGGGAATCAAAGCATTTTGTGTGCTGGTTCCTGGCATTCAGTCAGTGCCGGCATGCCTCACGTCGGAATTTCAGCCCCCATTTGTGAGACGGTGTTGAAGATGGTCACTTGGTCTTGAGCGCATTTTTTGTTGCGGAATTGGGTCGGAGCTATGGGTGGCTGATACCCGTGAGGCAACCCTGCTTGCAAACGCCAACGTATAAGTAGAATGATGCAGCTCTAGCGCATCGATGTTCACCCAAAAAGGCAAAAAAACACATCTTGGAATTGCTGGCGAGGCTACCTTCGGATGCTTGACTGCACTATTTGCGGAGGTTGTGTGCATCATGCTCAGTGCCATTTGCGCTGCGCTCCTTGGTCAAGATTTGAGACAGCCGGCGAGCATATCTCGAACTGCCCAACAAAAGCGCTATGCCGTTGCAAAGCCGCGTGAGTGAAACGAGATGACATGACCACGAGCCAGTGTTTGCCCTGTCCGTACAAAACCGGTGCGACGGAGATGCGGGGCTAGCGATGGCCCTGTCTGTAAGATGGCCCAGACCAACGAGCCACCTGGCAAGTGAGTGGAGCGTAATGCATAGGTAACAGCATGACATAGCAAAGAAGGCACACTCGTGAGGACTGAACATGACACAAGGTGTTGAGTCCGAGGCAAATCCTGGTGCTGGCGCTCGGCTGCTCAGGCGCATGCAGGGCGGGCTGGGGAGGGGGGAGGGGGGAGAGGGGAGGGGGAGTGGGCGGTTGAGGGGGGTAGCAGAGGCAAAGCTTCGAATCAAAAAGCCATGCATTGCTTGTCCGGCCTTGGCGATCAGCGAGCCGCTGCCTGATTTGGATGACCCCTGGTTGAAAATCACGCAGGTTCCATTCAGCAATGCAGATGGAGCATGATGCCCTCACACCGGCATCTACGGGCATAGTGAGAGCTGTGTGACCTGCCCCTCCCATCCCAACTAGCAAGCACCAGGATTTGCCAGACGGCAGCAAGGGAAGCAGAAGGCAGATGTGCAGGCTTCCGGGTTCCAATTCCCGAAGGGGCTCAATCAAGCACCTGCAAGGAGGGAGGGATAGACCGGACTTTGATGAGGGAGCAGGGCCTCCATGGATATAAAACCTAGGCATTTAGCAGCAAGAGTGTTCCATTTACGCGAAGGAGACATTGTGGAAATTGTTTTCATTCAAACTTGCTTGTTGAGGGCTGCTACGGGGGTCAAACCTGAAGTCTTGCGGAGATATCTTGGGCTCGGAGCGAGAAGGAAAGGATCTCAGGGCACAAAAGGTGACCATTTTTGCAGCTTCAGAGCATGCGGGGCGAGAAGCGAGCTAGACCGTCTGCTAGACCCCTCTGAAGTAGCACGCCCGCAGGATGCTGTGTCGTAGTTTGCGCGGGCATTTGCTGCTGCCGAGACTTTGTTCGCCGGAGCCGTGGCTTGATTCCATTTATCATGTATCTTGACCTTTTGTTTGTGTGAGCTCATGGCAAGGCTTTTGTGAGACGGGCACGGCCTTTCGGTTGTTGCGTGCATGGACCCTTGCGTCAATGCAAGGTTTGAGGGCTGACCCGCACTTGCAGGACGGCACTGCGTATGGGTCTGTGTTTTTTAGGGGGCCCCCACCCCCAAAGAAAAAGAGCACAAAAGAAGAGGTACCCTTAAAGATGACACAGCCATTAGTGGAAGTGAAGGCACCCTGTCCATCGCGGGCGTTAGCCAAGCCTGTTTCCCCTCCAGGAGCCCAGTGCTGAACCTGCGACACACCGGATCTTGCTGACCGGCTACCAAGCTCCGATCAGCCCCCCGGAAGAATTCCGGAGAATGTGGCAGCTTCCACATCTTGGTAAGTGAAAGGGGGACAGTCTGCAGCAGATTCACGCTAAACACCATGCTTTACCAGTTGACTGAGTAAACTCGGAAAAGCAAGAAGCCCTCAACACTCACCAACGATAGGGATGATTGGGCCTACATGCTTGCATGGCATACTTCATCACAATAAACACACGGTTCTGTCCAAGTTGCCCAAGGACGGCTTGACCCATTTGCCTTCCGCAAGAAGCAGGGCAACAATGTGCAGGCCAATTATGCCAAGGTCACATCAGCTGCGGACGACGACATCGACCACCTGGTCCGCGCCTATGGGTCGCTGGCTGCTGAAGTGGACCCAGAAGATCGGCTGAAGCTGCTGGAGCCACGCTCCCGCAGAAACCCCACGCTGCAGAGCGCCGTGCGGAGGTTGGAGAGTGAGTCTGGCGCCGCCCCTTCCCGCAGCTCGCAGGTGCCACCGGCCCAGCCGTCGGCCCAGCCGCCGGCCCAGCCAGACCAGCGGGCCCAGCTGGCTCAGCCTGCCCAGCCCATACGTGAGGAGGCCAAAAAGGAAGAAGCGGGGTGCAAGGTCCATGTCGATGTTCCACCGCAGGTGTTGGGCAGAAGCCATCGCCAAGATGAGGTACATGTGCGTATGCCTGATTCCGACGTTGGCTGGGAAGATGCCTTTGCCCACGACTTGCTGAAACAAATCGAGCTCCCGCCATCGACTGGCCGAGATGTTTCAATTTCAGAAAACGAGGTTTCAGTTGCTTCAAGGGATGCCAAATTCGACGCTTTAGATGCGGAATTGTCGCCTGGCCGAGATGTTTCAATTTCAGAAAACGAGGTTTCAGTTGCTTCAAGGGATGCTAAATTCGACGCTTTAGATGCGGAATTGGCGGAACATTGCCAAGTTCCGTCGTCAGGTTTCGATTCTAGTTGCAACCTTCCTAAATCATTGGGAGGCTTGCCCAAGGCCAAGAAGTCTCAAAAAGTATCTGGCAAAGACCGGAGTTCGAAGGCATCCCAATCCCAAGCGACAAACAACAGACATGATCACATGACCTTGACATGTGCGTGCATGGTGGGGGGGGGGGGCAGGGCGGCAATTAAAACACCATAGCAGTTTTCGGCTTGGAGAGAGAATGTGTTCGCTTGAAAGTCACCCAGCGGCGTCTCGAACTTCAAGACGAGGTTGCATAGGGCGTCAACACACAAAATGGAATGGTTCTTTTCCTGGTTGTTCAATATGGGAGTATTCCGAGTTGGTGATGCCTGGGACACGACTACAGCAACCAGTTCTGAAAGGTGCAACCTTGACGACAAACATGCACAACATCACATGTCAAAACAGCTACACCAAATGTTGGCAAGGCCTCCCGCTGCAGGGCAATGGCGAAATTGTCCGTCCCAAAGTCAATTGATGTGGTGAAGGCCAGTTTGGATTTGACATTCAGGCCTGCCTGTCGGAACTAGGAGCATAGAAAGGCCTGCCCAAATTCGCATCGCATTGCAGCCGCGCTGATGTCGGCAGGCAAACGTCGCGAAAGTGGCGCTGCATCACCAATTATTCATCTCAGGCCTTGTTGAAAACCATTGGCATGACGCATCCTTGATTACAGTTGCACGGTTTGCGTGTCTGTGTGTATGTCATCAAATTTGTTTGTTTGGGCTTTCATTTCCATGTCTCAAAGGCTGCCTGCGCTGCATTGCTGCTTAGTGGCAGTCTCAGATCATGCACTGCAATCAGGGTTGTGATGTTTGAGGACTGCGCAGACACTTTTGGCGAAGCATGCAGGCGCAAATCGTGGCATCCGCCGATGGAGACGCGGCGCTGGGTTTGGTGGTGGTTGCTTTGCTGGCATTGAATCTGCACATGTTTGCGCCCTCATTCAAACACGAAGTGCGGTTGATTCGTTTGCATTGCTTGGTCCATTCCCCGAGGCCGATGAAATTGTTTGGGATAATTCATGGCGCACGTGTTTGCTGATTTGGCGGGACTCTGGGACTCTGGGTTTCTTCAAATGATGTTTCTCACCACCTGAGGTTTCATTCGCCCTGTGACCTTGAAGGCACGTGCACCTGAAACATTGTTTGCCCACCTCCATTCCACTGCAACATGTTTGATTGAACTTGCCCTCCATGCCTAGCACCACTTTGTTGCGGCAGGCCAGCAGTGAAACAGCTGAAGCGGGGAATTTCGTGGAGGTGCGAATCTGATGACCATGGCCATGACCATGGTTGATCAGGGCTCCACTTTTTGACTACCCCAAGATAGACTTACACCCAGGTTTTTTTTTTGGGGGGGAATGAACCACCCCTGGGTTTAAATCTACACTGGGGTAGTCAAAAAGTGGAACCCTGTGGTTGATTGTTTGGATGTAGGATTGATAGGCCAACTGACTGCCCAGGATATCGTGGTGCGCGACATCGAGAGCGGGACGTACGCAGGCATCATGGAATGTCGCGTGCATCGCATGTATCACCACCGGCCTGCTGTAGATTTTGGGAAAACATATGGCATATTTTATTTCCGGTGTGTTTCTATGTCGTGCCATGTTTGTTTGGAAGAAATTTGAATCACGTGTTGGTGGCTCATGCAAAAAACAACGCTGGACACAGGTCGCGTCCGCACCCGTTTCCCTCCTGAACCCAATGGTTTCCTTCATATCGGCCCGAGTCTCAGTCTGCCAAGCACGCCCAAACACAGGCCACTCTTCCAGTAATCGTCACCCAGCGATGATTCAACAGGTGGTTTTGGGCAAATCCCCATTTTGGAACTTGCACAACAGTTGAGTTGGGAGAGGAGGAACGTGACAAGTTCTACGTGCAATCAATTTTCCACTATGAAAGGCCACGTGAAGTCAATTTGCCTCAACTTTGGCATTGCCGGGACCTCACTACACGCCGAACGCACATGATTCGAATGCTTGAATTCGGCATGACTGAGGCTCAGAAGTTTGGTGGACGTTGTAACTTGCGATTCGATGACACCAACCCTGAGAGCGAGAAACAGGCGCCCATTTTTCGTGATCTTAGGACATGTGTTGCATGTGTCGTTGGAGGTGTTTATTGACAGCATCCAGGAGGATGTGAGGCTGGTGGGGTTTCACATCAATTCTCCGCACATGAGTGCGCAGATTGTCAGGTGGCTTGGATTTCAATGGGATGGTCCTGACTCTTTGAGGCACATATCATTTCGGACACCCTCAGATTTGGAAATCTTTAGTGCATCCACGATGTTTTGCTTTAGCGCGATGGACGGCTAGAACAGCTTTCAAACACCGAGGAACACTATGCATCGGACTATTTCGCACAGCTTTACGAGTGGGCAGAGGCCCATTCGGTCTTAGACGTACTGATTTGGTTGTGCGTAGAAATGCTAAGTCTTTGGCCAAGCGAGCGCTCACATGCGTGAGGCATTCATCGAGCAAGGACCCTGCTTGAACTCGGTGTGGTTTTGAAATGGAAGCCCAAAGGCTGGTGGATTTCCTGTTGGTTGGCTGTTTTGAATGCGCTCCCCATGTTGGAACAACTGTCAAAACCCCAGTATTTTGCTTGCAGGATGGGCCTACGTTGACGAGCTTAGCGCGGAGGAGAGTCAAAACCGCCATGCGGTTTTTGTGGTCAGTGCGCTTTGCTTGTGTGCATCAGGGCTGATGGGCTCCAAAGCGTTGATCACTTTCGGGTGACCCACGACCACAGAGCATCCGAGTTGTTGAAAGGAGATCTCCGAGTTTCGAGGGTCACTCACGAGGCAAGGTTCAGTATGACGTGTGTGACGCGCGGGGAGGTTGCCGTTTTCTTTATCAGGCCTGGGAAAGATAGTCCATTCCGGGATCGGCCCAAAGAGGAGAGTCTGAGCCCGAGTTCAACGCGTTAGCACCGTTTGACGTGTAAAAAACCACCCGCCCGGCTATTTTTGGTGAGTTCTCCAAATGGCAAGGGGTCAACACACAGCATTGGCTTCACGTAAGGCCTGGAGATCTTCCGACGAATGAGGGCGGGTGACATGGCACAGGCGAGCTGCGTGTCTCCCGGATTGCAAAATGAGGGGGCTGAGGGCAGGTAAGGTTTGTCGAAAACGCAATGCGCGATACCCTGAAAGTGCAAGGATTGTGAAATTTGAAGACCGTTCCAAATACGGTTTGGGTTGATCCCCAATAAACCTGCACAACACATGTGTCTAATACAGCCCTAGTGTTTCTTGCACACTCCCTTTGCCAAAATGTGAGTCATGGTTGAAACCCAGTGGCCAATGGTGATAGCTGCTGCGAGCTATGTGGAATTTAGATGTTCCAACCTTCACCTGTTTTGACCAGCTTGTATATTCAGAAGGAAACTGAATCTTGCATAGTATATCTTCCTTTCAACACCAGATGAGATAGTGCGCAGTTTCCAGCCAGTCAAGCAACCCATGGTCATGGCTGCTGCTCAGTTGCCATTCAGGGTGACCAGTTCAAAGCCATGTTCTGGCGAATGTTTCCTTCAACAAAAAAACTACTAGAAGGGCCGCTTGTTTTGTTCCTTCTCATGGGGAGCACGAGACATGTCTGGCCCGTTTCAGGGCTCCGCGGTGCTGCGGGCCAAGATCGACATGGGCCACCCGAATGTGATCATGCCCGGGGGCTCAGAGCTGCTGTGGATGGTTGCGAAATCCACTTCGCACCACTTTGAAACCATAGGAAGCCTTTGTTGGTTGGCATTTACAGGGGAATCATGATTTCAGCGTTTCTCAGGTGGTGCAGGATTTTGCCTTTAACAGTATGTTTGGGGAAGCTCCAACCTTCCACTTCCACGGGACACGGGGGAGATGGCGACATCGAATGGTTCCTTCCTCACAGGAAAGCGATGGTGCCTCATAGGGACTTCAGGAATCCCAGGAACCGCCACAGAACCATCAACTAGGTGATCGTGCTCAATGATGCATTGTTTGAACGTGGGAAGGCAACATTTTTTGATGCTTCCTCACGGGAAGCAAGGGGGAGAGGGCATGTTTCTTTTGAAGTGATTGTGCGCATGGCTCAAGGCGGGATCCCATCATGTACAGGATCCTCCCCAACACGCCTCACCCGCGAACGGGGAAGGAGGCAAGGTGTGGCGAGTCACTGGCATCAACCCAAAACCAAACCTGGGCAATGAAGGTTGGGGCGCATTCCCAACCATTGGTAGAAGCAGCCGCCGTTTTGATCTTTCATGTTTCCGGAGTTGTTTTTCCCTATTGTTCTTTGATCGTGACTCATTTGCCTTGCAATCCAGTGGCCGATCTACCCCTCCTACGACTGGGCGCACGGCCTTTCAGATGCTATCGAGGCGTGGAACACGTGCATCAGATTTCAAGCTTGTCCATGCTACCTAGTCTTCATGTGTACACGGCAAGATGCGCTGGCCTTTCAGGGGGTGACGCACTCTGTGTGCACTTTGGAGTTCAACATGCACAATGTCACTTGGCAGCATGCCGTGCAACCCGGACGGTACAAAACCTGCTTGCTGTCAAGGAACTCTACGATTGGTTGTTGCCTGAGCTTGTGGCAGAGATTCGGCAATTTCCGAAAGGTCAGTTCGTTTTGGAGTTGGGGTGAAACACATGGTGGGAAAATTGTTAATCAATTGAATCAAGGCATGCGCAAAATGAAAGCAATGGAACTGCCACCAACTGAGGTTCAACGAACAAGTTTTACGCTTGCCTGGCTCCCTGCCTTTGTGCCAGTCGCCGGACTCCGCCCTCCCAAGGCCTCCCAGCTGTGCAAGTGGCTTTGTGCTGATAGAATGCGACGCATCGGCAGGCAACACGAGTTTGCACGGCTGGAGATGACCAACATCGTAGTGTCGAAGCCAAGCTGCATCCCATTTTTCAGCCAGTTTTCATGCAGTTCGTGGAGTCGAAGCGAACTGTTGGCATCAGGAAGCGGAAATTAAAGCGACTTGGCTGCGCAGAAATGTGTATCGTCGTTGGCCTTCAATGGAAGTGCTTGGGAGTTGTTCTCTCTGCATATGAGGCGCTTGGTGGAGGTGGGATGTGCTGCACATGTAGATCGCATGCAGACAGAATTGTGCCAGCGAGCGCGCGCGCGTGTGTTTTTTTTGGGACCCCCAAACGTGGTTTCGGTTTTCCTTTTGGCCCAACCCAAAGGGGTTCCCAAAAAAACACGAGCCACTCGCGGCAGGGTGGACTCGTGGATGGCTGGGATGATCCTCGCATGCCCACCATTTGTGGCATGCGGTATCGCACCCAGCTGTTGAGGGTTCCCCGTGTTTGTGTTGTCAAAGGAAGCCCAATGAAAACCGTTGCGCCATTTTGGGGGGTCCGAATCCGAAGAAAAAGACGGGCCGTTGACCGAAGATTCGCACGCACACTCCACAGAGACTGTGGAAACGAGAGCAAACTTTGGTAAGAGGCGCCGTGGATATCCGCCCGCAGCTTTGCGGAAGCTGTGCGCGCTCATCGGTGTCACCAAGGCCGGCGCTCCGATGGTCAGGGCCCGAATTTTCGAAAAAAAAAAAAGAAAAAAAACCTTTACACATTTGCTGGCCGCCACATTGTCAACCAACTCAGTCTGTAGAAGCAGCCGAGTAACAAAACAGCGTCCAAGCGGCGATGCCACAATCTACAAGGCTGCGACAATTAGAATTGCCAAAACACACATTTTGCATAGCACAGAGAGCCGTTCCATGGAGGACAAGGGCAGGGTGTTTGGTGGGTCCTGGGAGGTTTCCCTGATCAAGGGGGTATCTTCTTTCTGGGACATTGATGCCATGGCAATGAAGTTCAGAGATTGACAAATGAGGGAAGCAGCTGCTTCAGTCATCAGCATGACGTTGGATTCCCGATGCCATCTCCTTGCCAGCTGAGTTGGTCTTGAATTGCAGGTTCCCACAAGCGTCATTGAGTTCAGCCTCCTTGAGAATGTTGTGCGAGACGTGCTGCAGGAGCCAGCGCAAACCATTGCAAACTGCTAAACAGCGTGGCTTGTTTGATAGGTGCAAGTAGGACAGGCTTTGTGATCAATTGACGCAATCACGAAAGCTGATTGTTTATCCCGCAGCAGGAACAGGTAGCCGCAAAAGCGCTTTGCGTTTTGCATCCCCTACGTGTCTGGTGCTCAGAGCTGATATTGCAAGATTGCCGCTTGTGAACTGGTGAAACGTTGCCGCTCTGCCCAGGTCACGATCACAAACTGGGATGGTGAGGACCCACGTTGTCACTTTTCACAGTCGTGTTTTCCTGTGATGCCTTGTGGCGTTTCCAGGATCAGCTTCTAGAAGCGTTTGGCCCAGTTGCCATCAAACACCCTGCACTCTGTGTGGTGCGTTTTGCTGTACTTGCAAGGCTGCCACGAATTCAGCGGGCATGAGTGGCGTACCCCTTTGTTGAGTGAGGGTCAAAGCTGGGGTGGGCTTCATTCCAGTTGCCTTGGAACACTGGGGAGTCGTCCAGGTCCTTGTGAGTTCCCATCCAGTCTCAGGTTCCCGGAGACGAGCTGCGGAAGATGCACTTTGGCCGGGACAGCGGTAAGCTACGGTAAGCATTGCTGGCTCCCCCCCAAAGAAAAAACATGCTCTAGATGGGCTGTGGCATGATTTGGGTGAATGAGATACTTTACCATTGGAACCCTTTGGGTCCCAAATTCAAGACATGGCCATTTGGGTAGATTGCAGGGTGCCCCCGGCCTCCTGCTTGCAAGCTTGGCACAGCGCGTATGCAAGATCATCCTGTGATCATCGTGGCTCACGTGCAGAGATGCCTCTTTGCTTGACACCTGTGAATCCACGGTCTGCGCGCGGACTTCGGTAGGAGATTCTTCTGGACGCGGAGGAGAGCAGTGCATAGACGTCCGCTCAAATGTGGTGTGCTCGGATACAGGGAAATGGGCGCCGTCGGACAGAGCTAAGACTTTGGACCGTGGTGCGTGTCCTTTCAGCGAAGGGAACGAATTCCCCACCCCCCGGCCGCCATCAAAGACATCGGTTTTTGCAGGACTTCCAGCAAGAACCTGAGCCTGGGTTCAAGCGTTTGGCACCGGGCAGACAGGCGGGGCCCCGACTGACAGCTGGGTTGTGGCTGAATGTCACAATGGCGGGTGACAGGTGAAGCTTCGCTACGGCTATGTCATCAAGTGTGATGAGGCTTTGTGACTGAATGCTTGCACCATGGGTCGGAGCTCTTTTGCCAGGTGGTCCGCGGAGAAGACGGGGAGATCACGGAGCTGCTATGTTCCTATGATCCTGAGTCCTTGGGGAAGAGGTGCGTAGTTGGAAGCTGGCGGGAAAACACGACCAATCAGTGCAGGCCGCCAAAGAAGGTGGCGGTGGTCCACTGGGCGCATGCCGAACTGCGGAGCCCTCGATCTGCTCGGTGTGCCTCGCGTTTGGCTCGCCGTGTCGAGGTCCACACCGGTGACGGTTCGAATGTATGACAAACTTTTCGCCGAGCCGCGGCCGGAGGACTTGCGGGGGAGGGAGTTCGTTTGCCGGTCGCTCGCCACCTGCGTGTTGATTTGTGTTGCAGCCGGTCGTTTGCTTCGCGCCCTGTTCTCTCGAAGGCGAGGATCTGGCGTGCGGTTTCCAGGAGGCGGGGGACTTCCTGGAGGCGTTGAATCCGGACTCTTGCGAAGTTCTGAGCCAGAGGCTAAGCCTGCGGGACCCAGGGCCCGAGAGTCTATCATTGTTCCCCAAGGTGCCCGATGCGAACCCAGCATCACCTCCATGTGGCAAAAATATCAGGCGGGCGGCTTGTTCTGAAGTATGTTGTGTCATTCATGCCATCAGACCATGGACCTCAGGAGGAATCAGATGATCCCATTTTTCGAGCTGGCGTCTCAGCGGGCGCCGTCCTGATGCAACTGAGATGGTCTCAGTGCTCGCCGAGGTTCAATTCGAGCGGTGTGGATTCTTTGCGCTGGACAAGGCCATGAGCAGAACATTCCGTTTGCCAGGTTTTGCGTGCTGTTCCAAGGTCACTGAGGAGAACTCTGAGCTGGTTTTCAACTGCACCGTCGCACAAAGGACAACGGACGATTGGGGCTTTCAGACACGATTGCTGCTCTTGCTTTTGGCTCTTGCCGAAGTGGCCCCTCAGGAGCGACTTTGGCAAAGCCAAGCAGCCGAGAGGTCAAGTGCGACAAAAGCAGAAACAGGCACGGGCACCTCAAACACAACTTCATGCGGAATAGGAAACCTCAATTGGGCAAGCTGCAATAAAGTGCGGGATGCTTATGACAACTCAAGCTCTGCATTTGCGCAGGCCAGTTAGCTGTGAGGGCTTGCCAAGAATTCAGCGGGCTTGGCCGGAGCTTGGACGTCAAAGCCGAGCAGCCACATCTTCCACGGATACCGGTCTGAATCATTTTCGTATATAATGGTTTCCTCGATTTTCGTTTCGGACGCGACCAACACGAGCAGCTTTTGCCTTTCCGGTCTCGCATTGTTTTTTTTCCGCTCATGTGCGGCAGCTTGGCCCGTGCTGAACAGCCGTTTGGTTCAGACAAATTTAATAGATACCACAGCGCTTGACTGCAGATGGACAGTTCAGCCCCCGCAGCATCTCGCGGTTCCCCGAAGGTTTGACCACAGCAGTTTTCCAGTTACGCCTTGGCTTCATGGGTTTTTCAAACCGCACTCTCCTTACTTCTTCCTTTTCGGCGCTTCCGCCTTTTTTCTTTTCTGGGCTGCAGGCCTGGGACCGCCTCCCATCGCAAGTGTTTGCGCGCGCGGTCTCGTTCGAGGCTTGTGGAAGGCCTGCGGCGATGGACTGCGCAGTGCCGGCGAGGCCGGGCGATCGCCGGGACTCGACGAGCGGATTAGCCCAGGCCCGGCTCCGTGCGGATAGATCTGGCCAAGGCGGGCGGCTGGCGGCCAAGCCAACTCCCTGTGGCCGCAGAAGTGCAAGGAAGCAAACAAGATATGCCAGATTGCAAAAATCATTCTTGCAGTGGCAGCTCTAAGATTGCCAGCGAGATCTTGAGCTAAAGGGTTTTTGCCCATCCCTCGGCATGCAAAATTCATGGTCAGGCAAAATGCCGTCATCCTGACTCACTTTCAAGGTTTGCTGTCAGGCAAGTGTTCCCTTGAATGTGTTTCTTACTGATTATCACTTTGATTCTCCCAGCACAGGTGTGGCGCGAGCGCTGCTTCGCTGGCTGCGTTCCAATTGCTCAGAAGTCGCGTTCAGCGCCGGGCTCGACCTTACGGCGCCTTGGATTTGAATGGGTCTCATATTTCAGGCATTTCAGGAGGATTTGGGGAGTCGATCGATGCAAGGCGACCGCTCGGTCGATGCTGCAATCAACATTGGCCGCGATGCTAGCCGCCAGCGGCGGCAAAAGATGAGCGATCAGGCACTGGCAGGAGATCAAATTCGAGGTTCGTTGCGTGTTTCTCTGAGCTCGAGGCCAAGAAGCAGCTCCGAATAATGGAGGTGAAGCGCAAGATTCAAGCCAGGACCTCAGGATCTGGGACTCGCAGTTGAGTTTTCACTCACCGAAAGTGTGTATGTGTGTGTGTGTGTGTCAGGTTCTGAAAGGTAGAAAAGCTGCCGTCGCCACGGACTCCGACTCTGCCATGTAGTCACTTGCATGGGCAGAACTCAGGGTTACAGTCGGCAAGACGACAAGGAGGACAAAAAAGACGAGGCTCGGTTTTTGCTCACTACAGACCACCATCCCCACTGACAACAAACCCGCGTACCAAGCGCACAACCAAACAATACTATTCGGACTCTCCATTGTCTCCTGCAAGTGCTTGACGCAGACACGCAAAAAGCCACTACTAACACGCAAGTACACAAGACACTCACACGCTCAGTTTTTACACGGACACAGTGAGGTACGCAAACTCGCGCAAACACGCGCACACACACACAAACACAGGAACAAACAAAAGAAACACAAACACTCGACGCGTGCACAAACAATGCACACAAAACAGCACATTCGGACAAAAGCGAGCAAGAAAGCAAGCAAGCAAGCAAGCAAACAAACAAACAAACAAGGCACGCACACAGACAGGTAAGTATGTATGCTGTTAAGCAGCCACGCACACACACCAAACAAAATAACGCAAATATCCGCACATGAACACAAACACACCACTAAGCAGACAACGCAACACAACACAGACACCACACACACAAGAAAAAGGCGGACACGCACGCAACGACGTGAGCACACCCGCGCAGCCCACAAGCATGTTCGTGTTGATTTGGGATGGAAGGCCGACCAGGGTCAGATGGAGGAAGGCGAGCCCGCCGAGGCATTGGTTCAGCTTTGTGAGAGTGAAGAGAGTTGCCCGTCTATTTGATTTGGCATAAACGGGTGTCCTCTAGACCAATGGTCAGATCCCGTCGCTTTCGCCCCATGTGTTCAGATCCTGCCGCCATGTAGGGTCTGGCCAGAGAGGAAGCGGGTGAAGCTCAGGCCAGGCGCGCAGCGGCGAGAGTCAGCTTGTTGACGCACCTGGCGCCAGGATGACTGGGCATTTAAACGAAGTGCCACAAGAGCCAATGTGCCTCGATCTCAGGTTCTGCACCTGGGATAAGTTGTTGCGCTGTTTGCGCAAGTCTTGAGGTCCGATCCAAGCCTGGCTCTCAGTGACTCTGGTCGAGCATTTGCCACTTTACAAGTCAAGGCCTGCTGGACGTCAGCGACAATTCCCGGGCCATTGCAGAGACAGAGCTGTACGGAGCGCCTGCGGTCGCATTGGTTTGGTAGGTGGTGCAAAAAATGGTTGCACCTTGTTGGACGCCTTTTCAAGGTAGGCCACAGCCCAAAAAGGAGATACCCATTTTTGAACTCCCCCATATTTGACCCCCCCCCTCCCATATGTTTCGCATTCGGTTTTTGAAAATGGCCAGGAGCCGGTGGCATTGCAACCTCCAGGCAGCTCATCGACGCAGCGATAGAGTTCAATTCCATCAAAGATTGGGACAAGGCCCGCGACTTTGCTCGGCTGAAAACCGGTGGAGAGTGCTAAGAGCCAAGTGATAGGCTGCCGAGCTGCTGGAGATGGTCGGCCCAAGGATCAGTGAGGACCCACCTCGGTGGTGACCATTGCAATACCGGGTTTTGGTCGTGACTCACCTGACCGGACCAAACTGAGCCAGGAGCAGTTGAATCGCAAGCTGGACTACAAGGAGGCGCAGGAGTTCGACGACGAGGCCGGGGTTGCAGAAGAGGGTTAAGGGTCATTTGGCTGTGGCTGAAAATTATGGACCCAAAATGGCTTGCCCTGCCAAATGGAACCAAGCACTAAAACCTGCGGTCCAATTCCTGTTTGTTTAATCCGCCGACCCCTTCTCCTCAAAGGGGGAGGCACACGGGAAGGGTGGTTACAGCACAAGTCCAAGGTTGGTTGGTAAATGAGCATAGCCGAAGATTCAACATTATCAGCGTAAGCAATACTGCGTCGTAGCATCCTTTGCACCTCAAAGACGTGTCTTTTTCGTTATCATGATCATTATTGTCGTCATCCGTGTCTTTTTCGTGTGCGTTTCAAGTGTCCTGTTAGAGCCAGACATCAGATGATGATGATGATGATGACACGCTTGTCATTTTATCAAGCATCATCGTTGTCGTCGTCCTTATCTTTTTCATATACGCTTCAAGGGTAGCGTGAGACCCGATTGGAGATGCAGAGGGTGCGTAGTCATGATTATCATCATGACTGTTGGTGATGCAGAGGATGCACGATGATGGTTATCGTTCATGATGACAACGGTGATGATGACGATGATGACGAGGATGATGATGACGATGATGATGATGACGGTAATGACATCATCGTTGTGACCTGATTGAAGATGCAGAGGATGTGTAGACATGATGTTGTCGTCCGTATCTTTTTTATATACGTTTCAAGGGTAGCGTTAGAGCCGATTGGAAATGCAGAGGGTGCGTAGTCACGATTATCATCATGACTGTTGGTGATGCAGAAGATGCACGATGACCTGACTGGAGATGCAGAGGATGCGTAGACATGATGTTGTCGTCCTTATCTGTTTTATTTATATACGTTTCAAGGGTGACGTTAGAGCCGATTGGAGATGCAGAGGGTGCGTAGTCATGATTATCATGACTGTTGGTGATGCAGAATATGCACGATGATGACGATGATGATGAGGATGATGATGACGATGATGACGCTGCTGATGACGATGATGATGATGACGATGATGATGATGACGATAATGACCACCATCATGGTGATGATGACATGCTCATCATCATCACATCATCATCGCTGTGACCTGATTGGAGAGCACAGGATGCGTAGGCATGATTATCATCATGACTGCTGGTGATGCAGAGGACGCACGATGATGGTTATCATCCATGATGACAGCGGTGGTGATGACAATGATGATGATGCTCATTGTCATCGTTGTGACCTGATTGGAGATGCAGAGGATGCGTAGACATGATTATCATGATGACTGCTGGTGATGCAGAGGATGCAGGATGATGGTGATCATCCATAATGACATCGGTGATGATGACGATTCTGACGATGATGATGATCACGATGATGATGAAACCATCATCAGCAGCATCATCATCATCATCGTCATCGTCAGCATCACCGTTGTCATCATGGGCGATAACCATCATCGTGCATCTTCTGCGTCACCAACAGTCATGATGATAATCATGCCTACGCATCCTCTGCATCTCCAATCAGGTCACAACGATGATGATGTGATGATGATGAGCATGTCATCATCACCATGATGACGATGATGATGATGACGATGATGACCACCATCATGGTGATGATGACATGCTCATCGTCATCACATCATCGTCGTTGTGACCTGATTGGAGATGTAGAGGATGCGTAGACATGATTATCATCCTGACTGCTGGTGATGCAGAGGATGCACGATGATGGTTATCATCCATGATGATGACGATGATGATGACGATGATGATGACGATGATGACGATGATGATGATGACGATGATGATGATGACGATAATGACCACCATCATGGTGATGATGACATGCTCATCATCATCACATCATCATTGTTGTGACCTGATTGGAGATGCAGAGGATGCGTAGACATGATTATCATCATGACTGCTGGTGATGCAGAGGACGCACGATGATGGTTATCATCCAGGATGACGATGATGATGACGATGAGGACGACGATGATGACGATGATGATGATACCATGATGGTGATGATGACATGCTCATCATCATCAATCAGCATCGTTGTGACCTGATTGGAGATGCAGGATGCGTAGACATGATGTTGTCGTCCTTATCTTGTGTATATACGTTTAGAGCCGATTGGAGATGCAGAGGGTGCGTAGTCATGATTATCATCATGCCTGTCGGTGATGCAGAGGATGCACGATGATGGTTATCGTCCATGATGACATCGGTGATGATGACGATGATGATGATGATGATGCTGATGATGATGACGATGATGATGATGATGACACGCTTGTCAGTATATCGCATCATAATCGTTGTCGTCCTTGTCTCTTTTTATATACGTTTCAAGGGTGGCGTTAGTGCGGATTGGAGATGCAGAGGGTGCGTAGTCATGATTATCATCATGACTGTTGGTGATGCAGAGGATGCACGATGATGGGTGATGATGACGATGACGATGATGATTATGACGATGATGATGATGACGATGATGATGATGACGATGATGACCACCATCATGTCGATGATGTGGTTGGAGATGCAGAGGATGCGTAGACATGATTATCATCATGAGTGCTGGTGATGCAGAGGATGCAGGATGATGGTTATCATCCATGATGACGATGACGATGATGATGACGATGATGACGATGATGATGATCACGATGATGACGATGCCATCATGGTGATGATGACATGCTCGTCATCATCACATCATCATCGTTGTTACCTGATTGGAGACGCAGAGGATGCGTAGACATGATTATCATCATGACTGCAGAAGATGCGTGGACATGATTATCCTCATGACTGCTGGTGATGCTGAGGATGCGTCATGATGATTATCATGTCAGTTCATCATCATCATCAACATCATGATTATCATCATCAGTCCCGTTAGAGCCGATTTGAGACGCAGAAGATGCGTGGACATGATTATCATGATGCCTGCTGGTGATGCTGAGGATGCGTCATGATGATTATCATGTCAGTTCAGCAGCATCATCATCATCATCATCATGCATTTTCACGCGAAAGCAAAGCAAGAATGCACCGCACCCTGGCTACAATAAGGGACCCATCGCGGCCCCGACTTGCGGCGAGAAAACTAGTTGGCTTAAGCGGTCCAAGCTGTGATATTCAGCGATATTCAGCCACGACCGAAGCTGCCAAAGCACGACCAAAGCTGCCAAATCACGACCGACGCTGCCGAAGCACGACCGGAAGCTGCCAAATCACGACCGACGCTGCCGAAGCACGACCGGAAGCTGCCAAATCACGACCGAAGCTGCCAAAGCACGACCAAAGCCGATTCGCAAGTTTATGCACTCTTGTGGGTATGCGCTGGCAGTGTGGGGCGAGGTTAAGCTTGGGGAGTTCGGCAACAGCTGAGGGCGCAGTAGAATCGTTCCTGTACCCAGCACTCAGAGCTTCCAAGCAAGCCACTTATAATTTGAACGTCACAAGCAGATCTCCTCGCTAAAGAACTACAACGCAAGCGTAACATGTGCTCTGCTAGAATGTGCATGTGTGTTGCCAAGGCATGACGTAGGCTTGAAAGTGACCAAAATGCACAGTCACCCGCTTGCGTGTATTGTAGGTTCCAGTCATGCTCTGGAGTGCTAGTTCTGGCAAAGAGCTGAGAATGCGTCATGATAATTAGCATGTCAGTTCAGCATCAGCATCATCA
>CAUJNA010003421.1:65000-152500 GCA_963377175.1 Effrenium voratum
TCAGCATCACCAGCAGGCATCATGATAATCATGTCCACGCATCTTCTGCACCTCAAATCGGCTCTAACGGGACTGATGATGATGATCATAATGTTGATGATGATGTTGATGATGATGATGATGCGCTTTGATTGGCACGCTTCCATAGAACCTGCGCCCATTCTGGAGCGATCGTGTTCTTTCCTGGGCTTGGTGCATTTTTGTAATAAATCTGGTAAGAAAAAGCGCCGCTGTGAGTGCCTACAATTCTGCTGCTGCTGGGAGCATGTGCCGTGACATTGCGTTTGCAGTAGAGGCTCTTCGCCGGTCACCCCGCAAGCCAACCAGTTTTCTCGCCGCAAGTCGGACTGCAGACTCCAAACTGCAGACTCCAGACTGCAAACTCCAGACTCCAGACTGCAGACTCCAGACTGCAGACTGCAGACTCCAGGCTGCAGACTCCAGACTGCAAACTCCAGACTGCAGACTCCAGTCCGGACTGCGAACTCCAGATTCCAGACTGCAGACTCCAGACTGCAGACTTGAGACTGCAAACTCCAGACTCCAGACCGCAGACTCCAGACTGCAGACTCCAGGCTCCAGAATGCAAACTCTCCAGACTCCAAACTGCAGACTCCAGACTGCAGACTCCAGACCGCAGACTCCAGACTGCAGACTGCAGACTCTAGACTGCAGAATGCAGACTCCAGACTGCAGACTCCAGACTGCAGACTGCAGACTGCAGACGGCCAACTCCAGAATCAAGACTGCAGACTCCAGACTGCAGACCCTAGGCTCCAGAATGCAAACTCCACAGACAGACTGCAGACTCCAGACTGCAGACTCCAGACTGCAGACTCCAGACTGCAGACTCCAGACTGCAGACTCCAGAGTGCAGACTCCAGACTGCAGAATCCAGACTCCTGACTCCAGAACTCACAGTCCAGACCCCAGAATCCAGCACCCAGACAGCCCCGCCCCAAAACCCAGAAAGGCCGGTGCAGTTTTTTCGATCTTAACAAAACTTAACTTAGCTTAACCTGGGCGGGTCGTGTAGAGCCGTGGAGCCCCTATTATTGTAACTCAATCAACTTAACTGCCAAACTTTCCCCGTGAGGCCCAGTTGCGTCACCACGACTTCACATAACTTAACTTGGACCCGTGGCCGAATTCCACCACAAAATGATCAGGAGTCATTGTGGAGTCTGGAGTCTGGAATCTGGAATCTTGAGTCTGCTGTCTGGGTTCTGTTCTGGAGTTGGCAGTCTGGAGTCTGCAGTCTGGAGTCTGCAGTCTGGAGTCTGCAGTCTGGGAGTCTGGAGTTTGCGTGAGTCTGGAGTCTGCAGTCTGAAGTCTGGACTCTGCAGTCTGGATTCTGGAGTTGGCAGTCTGGAGTCTGGAGTCTGCAGTCTGGAGTTTGGAGTTGGCAGCTGGAATCTGGAGTTGGCAGTTTGGAGTCTGCAGTCTGGAGTCTGCAGTCTGGAGTCACAATAAGGGACCCATCGCGGCCCCGACTTGCGGCGAGAAAACTGGTTGGCTTGCGGGGTGACCGGCGATGAGCCTCTACTGCAAACGCAATGTCACGGCACATGCTCCCAGCAGCAGCAGAATTGTAGGCACTTACAGCGGCGCATTTTCTTACCAGATTAATTCAAAAATGCACCAAGCCAAGGAAAGAAAACGATCGCTCCAGAATGGGCGCAGGTTCTATGGAAGCGTGCCACTCAAAAACATTATGATCATCATTATCAGTCCCGTTAGAGCCGATTTGAGATGCAGAAGATGCGTGGACATGATTATCATGATGCCTGCTGGTGATCCTGAGGATGCGTCATGATGATTATCATGTCAGTTCAGCATCATCATCATCATCATCATGATAAAAGCGGCGAAAGCAAAGCAAACATGCACCGCGCCCTGGCTACAAAAAGGGACCCATCGCGGCCCCGACTTGCGGCGAGAAAACTGGTTGGCTTGCGGGGTGACCGGCGATGAGCCTCTACTGCAAACGCAATGTCACGGAACATGCTCCCAGCAGCAGCAGAATTGTAGGCACTTACAGCGGCGCATTTTCTTACCAGATTATTACAAAAATGCACCAAGCCAAGGAAAGAAAAAGATCGCTCCAGAATGGGCGCAGGTTCTATGGAAGCGTCCCAATCAAAGCGCACTATCATCATCATCATCAACATCATGACCATCATCATCAGTCCCGTTAGAGCCGATTTGAGATGCAGAAGATGTGTGGACATGATTATCATGATGCCTGCTGGTGACGCTGAGGATGCGTCATGATGATTATCATGTCAGTTCAGCATCGTCATCATCATCATCGTCACCAGCATCATCATAAAGCGGTGCATTTTCACACGAAAGCAAAGCAAAAATGCGCCGCACCCTGGCTACAATACGGGACCCATCGCGGCCCCGACTTGCGGCGAGAAAGCTGGATGGCTTGCGGGGTGACCGGCGATGAGCCTCTACTGCAAACGCAATGTCCGGCACATGCTCCCAGCAGCAGCAGACTTGTAGGCACTTACAGCGGCGCATTTTCTTACTAGATTATTACAAAAATGCACCAAGCCCAGGAAAGAACACGATCGCTCCAGAACAGGCGCAGGTTCTATGGAAGCGTGCCAATCAAAGCGCATTATCATCATCATCATCAACATCATGATCATCATCATCAGTCCCGTTAGAGCCGATTTGAGATGCAGAAGATGCGTGGACATGATTATCATGATGCCTGCTGGTGATGCTGAGGATGCGTCATGATGATTATCATGTCAGTTCAGCATCATCATCATCATCATCATCATCATCATCATAAAAGCGGTGCATTTTCGCGCGAAAGCAAAGCAAAAATGCACCGCAGCCTGGCTGCAATAAGGGACCCATCGCGGCCCCGACTTTCGGCGAGAAAACTGGTTGGCTTGCGGGGTGACCGGCGATGAGCCTAGCAGCAGCAGAATTGTAGGCACACAGCGGCGCATTTTCTTACCAGATTATTACAAAAATGCACCAAGCCCAGGAAAGAACACGATCGCTCCAGAACAGGCGCAGGTTCTATGGAAGCGTGCCAATCAAAGCGCATTATCATCATCATCAACATCATGATCATCATCATCAGTCCCGTTAGAGCCGATTTGAGATGCAGAAGATGCGTGGACATGATTATCATGATGCCTGCTGGTGATGCTGAGGATGCGTCATGATGATTATCATGTCAGTTCAGCATCATCATCATCATCATCATCATCATCATCATAAAAGCGGTGCATTTTCGCGCGAAAGCAAAGCAAAAATGCACCGCACCCTGACTACAATAAGGGACCCATCGCGGCCCCGACTTTCGGCGAGAAAACTGGTTGGCTTGCGGGGTGACCGGCGATGAGCCTCTACTGCAAACGCAATGTCACGGCACATGCTCCCAGCAGCAGCAGAATTGTAGCGGCGCATTTTCTTACCAGATTATTACAAAAATGCACCAAGCCCAGGAAAGAACACGATCGCTCCAGAATGGGCGCAGGTACACCCCGGAACCCGGGTGGAACCCTCGTGTTTCCCAAACGACTCCGCTAATTTTGAAGCCGCTCCGTTCATTTCAGCCATTCTTAAACTGGTTCGGGGTCGGCGGCACTGGGCGGCAGCCCTTAAATTTTTGACCCATACCCATTTGGGTGTGGCTCAAAATTCAAGAGCCCAGGTTATGCAGGTTTTGGTCTTTGGCTCCATTGCCCAGGGTGCCATTGTTGGGTACACTTGTTGAGCCACAGCCATGGAGATTGTCCAGGCCACCACGCTCCTTGCCTCTGCGTACGCAAGCTCTGGAAGGCAAGCTCCAGCCAAGTGGGCGGCGCTTGCGGAACTTGGGTGCAGGCTCACGCTCTCCTTCAACACCTACGACGAGCTCAGGACGACGGGCCCAGGTCGCTTTTGACTCACAGCCGAGTCGGGAGTCGGTCGCTCTTGACAAGGGTTCAGAGCAGAGAACTTCAGTGGAGGCCTTCCATAGAGCCAAGACTAGTGAATGGGTTCGCTTTTGACCAGGTGAGTTCCACTTACCCCTCATTTCTTTGAGAGCCGCTCTTGTGGAGGCCTTCCATAGAGCCAACAACCGTCAGCGGGTGATGAACTGCGCCAGCAGACGGCTTCCTGCAGGAGTCGTCTCACGGAGCCGAAGCAGCGCCAGCGGGCGGAGGCGATGGGCAGAGCCCTGGGAAGAAACGGCTATGCAATTTAATAGGGAACCCCCTCCAAAGTGGATGTGGATCCCCACTGTAGTTTGATGTCCACCCAAGGGTCCCTTTTTGTAAAATTCAGACCCACATGGGCGTGGCTCAAAAATTCAGCAGCTGGGGTTGCGCAGGTCTTAGTCTACCTTTCTATTTTATGAGTGTTCCATGTTGGGACCCCCATTGTCGAGCCACCCAAATCAAGCTTCGGTCGCATTGCTTTCTTGAGTATTTGGTTGTGCTCCCACGCCAGGCATCGTGTTTTTGGGCAAACCTTGGGCAGTGATCTGGAGCGACCGCTAGGCTGGCTGGGTGGAAGTGGCCTTCAAGATTGCCGAGCGGCTCCAGAAGGTCAGATGTTGTCCTTCTTCTTCCCAGTTGCATGGCCAGAGGCACCATTTTTTGTTCAATGTGGTTTGGGTGGCCTGAGCTATTCAAGCTCCACCAAGTAGTATTAGCTCGGGTCTCCTTTCGCCTTTAGCTGGGCGAAGTGAAGGGTTTGTGTTGCGGCCGCATGCAGGACTATCGCTGGCAAGATTGTTTAAAGCTTCTTGAGACGGTCCGTGCCAAGCCGGCTGGATTGTGGCTGGTCTCGGGCGCAGACGCGGCAAGGTTAGGGGGTTATCATGTTTCAGAAAGCAAGACATCCCCTCTTTGGATATGAAGGAGGTGTCCTTGATCGGAGCTGCATGACTGAGGGCTGGGTTGATGGCTCAAATCCCGAAACAGCCAACGTGTTTGGGGACGACCTCTTGGATGTTTGCTTTGGGGTAGTGAGGACAATCTTGCCATGCAGAGGACTTCTATTGGGCAAGGAAGGAGCAAAAAAGGTTTGTGGCTCGCTTGTCGTGCGCCAGCTCAAGGATCCGTAAAGTTGTCTCCGGTGCCTTGAAATTAGGATCTTCTCCATAATTGTGATGTGCGACCTGCTAGCTTGAGACATGGGACAGTTGACGTTGAACCCGGAATAAGTGGGGGTGGTCCCTCCAGGTGCCCCACAGAAACAAGAGACACACCCCTCCAAAAGTGATGACTCGCCCACCAAAAGGGGACCGGCCAGGAAGTCGCTCAAACCCGCGTGGCTGGGGAGAAGATGATGGAGGTGCGGAATAGACACCATCGTATTCCGCCGGTTCGCGACAGAATTGGACGCTGAGGAGATCGAGATGTACATAGCCATGTGCCTTCAGAAAGTTGGGAGGGAGGATGAGGCTCGCCACCAAAACAAAAACCCACGGCCACTGCCTCGCAAGGCTTGGATTCGAGCCAGGCCATGGAGGTGTTGAAGTCTGTCAAAAACACCTCACGGAGCCGGAATCGAAAGGCCGGGACGTGTCTCAAGCGCCTGGCAGAGTCGGTGACTGAGTCGCTGCCAGACTCTGGCGCCAGGCACAAGCCCAGTTCGTGATGGATGCGCCAAGCTTAGAGACTTCGGGGCCCAAGTCTGATGGCCACGGTTCAAAACCGTTTGGGGATCCCATTTTGGGGTAGGTGAATTCACCACCCATTTTCGAACCATTTTAGTGGGGATTGGGATGTTCACTGGGGGTACGATTTGGGTTTTGACTCATGGCCAGATGATGCTCTCCAAGGTCATGAGTGTTGATCTGCCCGAGAGCAGGAACGAGGAGTTTCACAAGGCAGGGAGCTTCCGGTGAGGCGCTTTTGGGGATTTCTGGTCTTGGCAACTTTCAGGTTTGGGATGACAACTTCAATCTTCCAAAGGCCTGGCTTCCAGATCTCGCACTTGGGTTTGGTGCTCCCTTGCGCAGGACATGACGCGGCAAGTGGGTGCAGGAACCAGAAGATCTGTCAACCTGAACCTCTCCACCCAGGAGCCCGGTGCGGCTTGGCGCGCGTGTGACTGTGTGACCTCTTGCGCGGTTTCCCAGGAGCGGGCATTCCGCACATGGGCATCCCAGTACTGGGAGGCCTGGCGTAAAAGCAACACCCACACCCACAGCAAAGCGGATGGCATGGTGGGGAGGAGCGCTTGAAGAGTCCGGTCTACTACTTTGCCCTGACCCTTTGGGTGCGCGCCTTACTGCTCGTGACACGCATGCGGGATAGATGCGTATGTGCTTAGGTGACGTGGCCTTTTGCCATTCCAGTGGTATCTATATTGCGAAGGTCTGGCATGCTTGAACCGCTCTCTTGAGCCGGCCAAACGAGAGCTGGATGCAATACAAGGCAATCACAGAAGCTTCTTTTCTGCTTTCCGTTTGGCCAAGGCCCCGTAGCTAGCGAATTATCCCAAATTGCATAGCAAGTGCACTCCGTGCTGCAGTAAGCTCGCAAGCCGGAGAAAGTCTGAGCGCGATTTTTGCTCAAGCTGTGCGTGCGGTCACCCAACTCAGCAGCTGTTTCGCGCTCAAGCCATGCGTTGATGCGTACTGCGCACGAGTTACTCGATTTGCCGGAGCAAGGCTTCCAGGAAGCAAGTCGACTCAGCCTCCTGAAAGCGATTGAAAGCACGAAAGCTCCATGAACCCTCTAATTTGTAGGCCGATAGAAGTGGTCCCTAAGCAGCCCGGCATGCCGCCCAAGCTCGCAGATGATACTCCCTTGGCTTTCAGCGTGGAGAATCCCCGAAGGGCTGGTTCCAAGGACGGAGACAAAGTGAAGACGCACATTCGCTCAAACTTGTGAGGGAAACATGGAGAAACGAAATCCCTAGCTTTGAGAGGGTGCTCTAGTGTAGAATGCGCTCATTCACATTGGGCAACATGGCTGAAGGGCTGTTTTTCACCTTTGGAAGCTCACTTCGCTGTTCCCTGTGGCAAGCTGGCAGCTCCGACAGGTTGTTGTGCGCTGAGGGCCTTGCCGAGGCTGAGAAGTGTGGTTACCATTTTTCCTTGAGAGACAAGGAAAACCTTGCAAGATGGTTTGTGCAGCTGAAGGATTTGAACCAAGATGGCAAGCTTGCGGCGGATCTCAAAAAGCACAAGCTGGATGCATCCATTGACTTGGAAATCATCTTACCTGACGGTTTCCCCATGGAGCCGCCATTCGCTCGTGTCCTGTACCCGCAGCTGCGTGGAGGCTATGTCTTCGAAAGGGGCGGAATTTGTTTTGAGCCGCTCACACCGAAGGGCTGGGTTCCCTCCATGACCCTGCCGGCACTTGCGATAGCCATCAAAGGCATCCTGGATTACGGGGAGGTGCGTGTTGCTGGCGTGGGGAACAAAGCAACCAGAACAGTGCCGCACTACACGGAGGAGGGTGCGCGAAAGGACGGCGGACAACTTTTTGAAGGGTGATTAGGGTCGAATCAGGGAGTCAGACGCGGAGTAGTTTATCGCCCCTTTTTAAGGGAATCCTCTATATGTGTCAGCAACCTTGAATTGAAGCACATGTCAGGATCACACTGCCATTTCAGCGTCACATCGCGGAGGGGCGTGCCTGGCTGAATTTCGATTTGCATGAGAGGCTTCCTTGTTGCAGTGCTGTGGCAGGAGAGCAGTACCTACGGATCCATCAAACATTACTCCAGTTGATCAACACAACATTCAGAAAATAGCATTTTGATCCAATTGAACTCATGAAACAATGACATCTAATACGTTCAGCGTGTTTGCAATCTCTGTCGCTAAGTGCTCTGCTCGCTGTTGCGCTGCTGCCTTTGCGCCGGTGCGCTATTTCGCGGTCGGCGAGCGCTCTGAATACGTTTAGCCTGATCCGATATTGTTAGGCTACGGATGTATTAAAGGAGAACATATACGTAAACGAAAATATACATGCATATTTATACCACAAGTTGTTTTTCAATCTATAAAGTCATATAATATAAGCACTATATTTTGTTTGTACATGTTTTACTCGAATGAATTATATACTAGACATAGTCAGATTACGTATATATGTTCCCGTCGCCCGTAGTCCCCAGCGCCCCCACCGCATCCTGCGGGGGGGCTTGTGCTACCTTCTATGGACCCCCCCACCCATCCTACAGGGGGGTGGGGGAGGCTTGTACTGTTGCACTGTGCTACCTTCTTGACAGAGTGCCATTGCAGGGGGTGGGGTGGGGGCCAAGGAAGACTGGATCATATTTCTATATATAAAAACACAAACGATTTTAGATTTGCTTTGCGGAAGAATATTTGCAATCACAATACAATTATATTGATACAGTGATTATAATGCATACATATATATAACATATTTGGGAAACGGTATGGACTTTTCTTGGTATTTAATAAATTATATGGGCACTGTTTTGATTCTGTGTTGTTATGTAATTTGGGTTATTTGCATGTGTCAGTTTATTTTTGTTTAATTTTTTTGTTTAATTTACGTTGATATTTGGGCTGTTTTGTTATTATATTGTTTGTACATTATATAGGCTTTATGATGGTTGTAACATTTTGTGGGGTGTGTGTCAAGGGTGTACAATGGGAATGAGTTTGGTTATAAAGAGTAATTTGGAATAGTGTAATCTACTGTTTTGAATTGTAACATTATGTTTTACAATGCATACAAAACTATTAACATAATCATTGAATATTTTGTATTCACAAGTTGCGTACACAATAACACACACACACTGACATATATGTAATGCCCCATATATTTAACACGCAACATTTCGATATACATCATTTGATAGACATAATGCTAATTATTTCTTTTTGACGAACTTGTGAACATCTAAATCGGATTACTATTATTATACATACATCTATTTATACATGTACATACGATGTATTTATACAATGCTAATACGTGTTTATTAATTGTTATTTTATTTACATATTTTACGTAGTATTATTTTATTATTGTTGTTATCAAACATCATGACCTTTTGTTGCATTTCTTAAGTATAAGAGGTGTAATGCAATTATTGTTTGTTTTATTTGCCTATGTAATATTTTTTGCAGATATAAATTGTTGACTTGGAATATTTTAATAAATATCACTTACTCGGGGATGTATATGTACTATCCCATTTTGAGGTGCAATGTATAGCTATATCCAATTCATTCTATCAAGTGCTTGTTAAAACACATACATACATAAATTGTGACCCCCACAGTGCCAGGCTTATAGGGTTGCCAAGTGCACTGGACACTTGACATTTCTGGTGCTATTGAATCTGTTGCGCAGGTAAAGGATGCATATGCGCATAGCAAGGACTGGATTTTCGATCTGTTGGCATGTGGCCCAGAATGTTTTTCCTCGACGTACCTCTCGGACTTGCCAGAGTGGTCAAAGAGGCCCTCTGTTTGGGGCGTGTTGCGCCATCTCTGTCCGACCATTCCCCAGTTTAAGCCGAAGGAGAACATGCCAACCTGGTTTTGTTTTAGATAGCTCCAGACACCTGGATCAAGGACACCGATTGAGCTGGTGTTCTTCCTTTGGTTTCCCTCACCTCCCAACATGGGTTAGCAAAATTTGCTCGACCTTTTATGGACCTTTTGGACCTGTGAACAAAACCACAAACCCTCCATTTGGGTGTCCTTACTCCCTTTTGGATTGTAGTTCCAGGGCATACTTGTCATTGTATGAAGGGGTATATATTTAGGGAACGCAATGCCTTTGCGAGTTCCCCCATGTTTGAGACATCCCATAGCACCCTCCAAATCGGGACCTAGCTTCGTTGCCCATTCGAAGCTCGCAATTCGAAGAGGGCGGAGCAAAGAACCTGTTTTGGATCGTGTCCAAAATGCACTGGATTCTGTGTACTTCTGGACGGACTCGCAGCCGCAGCTGAGCATCCAGCCTGTGAAATTCATTTCGTAGGTTCATATAACCAATGCTTCGGCAGCCCCTTGCCTGGGCAGCTGTTCTTGTGGGGCTGACCGCAGCAGAACGGGTTCATCAGGCGCCATGGCTAATCGTTCTCATCATTGGGGATGAGGGGGCTGTTGTGCTTTGCAATGCACTCCCCACAGCATGGCTTCACTGACTGCTGATGTGCCGACATGAAGCATCCTATTGCCTTGGCTTTTGTTCTGTGATGTTCCGTAGCAAAGAAAGATTGCAACTGTTTGGCAGTTGGACTTGATACTTCGGAGGCAACAGCAGGATTTGGAGATGCCTCCAGTTTTCAGTGGCAACTTGACGTTCCTGTCTCCTTCGACGCATTCTTGTATGGCTGCGGTGTTTGTCCTCGACGAATCGGGCCGCCAGGTTCTTTGGGAGCGCAGCTGGGACGTCCTGCCGTTCCCCGACAGCTGTGACAAGCTGGTCTCGGGCGGGTTCCAAGTGCCCAGGGAAGGCGTCCGTCTGCAGGACTGCACCATTGGCGCCGAGGCGAAACTCAAGGCAGGGCGTCGTACTTAGTTGTTTTTTTTGTTTGGCTTGAGGTGACCAGGTGGCCCGCCCATGTGGGTGGAAAAAAAAAACCGCGCCTTTGAGTTTAGTATTCGGGCATCCCTTAGCTTTCAGGAGCATTGCAGAACAAAAACATGGCCGCGCCGAACAAAAAACACAGTCTCTGACTGCTGCTGGAGCCTTGAAAGTCAAACAGAAGTGCCCAACAAATGGGACTTGTCCAACACACTGTAAACCGATAAGGAGTACAAAAAACCGATAACGTTCAATAGCGTTATAGTGTTTGGCCACGGTTTTTTTTTTCACCCCATGTGAGGATTCGACATTTGTGGTTGCAACATGGGCCAGCGCTCCTTTCCAATGACGGAAGAAGGCTTCCTCCAACTGGTTGCTTGCGCGCGCGGCTTCGCACAGCCTTGAGCTTGTGTTTGCTTCAGTTGGCAGGCCAGTTGTCGCTTGCCTTTCCATCATGTTGCTTAGCCACCTGGAAAGGATCCTTACAGCTCCAGGAAGTGGTGCGAAAGCTTTTTGCGCGTGGGTGCTTCATCGAATGGCAGGGAAACAACCTTCCCCTGTTCGTTTACCGAATTCAATGAAACCGCCATGTGGGCTGCCGCTGCCAGATCCAGTTGGACGGGCCGTTGATCGTCGACGGGAGTCTCACGGTGCGGGGCCGCGCCGAGTTCAGGGCCAGGTCCGAGCCTTTCCAGGAGGCGCCAATGTTGACGCGGATCCAAGCTTTCCGGCGACGCCTTTCCCCCGCCAAGAGATGTTGATCTCGATGCTACCCAATCCCCAGATCGGTTTCAGGTTCCGTGGGAGTGTAAGAGTTCCAGGAGGTGGCGTTGGGGTCTACGAAGAGTCGCCCACAGGCTGGTGTTAGCTGTTGGCTTTTGTGGCCTCGGATCAAGTGTGCGAACATCTATGAGGCGTCATGTGGCTCAGCTCACTTCTGCTTGCCCATCCGACATCGCCCTGCTTCCGTTCATTGAGTTTCCCCGTTTCATTTGTTTCTGTTTTCCTGATGCTCCAACCTGATGGCTTTAACTTGGCGTGGCAGACGAGAGCATCAACCGCAGGAGAACGACGCAATTCGTTTCGTTTCCGCTTCCTATCCGGTTTGTTCCTTCAACTAGCTCAACGAAGTTTGACCCCATTTGGCCTTTCGGTCTCTGAGATTTATTCTTTACAGGTGGACCAAGCAGTTCTCAGTCCCAGCATGTTGACACAGCTCGGGGTCTCTCGCCGCAGCTCGGCGGCGGATTCTGCAGGCTTGCCTCCAAGTGAAAGATGGCCTGACAATCTCCGGCCATTTGGAGATATATGGCTGCCACAATGATGCAAATGATGACGAAGGCAGGGGCAATGTCATTGGAGGCTGCTTGAATGCCTCCTCCTTGTCCATGGAGGACCGGCTGAGTTCGAGTTGCGCTAGAATTGGTTGCGGCTCTTGGGGGACACTTTGCGGCCCAAACAATTTGAGAATCAGCCCAAGGCTGGTCACGTTGACTCCATGTGATTGTTCTGTCACTTGGCGAGTTGGGCTTTTCGCATTCCTTTTGGCTGGCAGGACGGGAGTTTGAGCCTGGAAAAGTGCAGCTCGAAGGGAGCTGGAGGGTGCGTGGCGCTGGGCAGCCTGCGCCAAAGGAGCGGCGTGGGGCCTTGGGCCTTGGAAAGTCGCAATGTGAGGGTTGCCTGGTTGGATGTTGCGCTTGTCAGGGCCGGCAAGATGGATTTCGAAATATGTGACGCGAAGATAGGCGGAGGACAGGGCGGGTCGGGGCGTTTGGTGCCTTATGGAGGTGTGGGCCGGAAATGTGAGTTCTTGCCTGCCAGCGCACGTGGCGCAGGCCTTTACGTGGCGGGTGATCTGGCCCAAGCTGGAGGCTCAATGAAATTCTTCCAATGCTCCGCGTCAGAGGCAGGAGGAGGCGGCTCAGCTTGCGCCGGAGGCTTTGCGGTGCTCCAATGATTTCTGTCAGCCTGAAGGCTCGTTGAGTTGTGAAGAAACGTGCCCGGGAAACAGCGTGCAGTCCCCATGTGTCGCGTCACCAAGAGCGGGTTGCTCACACCCGAGGACTGAACGTGGGAACTCTTTCCACCAACGGCTCAATATACCTTGGAAACTGCAACGCGCTCGGAGGCGACAAGTGTCTGTGAGTGTCTGTGAGTGTGAGTGTGATTGTGGGTGTGGGTGTGGGTTTCAAGAGACGAACGTGCACGGTCTATTCCTTCGCGGGGGGGGGGAGTGCCCGAAAGGCGCCGGCGCCTTCGTCCACGGCGCCCTCCACCAGGGCCCCGCGGGCTCTCTATATTGCGAAGAGTGCAGGGCGCAGGGCTTCGGCGGCTGCCTGGGCGTCCACCGCGGCGGCATTGCGGCCGAGGGCCGCGTGGAGGCGTTCGACGTGTTTGGGGGCGACGGTGCCAGCATATCGGCGGCCTCAAAGCACCCCATGTTCCACGAGCAGTTGACCCCGGCAATGCGCCCGAACGGCGGCTCCGCCGTGGCGGCCTTCAAGGGGCCCGCCGCGTTCCACGAGCTTGTTGTACAACAAGCCGGGGATGGCCCTGCGGTGGTGGTGGCTGGTCTGTTGGCGGCGCAAGAGCTGACCGCCAGAAGGGGCGCGCGCGTGGTGGTGATGGCGTGGGAATTCGATGTGAAGTCCGCAAATTGCGAAGGAGCCCAATGCGGCTTTGTGCTTAATTCTTCCAGTTCTAAGTGCCTCGCAGATTTCAGGCAACATTTTGGCGGTTTTTGTAGGTGTTTTGGGGCTCTTTTGGGTTCTGCCCTCTGCTAAGGTACAACTTTAGTGCCCCGGGTGTGTGGCCCCACTGCGCTGCCGGATCCGAAGTCAGCAATTTTACAAAGAAAGTTGACCCTGGCCTTGTCGTCCGCGGGTGCGACAAGTGCTCTGCAGGATATTTCCAGTTACGGAGAAGCGTGGCTGCCAGCTGCACGAAGTGTCCAGAATATTGGAAGTTGTGCGACATTGACAAGCTGGAGACGCTCCCGGGAGCCCTGACTGCAAGGCACACTTCAACCCAGAAGTTCCGCATGTGTGGGATGCCACAAGATGGCAGAGGTGTGGAAAGGGTCGCACGCAAACCAAAAAGGAGGTGACTAACGGATTTCTGTGCAACCAATGATCAATGCCGCACGGGCCAGGCCGTCTTGGCGAGAACTGGCGCACACGTTGCCTGCGTCCAAAATCGCCGAGGTTGGATGGCGCACATCAACCTGGAGAAGCTGGAGCTCACGGGAAGGGCATTTCAGTGCCTCAGTGAGGCGGCTTGCCCTGGTGGGAAGCTGCAGTACGGGGACTTGGTGAAGCCAATGTGCTCAAGAGGCCACGGATTCTGCAGTCGATTTTCCGGGAGGGGAAATGCCACGCATATGCGCTGCAAACATCAAATCTCAGGATGACACTTATTTGGGGATTGTTTTCGGAGATTGATTTCCATGGCGGACATCGTGTAATTTGCGCCGTGGGTTGGTTTTTCTTCTGCAAAGTGTTTCTTTTGTCACTATTGATTTTTTCAATGGTCAAAGCCATGTTTGCTCATGTCTTCCGGACATGGACGCTCTCATGCTGTTCCTAAAATGGGAGTCATGTTCTTTGCCTCCAACACTGTAGATGATTCATGAAGCCGCGGCCGAGTTTTTGGCAGTGTGGCCAAGTCCACAGTCCACAGGACCCCAAGTCTGCATCGCCCTCAGGACGAACTGGCGTCCTGTGCGCTGCCTGCACCAGTGAGTATTATGCCACCAAGGGCGAGTGCAAGAAGTGCACGGAGGTCTCCCAAGAGGACAAGTTGCACCTCTGGGGCATTGCCACTGCCGTGGCCGCCAGCGGCCTCGGCCTGGCTGGCATAGCGTGGCTGTCACGCGGCGCGGCGACCGAGTACTGGCAACAGGTCGGGGGAGCTCTGGCGCTTCGAATTGAGAAGGAAGTTGCCTTTTACATAGGCAAAAACAGTTCATGCTACCTTTTGAGCCATTTGCTGGAAAGGCAGACCTGACGTGGCACGTGCTGAAGGAGCTTTCTGCTCGGCAGGCGGGGTCTGACTTGGATCACATTGTCGTAGTTGCTACGCTCCAGGCGGTGGTTCTACTTCAAGTAGCTCAACTATATGGGGTTCTGGCAGCGCTCGCGCCAGATCCATCCACTGGCCAAGGCGCGGGAAGAGGGTTCGAACTTCGCCAGGAACATATTTCGGTTTGAGTTGGTATTCTAGGGGCTCTAAGGCAGCTGGCAGGGTTTTTGTACTCGCTCTGTCGTGATACGCCTGCGACTTGTGAACAAATCTTCTATAGACGGCGCCCCTGCCCCAAGGCGCCCCAAGGTTCCATTTTCCGCATTAGGTGCTTCCCGTGAATCCTTCTGGGAACGCACCTACGTGGATGCGTTGCAGCTGAACTTGGCACAGGCGCAGGACAGCAGAATAGAGTGCTTCCAAATCGGATTAATGAGACTCGACTGGATGTCAACAGCGCGCAGCCTGCAGGACGCCTTTAGGCTTCAATGCCTTTGGCATGGTGAGAAGGTGCGATTGGTGTTTGCGTTGGCATCCCCCATGGTGCCCCTGGTCCTGCTTCTAACATGCGGTCTGCTGGAGATCATCAAGCCGGCCATGGGTGGCCTGGTAAAATGTCCAGAAGAGGAGCTGTGAAGAGTCAGGCGATTTACGCAGAAAGGTTCCTCAATGTTGCCCTGACACATTTCCACTCAGAGCGTGGCAGATCTGGATGGAAGCTGAGGTACCGGCGCCACCTTCAAGATTTTGACATTTTTTTTCATCGGTGGCGCCCGTGAATCAGCGGCCCTTCTTCGCTGTCAGCTGGTCGACAAAGGACCGGGGCAGGGAACAACGTGGACCCGGGAATGCTTGAAGGCATTCTTTGTGTCATCTAGCCTGGCAAAGCTTGCGACTTGCGTTTTTCCTTCTTTCCGTGAGGCGGCGCGACTCTGGGCAACTTCGCGTTCTTGCAGAAGCTGCCATTCTTGCCCTGCTCCGAATCGGAGGGCGTTGCGAAGTGGGCAGTGACCTGAGGGACCTTAGGCAATTCAGGTTTGGCTTGCAAGCACTTCACTTTACTTGGCGGCCTTGGTTAGGTCTACACAGTCGGCTACTGCACCGGGGCAGTTTATGTCACACTTATTCCTGCCGCGCTTCTGTTTCTGTACGCGCGCCAGCACACTCTACTGAAGCTTGCCTCTTTCTATGTTGTTTCTGCCTGCAACTTTATTTGAGTGTGCGATATTGTTCTGAAAGACGGTCAAAGCAGGTGCGGGCCCGACAGGCCCCCAGGAGCATGCAGCGAGGGATGGATCGCATGCTCAAGGGGGTTGGCCAAAGATTGTTGATCGTTCAGTACTAAGACCCGACACAGCATCAGAAAACCCGAATTTTGTATCAGTTGTCAATCGGAGACATGTGACCATATAATATGACGTTTCAAGCAGCAGGTGTGTGTGTGTGTGTGCGCGCGCGCGCGCGTGGACGTACCTGCGCATTGGAGAAGGTTGATCCGCTGTGGTTTGCTTGGCCCTGTTAAAGCAACTAGAGGGAAGCAGACTAGAAATCACTTGGCTGAGATATTTTTCACTTGGGCAACGCCTACTGTTAGCGTCCTTCTGAGGAGACACGGCAAGACCATCTCGGCCCAAACAAAGAGGGCGAAGAGCAGCTGGATCACGGAGCTACGCTCGGTGAAAGCTTCGGAGGAACCTATGCAGGCCAGGACGAGTCACCCATGGCGGATGAATGAACGGGATGGGTCTCCTTGAATTGCCATGTAACATCCAGAGCAAAAGGTTATGATGGGTTCCTTCATCGGGAGTCGCACCTATCAGCCATTGCCGTGTTTGCTTCTCATATTATGTGACCAAGTCTGCTTAGCGATGGTGACACGGCCAGCACGGAGGGCAGAGGCTGGTTTCAGTGACAGGTCAATGATGAGCACCTCCTCGCTGCTGCAGTGGCCCACATGGTAGTCACATTCCAGGGCAAGGCGAGGGTCCCCAGACTCACCAACCCTTTTCTCCACAGGTAAGATCTAATTCTAAACTCTTAGACCCTTGATCTATTTGTGCAACATCTCATGAGTTCCCCAGCGTTTGCTACAATTGAACGTCGACCCGAAAAATCCCGCGCTGGCCTCCCGCCCCAGAATTTTCCGCAAGTATCCCTTTCCAAGTCCCTGCAGTCTACTACCAGGAATGCTTGCCGGTGTGTTTGGTTGCGCCCATCATGCTTGTCAACTGTTACAAACATAGGGAGGTTGGGGGGGGGGGAATGTGCGACATCAAACAGTTTAGTGTTGATTGACATGGCGGGTTCTAGGTGGAAGATGACTGGAGGGAGGGTGCTATGTTCCACAATTGGACACACGAACACACAAGCCGCACGTAGGTCCGTCTGCAGCTGCAAGACGGCAAGGCGTGTCTTGGCTGACAGAATCTCATGCCATGCGCACGGCCTAGCGGCATGCGTTAGTCCTCTTCAGCACAAACTCCCAGAGAGTTGCGCTTGCCGAGCCAAGGGAGATGCAGTCATCAGAGCGTGAAGGACGAGCACCAGCTGAGCTGACCGCAAACCGGCCGTAAACATAATGAGCAGATTGCGTCGAAGCCCAGCGCAGAAGTTGATTCCAAGCTCGAGTACGGACAGACATTGAGCCACTTGAGAAGCGATTTCACTGCCAGTTCATGGTTGGCTTGTAATTTGGGAATGCCAAGAATGGGCATGGGCTTGCTAGTTTAGGCTGGCGCGGATGGTGGCAGTTTTCTGCTCACAGGTCTAGACGCATGTTAATGGGCAACGGAGCTGCTTGCGCACTCAGGTGAGCAGCTTCTTGGAAGGTGGGGATGAAGTAGAGGAGATGCTCCGCTCCCGCGCCATCATGGAGATGCTGGTGGAGCGCTGTGAGATGGAGAAGGCCTCCGAAACCAGCCGAGCCTTGGCAGCACAAATCCGGGCTTGCCTTCAAGCAGCAGCGGCCAGTTCTTTCCAGGTCTAAATGATGAGGCACTGTGAGGAGTTCTGAAACATGGGCGGTGCTTTCCGCAACATAATTGTTCGCTGACGAATTCAAAGCCGCGCCACGCTTTCCGGGTGCTACATGCGAGATGGAGGAAGACTTGCCATCTCACACAAATTCAAGTGGCCGGAGCTGATGCCGTGCAAGGACCTTCGACATTGACCAGTGCCTCCCGCACATTGTCTTGCGGGCACACATACACAAAAATGTGCCAGGCTTTCTGGGGGTTACATGTGAGAGGCGTGACTTGTTGAGGTGCTATGAAAGCTGAGGCTTGCTCTCTGGTGCCAAGGAGGTATTCTTCAAATATGCTGCGTGGCGGCAGGTGGACGGTCTTTGTGGAGGGCTTTCCAGGGCCACACGTGCGAGCAACCCTGGGCAACGAACAGGGCATCCCCATGCAAAAGTGCAACACGGAGCAAGCCGACTTTGCCCATGTCAAGGTTTGCCCGGCTTTCATGTTTTTTTAAGGCCTTCTGCCGCTTCGTGTGGATGGAGATGGCGCAGAAGCTCTTGGCCGTTGGACTGGTCACCGCCGCATGGCGGAGCGTGCCGGAACAAAGCAAAATCTAGCGAAACAAAGGGATTCGAAAGACAGGACGACAGCACGACGTAGGGGCGGGAGAAGTGTTGACGGCTCATGCTGTGCCATTGCGACTTGCAATGCGTTGGCCTCAGTGCCCCTTGAAGAGTGATGCAACGATGGCTACAGCGCTGGGGCATGGTGAATCAATCCTGTGGTACCAAATGATGTTTGCACGTGCCCTGATAATCACCCGAGTGCCAACCAGGTAATCGGCACGGACGATGGCCTTCACCTCTCCCTGGCATGTGTCCTTGGCATGGCGGCGACAATTGCCATGGTGCAGCCTTACATCCAGCCACAGGCGCGATCCCTTGGCCAGTTGCATGATGCGAACGGGCGGCCCAGATGCTTTGTGAAACAAGCTGAACGCGTGACCCCCCGTGCCAGATGAACGAGCTGCACATCTTTTCCTTGCTGTGCTCCTCCGCTGGACGTGATCACTGTCAATTCCTGGAGGGCGCATCAAAGCGCAGGGGAGCACTCAAATGGATAAAACACAGCCTTATCCGAGTCTAGCAAGTCACACAGCTGTTGCCACGGTTCTCTTCAACTGATGTTGGGATTCTTGGACATGGACGCTCCGGCCTGAGGCCTCGCAGCAGCAGCCCTAGGATTTGCTGGAGCTGCCGACCCCAAAGCCCATTGGCTTTGGCTGAGCCGGGTGTCTGTGCTGCTTCCTTTCCTGCTGGCCGCCGCGCAGGCATACCAATGGCCGGAGCTGTGGAAAACAGGTCCAAAGTGAACCTTTGGATAAATGGGAAGCAGCTCCTGGGCCCTGGTCCTTTGATTTGAGCCACATCTTTGCAAAGACATCTCTCCCACGAAAAGAAGAGTCCGCTTGTTGGCAGGTGCTGCGCCCGGACAGCTGCGAGGCTCTGGCCGTGCGCCTCTTTCAGGAGAGCCGAAGAGCCCAAAAGGCCAGGTTTCGCCTCGGGTTGTCTTGCTCACAGCTTCTTGGGGGACTTAGCCGAAACCCCTCCGCAGCCCCAAGCATGTTTTTTGAAAGCATTTGAGAGTAGCAGCCAGGTAAAACATAGTTACCTGCGTCCGCAGTCTCCGGGCTATTTCTCTGTTTTTTTGGTTCTCCGGGTTTTATTTTCAGGAGACTCTTTCGGGTGTTTCAAATGCATGAATCAAACAGCAGGAATGGCTTCCAAAAGGCAGGAGTGGAATCAACAAATAGGTTCTTGGTTGTCCGGGCCCGCAATTCTAAATCACTCGAGTGGGCATTCCACTGCTTTTGCTGAAAATGCACTCTCCGGAAACTCTGTCTTGTTGGATTTGCGGGGTTTTGCGGGAGTTTGCGGATGTTTTGCGCTGAGTTTCAGGCGTGGTGTTTTCCAGCTGGTTTCAGGAATTTCCAGAAGTGTCAATCAATTTCTAGGAGTTTTACCCACTGAGACCCTTAAACAAGTGGTAGTCTCCGGATTGTACGTTATTCCCGAAAGCATGGCGAAGGGTTCTTCCGCTGGGTTCACTTGAGTTGTTCTCATGAGAGTCAGTACAAGGTGTCATTGCAAGGAATCATCATCATGAAAGTCAATGCAAGGAGTCTCTGCAAGGAGTCATTGCAAGGAGTCATTGCAAGATATTGCAAGGAGTCATTGCAAGATATTGCAAGCAGTCATTGCAAGGAGTCATTGCAAGGAGTCATTGCAAGGAGTCATTGCAAGGAGCCATTGCAAGGAGTCATTGCAAGGAGTCATTGCAAGGAGTCATTGCAAGGAGTCATTGCAAGGAGTCATTGCAAGGAGTCATTGCAAGGAGTCATTGCAAGGAGTCATTGCAAGTCATTGCAAGGAGTCATTGCAAGGAGTCATTGCAAGGAGTCATTGCAAGGAGTCATTGCAAGGAGTCATTGCAAGGAGTCATTGCAAGGAGTCAAGGAGTCATTGCAAGGAGTCATTGCAAGGAGTCATTGCAAGGAGTCATTGCAAGGAGTCATTGCAAGGAGTCATTGCAAGGAGTCAAGGAGTCATTGCAAGGAGTCATTGCAAGGAGTCATTGCAAGGAGTCATTGCAAGGAGTCATTGCAAGGAGTCATTGCAAGGAGTCATGAGAGTCATTGCGAGCTGCGCATGGAGTCAAGTGCAAGTTGCAAGTGCAAGGAAGTCAAGTTGCAAGTGCAAGTTGCAAGTGCAAGTGCATGGAGTCAAGTGCAAGTTGCAAGTGCAAGGAGTCAAGTGCAAGTTGCAAGTGCAAGGAGTCAAGTGCAATTGACTTGCGAGGAGTTAAAATCTCTTCTTAGGGCGGCGGGGTAGTGCCGACGACGCTACACGAAAATCGACCCTCTGCGGGGATCGGCGTGGTCGAGGTGCAAAAACCCATGGTTTTCTGCGATTTCTAAAGTGCCGCGCGACCCTCTGCGGGGATCGGCGTGGTCGAGGTGCAAAAACCCATGGTTTTTTGCGATTTCTAAAGTTCCCGCGCGACCCTCTGCGGGGATCGGCGTGGTCGAGGTGCAAAAACCCATGGTTTTTTGCGATTTCTGCGGTGCTCGCGCGACCCTCTGCGGGGATCGGCGTGGTCGAGGTGCAAAAACCCATGGCGAGGCGACCCTCGCGGGGATCGGCGTGGTCGAGGTGCAAAAACCCATGGTTTTTTTGCGATTTGACCCTTTGCGGGGACGGCGTGGTCGAGGTGCAAAAACCCATGGTGTTTTGCGATTTCTGCGGCGCCCGCGCAACCCTCTGCGGGAATCGGCGTGGTCGAGGTGCAAAAACTCGAGGTTTTTTGCGACTTTTGTTGTTCGAACTGGTCCTCGGGAGTTGTCTCGTGGTTCGCGCGCCTGCTCCCGGAACCGGCGGGTCGCGGGTTCGATTCCTCCCTGGTCCGCGGGCGGGCGTCGCAAGATGCAACTTGCATTTTCAGGCAACTTGCGCAGAGCAACTTGCGCAGAGCAAGTTGCACAGAGCAACTTGCGCAGACCAACTTGCACCGACCAGTTTGCGCAGAGCGCCTTGCCTAGACCAGCTTGCGCAGAGCAACTTACGCAGAGCAACTTGCACAGAGCAACTTGCACAGAGCAGCTTGCACAGAGCAACTTGCAGGGAGCGCAATTTGCACAGAGCAACTTGCAGGGAGCCACTTGCAGGGACCAACTTGCCGGAGCAACTTGCGCGGAGCAACTTGCGCAGAGCAACTTGCACAGTGCAACTTGCGTAGAGCAACTTGCGCAGACCAACTTGCACCGACCAGTTTGCGCAGAGCACCTTGCCTGGTGCTGTCTCGCGCTTGCTTCACAAATGCTTCGTGGAGGGAAAAAGAACGCATCCTGCAGCGTTGGGCCGACCTCGCTTGCGATGTTATGCTTTCAGGCCAACCGTGGTCTAGTTTTTTATGATTTGGATTATCCAGGCAAGAGGGTTTAGGCTATTTTCTACAAATCGAAGCTTTCACATGCCACGGCCCCAATAGTTGGCCACGTGCCCTTTGAAGCTAAAACGGCGGGGCTTCGGTCCGCCTAATTCGATGAGACTCTCCAACTCATATGCCACACAAGTTGATACGTTCTGGTTTGGCGACGGCTTTCCAAGAGGGTTTCGGTCATGGGACGGCCTTGAACTCGCTGTCTCTAGGCATTGTGTTGGCAATGCCCGCTGGTGTGACGCCATGCGTTTGCAGCTTGACTCCACGAATTGTGGCGCCTTGAAAAACCAGAAAGAAGAAGAATTCACGCCAAAACATCGCTCCCAGGGTGCTGCAGGAGGGGCAGGAGGTGGAGCTGGTGGTCAAGACCGTCCGCTTCATCTGAGTGCGGCTGGTGCTCTGCTCTGGTGGCCGGTTGAGATCCCAGGAGCTCCCCGCACAAAGCGGCAGTTGAAGATGACCAAACAGCCAATGAAAACTTGACGGTAGGACGGCAACGCCGATGAAAGCCCCCAGCAGCTCCAAGTTGAACACGCGACGACCAATCAAAATGAGTCTGTAGCCTCACGGTGGGGCAACTCTTGGGATCTTGTCATGTCGCTAGACCTAGCGTGCGAATTGGAAGAGTTCTGGCGGCGATCTGTTCGATCAGCTGGGCCACCCTTAGAGACATCTTGAGGTCTAGTTGGCACTCCTGGCTTTGGTTAGCATGGCCTAATGATTGATCCAATCTGTGAGTTCCTGTTCAATAAATTATTCTGATCAAATTACAATCAAGGAATAATTTGCATGCAAGTTATTTCATTATATTGGACCATATACAAGTATATATATATATATATTTATATTCATGTTGGTAAAGTTTTTATTGGATTGGATTTAGAAATAATAGCGATATGTATGTGTTTCTTTGTTCTTTTCTTTGTAATTTGATTTTTAAATCAATTTGTTTAGAATAAATAATTATTTGAATATAATTATGAAAAAATAAAGATTGAACATTATTAGTATGTTTCATGTTGATTATAATTCTTATAACCTATATATGTATACATAAATAATAATTATAAACATATAATATTCTCCTATAAACCGGTGCGGCCTCGGGCTCGCGTTTCGCGTGCGCCGTAGAGCCATTACAGCGGTACTCCGGCCGACTCGTCGTGCTTGCGGCGAGTAGCTATGCCCGTCCCGGTCTTTTCTCCGCACAAGTTCTTGCCTCTTAGCGCAGCCCGGAAGTCCCCGTTTTTTTTTTTGAAATTTCGGGGGGGGGGGGTTCTTCATATCTTCGCTTAGAGTTCTCGCGGCATGATCTGCCCAAATTTTCCCAAATTTGGGGTCGAATTTTGCGGCTTTCCGAAAGATTAACAGGTCAAATTTCCGGGATTTTTTTTCTCTCTCTCTCTCTCTCTCTCTTTCTCTCTCTTTCTCTCTTTTTTTGTTTGTCTGTCTCTTTGTCTCTTTGTTTCTCTGCTTTTCTGCATCTTTGCCTTTCTTTTTCTCTTTCCCTTTGTTTTTCTGTCTTCCTATTTCTCTGTCTTTCTTTCTGTCTCTTTGCTTTTTTGTCTTTTTATTTTTCTCTCTGTTTTTCTCTCTTTTTATCTCTTTGTTTCTTTGCCTCTCTGTATTTTTGTTGCGTTGTTGTTTTTTCTGTGTTTTTTTGTCTTTTTGTGTTTCAACAAAATCTGGCAGCCAGCTGCAACCAATGCTTGGCAGCCATCAGCGTGGCACACCAGCAATTCAGTCGCTGGCAGCCAGCAGATGCTGGCAGTAGCACGCCAGCGAATATTGGCAGCCAGCCAATTCTTATAAGCCAGAAACGGCTTTACTGGCGCACCAGCAGCTGCAGTGGCAGGCAGCAATGGCCTCACTGGCACGCCAGCAGATGCTAGCAACCTAGCACGCCGGCAGCAACCCGAATCCCGAATCCCGAGTCCCGCGCCACGAAATTGCGGTTGGGATTTGGGATTCGCGAGCCCCAAATCCCGAAATTGGGATTGGGATTTGGATTCGCGAATCCCGAATCCCAAAATTGGGATTGGATTTTGGGGTGTGTTCCGTGATGGCAAGCTGTCCCTGTTGGGGTGTATTCCGTGATGGCCGGCGTTCGATTTGGACCACTGCATTGAAGTCAGACGAAGTACCGACTGTTTTGGCAATCACGCAAATCCTTGGGCCATCCTTAATGGCAGGTGCTGATGACTGATCCCTTGTAGCAAAGACTCCTCAAATTTGTTCCGTGGCGCGAAAGACCCAGAAAGAGTCGGAGTTGCCCGCAGATGACCAGTTGTCGTTCCACTGGGAGCTACATCTTTGGAGTGGAACCGGGGGGGGGGGGGAAAGGGTGGACAGGGTGGAAGGGGCTGCAAGGGCAGAAGGAATGGAAGCCGGTGCCAAGGTATTTGGTGGATTCATTTGTGTTTGGTGGTTTCAAAATGTGCGAAAGACCTTCTGTGGTTTCAAAATGTGCGAAATACCTTCTCATGGCATGTCAGCATGTGCTAATTATTGACTCAGTGGAAAGTAGTGTTTCAACATGACATGTGAGTATGTTGTTTTTCATACTTGGCAATATATATATATATACATATAATATGTATATATATATATATATATATGTATATGTGTGTACACACGAGCATGTCATTGTCATGTGCAGTGCACGAAACCCCCCACTAAACACAACCATTATCGAAATATGTTTGCCGCTACCTTAGCCTTGCACACTTGGCTCAAATTGCACCTGCGTTTGGCGCAAGAAAGAAATATTTGGCTCAAAGTGCATCCGTATTTGGCTCAAACAACGATTCTGAAAATACTGTGCTGGGCCGACATTTTGCCACAGCGTAGCTTCTTCCTGGCTTCCTGATGTAGGGATCAGAAGTCAGTGTAAGAAACCATGAAAGAGAAAGGCACTCTCTTCAAGACTCAAGGGTAAATGCTGAAGTCAGAACTTGAGGGCAGAGGGCCAGATGTTGAAGCCAGAAGCCAGCCAAGATGCCGAATCGAAGCCAGAAGCAAGAGGAAAAATGGCAAGCCAGATTCCGAAGCGAGAAGCCAGAAATTGAAGCCAGAGGGCATGATGCTGAAGCCAGAAGCCAGGAGCCATAAGCCAGAAGTCAGAAGCCAGAAGTCAAAGCCATGAGCCACAAGAAGAAGGCAGAAGCTGCGACGAAATGTGAACTTCAGTTGGCTTAAACTACACATGACATGTGCATCGACTGGCCCAGTGGCCTACTGGTATGGGCGTCGATGATGTGGGTAAAAGCCGCATCACACGGCGAAGATCGTGGGTTCGAGTCCCACCTGGGCTATCCTTTCAAAAAACCAAAATGCAAATTGGGAGCCATAGGGGCAGAAAGCCAGAGGCCAAGGAATCCGAAGCCAGAAGTTGAAACCAGAGAGCCAAATGCCGAAGCCAGAAGGCAGCAGCCAGAATCAGAAGGCAGAAGCCAGAGTCGAGAAACTCAGAACTTGAAGCCAGAGTGAGAGCCACAAGACTGGATGTGAAGCAATTGGAACCAAAGAAAGGAAGGAACGTGACCAAACACAAGGCAATAGGAAACTGAATGTCAATGTCTGATTCAGTTTCAAGGCAAATACCATTTTGCGAGTGTCAACCCAGAACTTCAAGTTGGCTCTGCAGCACCACGCCTTTTCAGCGCTCATTAGTCCATCACAAGCGCACACACGTCCTCATCTTGATCCTCATCTTCTTCGCCTGCCACCCGCCGATCGAGCTCAGCAGAGCCATCAGATTTCCAAATCACAATGGGCCTCGGCTCACCGTGCGCATGAGGATTTCTTTGCATCACTGCACGGCTTCTGGCATCTGACGCGTCAAAGCGGTGTCTCAAGAAGGAATACTCCGGAGGTCGGGAATGGCGTCGCAGCGTTTCCTGTGCCCAGTTCTTCAAATATGAATGAGCTTCCTGCGAAATAGCACCGCTCTCAAAGGCAGCTGTTGCTTTCTGCACAATCTTCTGTCGATCTGCCCAGCTGATGTGTCGGCGAGGGTGGTTACCAACAGGCTGCAAGCTCACTGACGCCCGAGCGCTCTCCATCTCGGTGGCAGGGACAAGCGTACAGACTTGGTATGGCCTTGCGTCGCTCATAAACTGGTGGAGTGCCAAAACGAGATCACCAGGATGCGGAGGGGGTGCGTTGGCAAACGACGTTTGGCGCGCCTCAGCAATGTTTTCTGGCTTCAGCTGCTGACGCAACACAATCCGAAACCCGTGAGGGGCTTTTGGCCCTGTGAGCTGGGCGAAATCCAAACCGATCTCATCCACCCATTGCCGCCAGCAGGCTGCATTGTCATGTTTGTACGCTGCTTTGTGAAAGGTTCCAGATTCGAACTCTGCACTGTCCAAAAAGCTTTGATATACACTTAATAGTCCATCTGCAGAATCGAACGTGTTGTGACTGCAGCGTACCTGAAGTGCCAGACTGACTGCGGCGGTCACTGCTTTTTTAATGAAACAAAATGAAAAGCCAGGACATTAGTTGGCCAACAAAAGATATGAGTTGAAAGCTAAGCAGCTACTGCGTGACCCCCAATGCCGTCCAATGGACCATGGGTGTGACCCTTGATCGGGAAAGCAATGTAGATCGACTCAAATACGCTCAAGAGCCGTAGTTTAATCCAATACTTCAACATGTGCTGATTTTTGTTGTCGCGCGATGTATTGTCTAATACCACATAGACGTGTCTTGGAAGGGCGCGGTGCTGATCAAAAATTGTAGAGAGGCACCTCGACAAGGCGTCCATGTGCACTGTAGAATCCTTTCTGACGTCTGGCTCAGAGATGCAGAACTCAAAGAGATGAAAGTGGCACCAAATCATCTGGCAGTGCGTGGCCGGCCTGATCACTGTGTCAAACATCTTGCTATGAACCAGAACTCGTGGCGCTCGGTGCTTGGCCTGACCTAGGCCATCCGAACGAAGAAGCAGCACCGAGTGCTGAAGCTCTCCCAAAGGGATGCCAGACATCATGGCCTGGCGAGTCTGGCTAGCCTGCGCATGCCAAGCAGCATCCACCTGGCGGTCTCTCCAGTTGCGAAGTAAATGCGAGGCGTAGTCTTCCACACACTGGGTCCTCAATCTGACCGGCAACTGCTTACGAAGCTCCCGCTTATAGTGCATGCACTGATCGCAAAGGCCATGCTGGCCAGCCGCCTTGCGAAAGCTCAGCCATTTGGAGGCAGCGCGCAGGGCACGACGGAACGTGGTCCATGATGGAGTCAACAACTGATTCTGATGACACCAAGCTCTGCACAGCTCGTACATTACTGCAGGTTTTATCACCCCCAAGTACCTTCTGGGCGCATCAGCCATTTGCGGGCCTGTCATGGCATTGTCAAATGGGTTACAGGCAACCACAGCCTTGACAGCCAGTGAGTTCAGTGCCCTGAGGTCCTCTTCATCCAAATCTGCATTTGCTCTGGCATCTTCGTCTTCTGACTCTGACTCATAGGTCGTGTCTGGCATCTGTCGTCTGACGGGTGGGCAACAAACAAGCGCCGGGCGTCCTCAAACTGCTCAAACTCAAACCGATCTGGCAAAAACTCTGCATCGGCATGATAGCGCAGCTGTAGAAACCGATTGCAAGTGTCGAGCTGCTTAGACTCAGCCTGGTGCTCCACCCGGAACTCCTTCCTCCGGCGGTCTGGCTGTCCGTGTAGCACCTTAGACCGCACGGCAGTCACGCTTGACATAACATGTCTGTGTTGTTTTTCAAGTTGGACAATCGCAGAAAATATGCTGAGTGAAGTTCAAGCCACGCGATGCAAGCGAGATCCACCAATTCCCAGGGCAAACATGGCAGCCCGCGCACAAACTGTTGTTGACTTGTCCGCCCCGGCAAGGAAAGTATAGAATCTGACAGACGGTTTCTTGGTGCTGGCTCGATCTTTATACTGCCTGCTGGGCTGCCTCAAAGTCGAAGAAGAGGGAACAATCGATTTGCTGGATGCTGTTGAAGCTTCAATGCCACCAAGGTCTAAAAGGTCATTTGCGCCATCATAGTGCCCCCAGCTGGGCTTGGCATCAAACTCAGTGGCTGACAAATATCTTCAACTGCTCAGCTTTGAACAATGATACTGGAGGTTCTCATGATGGCTGCCAAGCTCAGCAAACACTCACTGCCAAAAAGGATTGAGTTGCCGAATTGCAACACCTACTGACTTCGAGTGACCTTGACCGGCTTCCCTGCTGTCAGCTGCACATCTTGCTCACAGGCCAGGAATGGCTTTTTGCATGTCAACTTGCAGTGGACCTTGTCAAACTGGAAGCGCCACAGCCACACAAAGGACGGATGCAGCCCAACCTTCCCAGTTACCAATGGCTTCGCCGCGTTGCCAGCTGTGTAGTTGGAGATGGCCTTGTCCTTTGGCACAAAGCGCCATGCCTGCCCTTCAGGGGTCAGAGTGAAGCCGTGGGCATTGGCGCCATCAGGCTGGCGAATCTCCACCTTGTGCCCAGTGACAATCAAATTTGCCCCCTCTCTGACTTCATCAAGTGTTTGGCCACAACGTAGAACGTCCCCCGCTTGACCTTCTCTGATTCCTCATCTGCGCCACCAGACATTGTGGCCTTACAGGGGGCTTTTCAATGAATTCAACTTCAACAATGTCCGTGACCAATTTCAACAAGCGTGCCCCAATCAGGGTGCGATCGCCTTGCTTAAACTCAAGAGCTGGGCCAGGGCCTGCAGCGTCCTCCGCCTCTTGCGTCATGCGCCCGCTGCCAATTCCAGCAACACGGGTCCCCCGCTTCAAAGTCACATTCTCTTTGGCCAGCAAGAAGGCGTGGCCATCCTCTGCCACCAGGAAGAGCGCTGTGCGATTGTCAAAGAGCTTGACTTCCGCAATGATCTTGAACTGCTGCCGCAACACGGCCTCACTCTCTGGCCCTGCAAGCATTGGCCCCGGGGCCGGTGGCATCTGGCTTCCTTCCTCTGGCGTCTGATTGCTGGCATCTGGCCTCGGGTCTGCAGCAGGGGGGGCATTGCTGTCGCCACGCACTGCATTGAGTTTGCCCATGAGGATGTTGCTGAAGTCATCGGAGTGCTTCAACTCCAAAGCTTGGAACGAGCTCCTGATCGATGGGGGCGCCTGGGCAAACTCCTGCTTCACAGTGGCGTTGATCAGCACCTGCGCGCCCTGAAGGCAGCACACCCGCAACTTGCCCTCCCAGGAGCGCGTTCCTTCATACGCTTCCCAGGCACCAGTGATGGATTTCAGGTACTTCTTGTCTGCCTCATCCAACACCTGAGGGTTGGTTCAACAGCAATTATCAATGAAACTAAACAAGAAAACTGATACCAGTAGTGGCAAGTTAGATGTCAGACGCCAACGTTAGAAGCCAGAAGTCAGAAGCTGATGACCAAAGGACATTAAAAAAAAGAAAAGAAAAAAGAAAGAGTAAATCTGATCAAGGAGAGGCACTGTGACCTCTGACTCAATAGTTGGAACAACCTGGCCAGTCGTGGACAGAAGCTTGAGCTCGTGCTTGAGCCACTTGTTGCAAAGATAGGCCCCAACGCGCTTCTGGGTCCACTCAAGCGATTGCACACTCCGCTTATCCTTCGTCATCTTGATCATGATGTGCCGAATGATGTGCCCCAGGTCAGCGGCAGCCATGATGGAGCCGAGAGCGTGGTCGCCTGAATGGACATGCAGATCCACAACGATGATCTCATCTCCAGGTCGTATTAGTGGCCGAGCGGAGGCCGGCAAGGACTTGGACGAAGCCAGCAAGGACTTCATGAGCTGTGCCCAAACAGCAGGACCCTTCTGCGCTGCCCGGGTAGAAGGGTTCACCCGCATCGCCTCAAACTTTTCCGTATCAGCAGCAGAGCCTGCGATGGACAGCACTTCGCCGGTCAGGCAGGTCTCGGGGGCTTTGCCAGTTCGCACAAGTTCTGAGGCCTGCCACCAGTGGTTGTCGCTGACATCCTCACCCCAGAACATCAGCCTCCCCCTCGCCCAGAAATCCCATTGCATCTGACTGGCCGACCTTGAGGAGATGCGATGGCCAAATAAATTCAAAGTGAAACTGCGAGCAAACATGAAAAAACTAATTCAATATTGAAAACAGCTTACCATGAAGGCAAATCGGCTCTTCGGCCGGCACGCTCAGCGGCATAGTCCATTGAACTTGGGTGCGAAATCCTGCCTGGCGCATCGAGCGAGAAAGCTCCAGTTCATCCTCCAGAGGATCAACATCTGAATCTTCCTTGGAGCGGCTCGCAAACATCACCAAGACCAGCGAGGTCTGCACGCCTGCCAGGGTTCCACTGGGAAGCGATCACTTTGAATTTGATCACACCGCAAGACCACGCTGGGTTTACCCGAGTTTCGTCGTGGCACCTTGTGTCCGGCAAGCGTTTGCCAAGCCACCCACCAGCTTTGCCTGCACCAAGGCATTCCGAGCCTGACAACTTGTCGGGCTCACGTTTGAAAACATATCACCCAGCAACGCGACAATCCAAAACAGAAGGAATCAATAACCCGAAACACAGATATTACTAGGTGAGCTCTCAGCAACGCCCGGGACGTTGAAGTCCAGCAGAAACATGTGCAACCTCTGGCTTTCGCCGCCCAGCGGGCCCGTGTCCTGCACACACTTTGGCAGCCCTTCCAGCAGGCTGCCCAGCTCACCCGGCAAATTCGTCAGGGTGTCAAGCTCCATGATGGGGGCAAAGACGCTCTGATGGTTGTCCACCACTTCTCTGGCCTGCTTGGCTGCAGAGAGCTTTTTCTGGGTTGTGATCCAGTCCAGGCAATCTGACAAAACCCCGTAGCCACTGGCCACATGCGCCAGCAGCCTCTGGTCCAAGGCCAGCTTAGCCTCTGTTGCGGCTAGCTTCGCTGCCCTGAGCACCGATGGGTCTGAAGCACAGACAGGTTAACTCCAAAAACACAACAGCACCACAGCTATGAAGATCATTCAAGTAAGGCGCCACTCCTCCCGCTCTGCCTTCTCAATCACCGTCTCAACCTCCACCTCTGGCTGATCTGCGTCTGACGTCATGTACTTGATGTCCGGCAGCATAGTGAGGCCAAACTCCAGCGGGAAGCCCTTCAAGCAGCTGACAAACTGGATGTCCAGCGCGTCTCCATTTTTGATTGCGTCTGACACCATCTCAAAGGCACCGCTGTCAAGGTCCGCCCGCGCACACTCGAGCATGACGTCCATGTGCTGCGCAACAAACCTGTAGTTCCACAACTGCTCAGTGGTCAGCTTCACCCCGTGCTTCTGGGCCTCCAAGTCCGATTCGAAAACCGCAATCATCTTGTCGACCAATTGCTCATGCTGCTGCGGGGTCAAGTCGCGCCCGAACTGCAGAGGCTTGGACCTGACAAGGCTGACGGACCGATGCAAAAATGACAAATCTTTGCAGTTACTAAACACCTGCAGACCAGACCCAACATAACAAGGCAAACATGTGTAATAAGTCAGTGCAATCAAAAGGCATGATCCGGCTTGGCAAGGACTTCCGAGCTGTCGCAGCTGACGCTCGTCTGGCAATCTCTTCTGGCTCTGTTGGCGTCTGACCCTCTGGCGCCTGGCTTCCAGTCCAGAGATGCTTCCAAGCAAGCACCTCTGGTGAGAGGGCGCTTCTGCGCTCGCCACCAGTAAAAGACAGGTGGGTGGTCATGCTTCGGAAGGAGCTCGGAGTTGCAGACATCAAGATGTTCTTGATGGCTTGCTGCTTGGCGGTGCCAATCTTGATCTCTGGCGTCTGGTTGTCTGGCGTCTGGCTTTTGGCATCTGGCTTCTGTCCCTGAGGCTGACTTGCCCGACGGCCTCTTCGCTTCTTGGCAGCCGGCGCATCCACAGCCACGCCCTCCTCATCAATGCGGCTGTGGTAGCCCTTCAGCATGTTGTCCAAAATCTGACAGAGTGCCTTGCCAAGAGCCTTGCGCGTGTTCGGGTCATCCCAGCAAAAGACCTCAGCAAAGTCGAGGCCAACCTGCTCCTGAGCAGAGCCGCGATGCTTTCAAGAGGCCGCAAACATGGTGTGACAATGAAGCGCCAAAGAACTGAATTAGTATTTACAAACAGTTGCTGCGCCTGTTACAGACAAGTTTCTGCTGTGGGGTAGTGTGTCATCAAGCACAAATGGGCCCACTGAACACAACTCAGCGGCTGGATGTAGCTCCCTTTGACATTCTGCCGGATGGCCTGCCGAACCAGCCCTCCTGCTGCATCATCACCGGGCCCCTCATAGAGTGTTGGCAGGCCCACCAAGCTCAAGAACAGCTTGTGTCCTTGCCAACCTGGCCATTCGTGATGGCATTCTTCAGAAGGCACCACCTGAGGACTCAGTTCAAGATGGAACAACAGTTGACAATTAAGAAACGTGAGCGGCGCTTGCTGACATGACTAAACTCATAAGCAGGTGAACCACTTTAATCCGCTGAACACGTCAATTCACAACGCTTGTGCTAATTGGCTAGAGACACAGGAACTTGACAGCGAGGACACGCTTCATGCCATCTCCGCACCGCAAGCGCCCAATGCCCCATGCACAGTCACGAGCCACCACCGTTTCCTCAGTGTGATAGCATGTGGTGAGGACCGAGGTCGCAATCCCAACGATGTTGCGGGATTCAGCTGAGTTGCCAGACCTGGAACGATAATAAATGACGAAAGGAGAAACTTGCCTCAAAATCCATTTGGAAATACTGGGACTGATGGAAAGTACAGCCAGGGGACCAAAGGCTGGCTGCATCCCACCGCCACTGGTGGATCACAGAAAGGCCAACAGAGCCCTGGCAAACCCCGGCCTTGATGCTCTGCATCTTCGTGTCCGCCCAAACCTCTGCCGAGTGGCAATCCTGAGCGGGCAACAGGGCTGGCAGTCTGTAACATGGCAACAATGATGAAGGAGAGCAACCATCCAAAGTTTGCTAGTTGCCTGCCAGGCCAAACAAGACCAATGCTAGTTGAGAGCAGCCGCTTTACAAAATTAAGATAAATCCCTGCCGAATCTCTGTGCCGGAGAGGGCCTCATACATGGCAGCAACTTCTGACTTCACCTCTGACTCCTCATCTGGCATCGGCAGCTGCGCAATCATGGGGACCAGGCACTGACGTTTCTCAGCTGCTTCCCGGCTCAAAGAAGTGATCTCATCCCTGATCCTCTGGCGCCAGTCACCCATGATGGCTGGTCCTACAAAAAAATCAGCACAAATTGAGCCGATCTCACAATGAATAACAGATATGTCATGGTGACTGACTGAGGATCAAGTAGCACTCATGATGACATGTCCGGCACGTGTGTCACTTCAAGGCTCTGGCAAAAAGCATCACGTTGACGTGGCCCAAAGGCCACAGGCGCCAAACACCTGGCCACAATCTCAAGAGGAACAGGATTCAGTAATTGTCACTTCAAGGCTCTGGCAAAAAGCATCACGTTGACGTGGCCCAAAGGCCACAGGCACCAAACACCTGGCCACAAAAATGAATGAGTGTCAATCTCAAGAGGAACAGGATTCAGAATCAGTGTGAGTCAGCAACCAGTGCGTCCGCTGAGAACGACCATGTTTTTACCCGCTCTAGCGCTCACCAGTCTGCACCCAAACCCGTCTGCGTTTGGCAGGCGGCTGTGACACCTCATAATCTGACAAAATGTCATCCGAGCCCGCCGAATCTGTCATCTGGCTTCGGGTCTTCTGGCTTCGGGCCTCGCTCTGGTCTGACGATGACGACGGGGCCACTTCCGAGTTTGGCCAGAGGAAGCTGTGGGGCAGCGTAGCATTGTCATGCATGACATCCTGCAACCTGGTCTGACTGTCCCAGCACAACTTGAGATCAGGGAAACCATTGTTCCTCGTGAGCTGGCATCGCAGTTTACGCTCAAGATGTGGCCATGTCAAACGTAGGGGTCTCACGTCATAGACCGTTTGGAAGAGCATGACGTCCACACTGATCGCATCCCTCATATACACATCGAATCCAAGCCTCAAGTCGCGGTCACGCAGAGTGTTCCTCAAATCCGCAATGAAGCCATTCCCAGGCAAGATCTGCCTGCAGACAGAGTGCACCGCCGCAAACGCAACCACTGTAGGACTACCACTGGCGCCCACAACAAGAACAGCGCCAGGCTTGGCAAACTTCATCGCGTTGCCGTGTACTTCTGAAGCTCAAAGGGTTTCGCACCGTCTGCCAAAGCAGAGGCCCATTGCGGCAGGAGGATACGACTTCTGACATCCATGGTTTGGGCCGAGGTGTCTAGCAACCCTGCAGATTCTGGGGTCCAAGGTTACCCCCCCAGAACATTACGGCAACTCCCAGTTGCCATAGGATTCTGGCTATTTTTCTTTACCCCGTGACAGTCATGATTGAAGGTCAAGTAGTCAGACATCCCGCTGGATCCTACGGCAACTGCCAGTTGCCATAGGATTTGGGCCCCCCTGCTCCCCCCCCCCGAATCCTACGGTTGGCCCTGAAGGCAAATCTACGGCAACTGCCAGTTGCCATAGGATCTCGGCTGCCCAAAAACCGAGGCCTACGGCAACTCCCAGTTGCCATAGGACTGGCTGTCAAACCGCGTAAAGATTCATTTCAAGAACCAAACTGAATTGCCGCAATTACTCGCCGATCCTACAACAAGTAGCCAGATCCCGATCCTACGGCAAGCCAAGATCCCGATCCTACGGCAAGCCAACATCCCGATCCTACGGCGAACCAAGATCCCGATCCTACGGCAAGCCAACATCCCGATCCTACGGCAAGCCAAGATCCCGATCCTACGGCACGCCAAGATCCCGATCCTACGGCACGCCAAGATCCCGATCCTACGGCAACCCTTCAACCCGATAATCCAAACCTTTCAAAGTAATTCAGTTCGAAAGGTGTAACGACATCAAGTTATTTTGAGTCTGCACGACCGATTCCGACTCGGGCTGCGAGCCTGGTGTTAGGTTCATCCAGCTGGCGAGGTCAGGCCTCACACAAACACTGACTCACTGCTCAGCGCAAGTCTCAAGCCAAATGTTATTCGCAAACCATTTGACAATCATGGTGAGGAAGCGAGTTTGGCTCGTATTTTCCGCTCTCTTTGAAGAATCATCCAGCAAGTTCAAGGTCAGGACTGAAGGGTGAAATTACAAAGCACGCTCATGATCACTGCAAACAGAATGTTGCAGCTGAAAGCATTTCCTGCAAGCTCCTGACTTTGTTTTGCAGTGAGGGATGCTATTGCGGAGCCAGCCAGCTTGATCTCCTCAGAGCCCCAGCCCTGAAGCCTCAGAGGAAGCAGCTTAGCCAGACCGCTGATAAAGCACTTGCCATTGAGGATGTAGAGGTACTTCTTCTGCGGAAGCAGGCATGGGTGAAGGACAGATCTGAACTTCAGAAACTTCAAGCTGTCCCCCACATTGCCCACTATGCACTGAGGGTCCAATGGCAAGCGGCTGGATTGCAATCCCTTGGTCAATGCCAGCAAAGCGGCGTCAAGCTCGCGCGCAGACAGGCTGAGGCTTTCAGCTGATTCTTGGACAAGTCGCAACACCGAATGCCCCGAAGTTCCTGACTCTAGGCCATGATGCGCACGAAATTTTGCGTGCTCATCCATCCACTTGGGCTTCTTGGCATCTGACTTCTTGGCATCTGACTTCACAGCATCTGACTTCTTCTGGCCCTGCTTCGAGATATTCCTCCTCGACGAACTCAAAGTAGCGTCTTGAAGGTCACTCTTTGCCAGAAGGCTGGCCAGCGGCTCGCCTCACAGCGCTTCACAAATTGCCAGCACAGTTCAACCTGACTCAAGTGCCGCACCCTTGCCTCTGGCCCCAATCCACAAGAAAGCCGCACAAATATTTCATAGTAACGTGTCCTTGACTCCCCACGTAGCCCGCTTCCTCCAAGCGTGCTGTGGCAACTGAGGTGCCTCGCTCACCTCCTTCCCCACCAACTGAACGACGAAGCCGCCCCAAGCCAGACACGCATTCCATCAGTATAAAAGATGGGCGGGCTTGATGGGGAACGGCTGTAACCCAGTCGATGAACTCCAGGAAGCTGCTGCCTGACCTTCCACCCCGGTCCAAAATCGAACGGGGAGTTGTTGAGCAGGAGGAGACATCATCACACTCTATGGCAGCCACTGCAATGTTGCATGTCTTAACAGGCCTCTGGGCTGCCAAATCCGCTGTCCTGGAAACCAACTCGAGCTGGGGTGACTGGCCTCGCATCGCATTGCGATGCATGTCAGCGCAGACCTCACGCTTCCACTCAATCATTTCACTCATGAGGTTGACACTCAAATGAAGATCGAGCCCTTGCTGCTGCAGGCACGTCTCAAGAACCGAAGAAACCAGGGTGCCAGTCGCCATGCCCGCGCAAAACTCGCCCAACTTCTGCAACAGTGTCAGCTCATCCGATGTCACAGCATTGTCAAACACCCAGCGCGCAAACCCAGAAAGGGAAGAGTCACTTCCTGCTGAGCTTGCGATGTCTGGCTCTGAGCTGGCATCTGACACAGGAGCAGGCCTTTTCTTTGGCTTCTGTTTGCTCTGCCATGCTGAGCTCGCGCCTGCAATCCGCTTTGATTCCTCAGACATGGACGTGCTTGTTGAATCATCAGATCTTGCACCAGTTGAGGGTTTCTGGACATCTGGCGTCTGGCGTCTGACATCTGGCATCTGGCGGCTTGCGTTTGATGTCTGATCTCTGTGGGCACGGCCGCCACCCTGCCGCGCAGCTCTGCCTGACCGTCCCCGGCCTTTTCCTCGAGCGCCTCTGCCTCGAGCACGTCCACGTTGCGGCTCGGGCTCTTCAGTGGATGTGCTGCAATCACTCTCCATGGGGTTGGACGAACAATCTGCAGCTCAAAATGATGGCGGCTATCAATGCGTGACTCACTGATTTGAAGAACACTAGTGGCAGAAACAGTCACTGTTTGAAAGCTGGTTGCTCATGAATCATGACAACAGCCGCGCTTGAGGCAATCTCTTCAAGGCGCACAGCTGAATAAGCAAGCACTACCTGACAGCCCTTAAAGTTGACAAGTCAGTGTCACTGGGCCGGGCCATTTGTCAAGTTGGGGCGCAGCTCTGAGCACACTGCAGCGCATCTTAACTCGGGTGCCTGGCAACAAGCAACGGGACGGCCCCCCCTTGTGTCTGTGACCAGTGCCAATCAACACACGCAGAGCGAGTCTGACCGATTTCAGGACTGAGTGGCGAGAGAACTCAAAGCTGCCAAGCTCCTCGGCACAGAATCCAACAATTCAATGTTTTGCTGCTCTCACCCATGACCCGTCCCAAGTCTTGCAACCTTCCAGCTCTAAGTGGCAGTCAAGCCAAGATTTTCGCTCGCCGGTCGTTGACTTCGCCGTGAAAGTGGCCCAAATATCAGGTCGTGGTGATATGCACCACTCAAAGCCCCAAAGCCCCAAGAAAACATGCAATCCAGGGAACTTTCCCGATCACCCTGCCATGAATCCCGTTCAGCGACTAGTTACTAGTGCGAGCTAATGCGAGCTAATGCGAGCTAAGCTTGCAAGCCAAACTTGCCAAACAATCATTGTGATTCCTTTCAGGGGCAAATTGATCTAAATTGAGTGTGTGACTCGGGACATGAAACCCTGGCTTGCATTGACCCTAAGCAAATGAATCAGTCATTTGACTTGAGCAGTTCACAGTGCTCGTCCATGCCCAGCCACTCAACCGCAAACACTTCTGCCGACGCGTGGTAAATCCTCGCATTCTGCTCCATCACGGTGGCCGGCTCCATGCTGGACCACTTCATGTGGCAGAACTTCCAAAATGAACCTTCATGCTTTGAAGGTGCCCAAATCTTCGGCTCAATGAAGCGGAAATAGGCACTGGAAACGGCCTCCCACCTCATCAAGCTTCCAGCTGGCCGTGGCTTCAGCCGGGCTGCGAATGTTTTTTTCACTCGCTTGGCTGGTGGTTCCATGGGCAGAATCGCAGCATCGCCACCCTGCACATCCTCAAGTTCCAAAAGCGCAGCCTCAACTTTCAAGGGGTGCGGCGCACCTTCGAAGGGGCTCTGCAACTCTGAGGCAGCCTGCAACTGTGACGCATCTTCAGCTGGAGGCTCTGCCTGGAGGTCCTTGGGTAGCTTGTCAAGGGGATCAACATCCTCAATTATGTCGTTGATGGCAGGCAACTTGACACCCGCCAAATCCTTCAGTGCCAAGCCTGAGTTGTTGCGCCCTGTTTCGTCAGCAAGCTTGCGAAATGGCCTGGCTTGCCCAAGAAGGCTTTGCCAGCCGAAGCAAGGCTGAGTCTGAGGCTCATCCACATCTGACTTCTTGCAATCTGGCGTCAAGGTGTCTGACTTCTGGGCAAAGGCCAGCTCCGGCTCCTGCTGCGGCTCAGCCGGCTTGAACTCTGACAAGAAGTCTGGCATCTCGACATCCTCCAGCGGGTTTGGGTCAGGCATACGATCTTCCAGCGAGTCAAACCTGGCACAGGGAGTCATTTGTCGTGTAACTCAAGCCGCCTTGGGACAAATTGAAACCGGCAACACTATTGGAGACAAGGCGCCCTTGCAAGGAGGGCAAATAGACGCTGCATTGCAGAAGGGCGCCCACTGCGCAAGCCACTGCAGCAGAGCGATGTCGGCCAGCGCTGCCTGGACTTGTAGCGTGGAAAGAACCCCAAGTCAATGTGGGGTTCAACAAACATCATCATTCATCATGGGTTTTTCCATGTTGCGTGCAAAGCGGAAATAAATCTCAATCGAAACATCCAGTGGGCCAGATAGCAGCTTTCTGAAGGGGCGTAGTTTGGCCAAGATACAGGTCAAACTGAAGATCACCGCCTTCTTGTCCTGCCCAAGCTGGCGAAAGAGCCCCTGCAGCATGCCCAAGGCCGCCTTGATGCAGAAGCTGGCCTCCTCCTGCTTGACCAGGTCCTTGAGCTGCGAGGAGCCTTTGCCCTTGCCCTTCTCGGCGGGGTCGTTCGGCCACAGGCCCCAGACGTCCAGGGTGATGAACAGCTCATCTGACCCCCACACCTGCTTCAGCTTCGACATGATGCATGTGCGGCCCTTGCCCATAGATTTGCCTGGCAGGGTGGACCCCTTTCATGGGCTGGACCACTCAAGGACAACCGTGAAAGAACAGGGGCCCAACCATGGGGAATCATGTTAAAGATGGAAAGACTGGGATGGAAAGACTATCTTGCGAAGCAAAATCAGAGTAAAACCTGCCGTTGTAGCCGGGTAGCCAGTGGCCCTTGAGGTGTACGTGTAGTCGTTGCCCCAGGCCACAAGCGCAAGCTGGGCGCCGCAGCCAGCAAAGATGACCTTCGCGTGTGCCATCTGGCGTCTGACCTCCGCTCCTGACCTCTGGCGTCTAACCTCTAAGATGTGAGCTGGAAGTGGCCAAGCGGTGCATGCATTGTGCTTCATGCATCTCATGCCGAGCATGTCAACCTGACTTGGATGCGACCGAGCAGTTGCCTCTGCACGAACCCAATGAAAAGTTGATTAGTTGCCCCCTTGTATTTATGAGAGATTCAAGTCTACTTGAAACGTCTACTAGTCTGCTGCCAACATGTGACAAATTTCCAAGCGCGCCCCCAGCACCTTGTGCGTGAGGACGCTGCCCAGTTCAGCAGAAGGTACCAGGCCTCAAGAGCTGTGCGATCAAATTGTCCATCAAATTCACGTGTTGCACATTTCGAAAAAACAGTTTTACCCAGCAGACTAAAAACGATGTTGAACGGTCCCTGGCTGATTGTAACATGATGGCTGGCTTCCATGCGGTGGACACAACGTGATCAGGTTCAACGGCAACCGGCAAGCGCACTGAAGCCCGGACAAGCCGGGCAAGCTGCAGGAGACCTCAGGTCGCAAGATGCAAGTGCCGCAATCCAAAAGATAAGGGCATGAGCAAAATAGGAATGAGCACTCAGTATGACACTCAGTGTGGACTCACAATCGATTGAAACTGATGTTCATGCCTGGCACAGGCCATGACACTGCAGCGCAGCTTTTCCTCTGAATCGGCATCAAGCCATGCCAGCTGGCATCTGCCTCTGACGTCAACGCAGACTGTCATGTGAGTGATTCGTTACTCAACAGCTCCGCCAGAGGCAGCAAAATCTGACATCTGGCATCTAGACCACAGCTTAGCTTGTGCTTGAAACGTCTGGCTTCCATGCGGCGGGCGTGGCGTGTTGAACGGTTCCTCAGGTTTAGGGTTTGATTTGGTTCTTGGTTTAGGGTTGGTTGTTGGTTGATGGTTGGCCTGACACACTACGCCCAGCTCACATGTCCATGGGGATAAGGTAAATGCCCCAATTGGTGAGCAGAATCTCACCAGAATCCGCGTGGCTCTTCCACGGCTCATCGTCATTGTGAGACAATTGGGCTGCAAACACCCGCCCCGCGTACGGCGCAAGCAAGCTCAGCACCATGTCAGAATTGGTCCTAGTCGCCTCATTCAGGCGCCGGCAGAGCTCCTCCGCACTGACCCAGGGCGGAGGCTGATTCTGCGCGATGAAATCCCTCAGCTGCTCACCGTGCTTCTGGCGAAGCTTCCTCTGAACAATCCTGGGCCAAGGTCACAAGGCGCTTGAAAGGTTGGCCACGTTGCAAAAAAAACCAAGGTGACAAGTTGAAGGGCTACTATAGATGTCAAGTATCTTCAGCAAAGGGTGGTCATCCGCATCCGAACCGTAGACAGCGAAGCACCCTGGCCCATAGTACCTTGAACTGGATGCTAGTCAACCGCACATCATTGACACGAAACAATAAGTGAGTCCAGTTGCAAGATGTAGAATGTAAAAGTTCATGGCAAAAACAATCCTCATGGAGGTTGAAAATAGAAACAGTTGCTGGCTCAGAACACGATGCGTGCGTCTGACTTCTGGCACCAGTCTGGCAGGGCCCTCCGCGGACTTCGCCGCAGCCAGGGTCAGCATCCTCAAAGTAATTTACGCTCAAAACATCTCAAAACTACAAACATCACTTCTTTGTGTGTTATTATGACTCTGGTTTACTTTGCTGGCGCTGAGTGGCCACTGTGTCAAGACTGCAAGCAACCTGGAAGCACGCCGCCAATTAATCTGAGACACCTCTCGGCAAGGAGCTCTGGCTGACGGGCACTGTGTTCAGCCACGTGCCGCGCTGCCACCATCGCAGACTCGACGTTTGGCACGGCCAACGCATCCAGGCAGGTACTCCATGATGAGCTCAATGTCTGCCGTTGACGGCATGGCGTCTGACCTCTGGCGTCTGACCTCTGGCGTCTGACCTCTAGGCGTCTCTGGCGTCTGACCTCTGGCGCCTCCTGACCCGGGGCAAGATGCTGCTTTGAGCCAAAGACAAGCCAAAACAAGTCTCTAGGCTGACACAACTTCAAAGCTCAGTATGGTCCTTATCACTGCCCATTCCTCAGGCACCCACAGTTCAGCTGGAACACCCAGGAGCTGCAATGATGGCACTGGCCTGAAGAAGCAGGGTAGGTGGAATCCAGCAACCATGCAAAATTCCCAGCCCTGAAGAGTCAGCGGTTCAAAGTCATCACTAGGTTCAAAACCTAACACTCAGCCACAATCACCCTGTGCTAAGCAAGAAGCAGAAGCCAAAAGCAAAAGCAGAAGGATCAACCATTTGGAACACAGTCAAGTTTTGAGGGGCAAGAATGATCACTGGTCCGGTTTTGAGGCCCCGGCCATGTCGCTGCCATGATGTTCAGAGGCTTGAGCCAGCCTGTTGGCCTTTAGCTTCTGCAATCTGGTGTCTGGTATCTGGCGTCTGGCATCTGGCATCTGGCGTCTGGCATCTGGCGTCTGGCATATGGTGGGATTTCTTACATCTTGCCCCCTGCCTCAGACAACATGTCTTAATAAATGCTTTGTTGGTTTGGGCAAATTGTTGCAAATTGCCCAATGAAATAATAACTGCATTTAAATGGCCGCCCCACCCCCCCCCCCCACCCCCAGAAACATCCGATCAGCCAAGTGGGTTTGGAAACAAAATCAGGTGGCCTCAGTGATAGGGGTTCAAGGGGTGGGGATGTGGTGATGCGGAGTCCTTTGCTGGTGGCTGGGTTAGATAATGTTTCAGATCCCTAAAACACTCCCATCAGGCTATCACAAAGTAGGTGCGCAAGGGTGCCCAAGAAAGCGGGTGGTGGTGGTGGTGGTGGTGGTGGTTGGTTGGTAGCGGCAAAAATCTTTCGATAATGGTTGCGTTTAGTGGGGGGTTTCGTGCACATGACAATGACATGCTCGTGTGTACACATATATATATATATACACTACACATATATATATATATACATTGCCAAGTATAAAAGAACAACATACTCACATGTCATGTTGAAACACTACTTTCCACTGAGTCAATAGTTAGCACATGCTGACATGCCATGAGAAGGTATTTCGCACATTTTGAAACCACCAAATACAAATGAATCCACCAAATACCTTGGCACTGGCTTATGGGCTGAAACTAAATATATACATATATATACATATATATATATATATTGGGTCCATTATTCGAAATACCGAGTATAATTTAATTGAATACAGAAACCAATGTCCCCAGCCCGGCGTGTTTCTGGAATGAGGAAACATGCAAGTGTCAGCATTGTTTACTTTGTGTGCTTTTGGGGAAACATGGCGTCACAGAAACTAACCCTTCTTTGTGCTTGCCTACTTTTGTAGTCTTACCCAAATCGAGTCCCTAGGGAAGCTGAAACTTCGTGGTCGAGACAAAGCTGTACTAAAGCTCAGCTACTTGGGTGTTGCTTACGGCTTGAGGGGCCAGCTCCGCCGCTCCACCCCCTGGTTGTTGTATGGGGGAAAAGCGAGCTTGTGTTACCGCCGAATCGGCGAGCTAGCCGAAATTCATGCAGAAGCATCTCTATGAAAAGAACCTTGATTTTCGACTGAAGAGATGAATGCTCGAGACAAGCGTGTGAGCCCCGGACATGGGAAAATTGACTGGTTGGGTTGACTGGGTAGACTGCCAATTATTTTGTTACCGCCAGCTCGGGCAGACGCACCCGTGAGCAGCTACGGAAGCTTCCCCGTCATTGCAAGCAGGTATCAAGGCAATGAATGCCATGAGTAGCCAAGTTGTGCTTGAACGTATCCGGGAACCAGGCTAGGTTTGTCTCAACATGGGCCGCTACAGCTGAGCATCCAGCCTGTGAAATTCATTTCGTAGGTCCATATCACCGATGCTTCGGCAGCCCCTTGCCTGGGCAGCTGTTCTCGTGGCGCTGATCGCAGCAGAACGGGTTCATCAGGCGCCAGGGCAAATCGTTCTCATCATTGGGGTTGAGGGGGGGGGCTGTTGTGCTTTGCAATGCACTCTCCACAGCATGGCTTCGCTGACTGCTATTGCCTCGGCTGCTGTGATGTTCCGTAGCAAAGAAAGATTGCAACTGTTTGGCAGTTCGGAGGCAACAGCAGCATTTACAGATGCCTCCAGTTTTCAGTGGCAACTTGATGTTCCTTTTCTACGGCTGTGGTGTTTGTCCTCGACGAATCGGGCCGCGAGGTTCTTTGGGAGCGCGGCTGGGACGTCCTGCCGTTCCCCGACAGCTGTGACAAGCTGGTCTCGGGCGGGTTCCATGTGCCCAGGGAAGGCGTCCGTCTGCAGGACTGCACCATTGGCGCCGGGACGGAACTCGAGGCAGGGCGTTGTACGTAGTTGTTGCTTAGCCGCCTGGAAAGGATCCTTACAGCTCCAGACAGTGGTGCGAAAGCTTTTTGCAAGTGGGTGTTTCATCGAATTCCAGGGAAACAACCTTCCCCTGTTCGTTTACCGAATTCAATGAAACCACCAAGCGGGCTGCCGCTGCCAGATCCAGTTGGACGGGCCGTTGATCGTCGACGGGAGTCTCACGGTGCGGGGCCGCGCCAGTTTCAGGGCCAGGTCCGAGCCTTTCCAGGAGGCGGGGCCAATGTTGACGCGGATCCAAGCTTTCCGGCGTCGCCTTTCCGTTTGATGGATCCCACCAAGAGAATCTCTTGGAGCTGGAGCTGGAGCTGCGGATGTGTACTTCGCGTACTAGACTTGTACTGCAAAGTTGTGATTTTCGAGCTGGAGCTGCGGAAGTGTACTTCGCGTACTAGACTTGCACTACAAAGTTGCAATTTTCGAGCTGGAGATGCGGAAGTGTACTTCTCGTACTAGACTTGTACTACAAAGTTGCGATTTTCGAGCCGGAGATGCGGAAGTGTGCCTCGCGTACTAGACTTGTACTACAAAGTTGCGATTTTCGAGCCGGATCTGCCAAAGTTCGAAAACACTGTAAAACGATAAGGTCTCCCCCAAAAACGATAACGTTCAAAAAAGTACTAGGGCCAAGTAAAGTGTTTCGTCCGCTCCTCAGATGTTGATGTTGATGCTACCCGATCCGTCCTTTGTGACAAAGGCAACCAGATCGGTTTCAGGTTCCGTGGGAGTGCAAGAGTTCCAGGAGGTGCCGTTGGGGTCTGAAGAAAATAGCATGCCACGAATCCCCGAAGAGTCGCCCACAGGCTGGTGATAGCTGTTGGCTTTGGTTTTGTGGAATGTGGCCTCGGATCAAATATGAGAACATCTATGAGGCGTCATGTGGTTCAGCTCACTTCTGCTTCCCCATCCGACATCGCCCTGCTTCCGTTCATTGAGTTCCCTGTTTCATCGATTCTGTTTTCCTGATGCTCCAATCTGATGACTTTAAGTTGGCGTGGCAGACGAGAGCATCAGCCGCAGGAGAACGACGCGGTTTGTTTCGTTTCCGCTTCCTATCCGGTTTGTCTCAACAAAGTTTGACTCCATATTTGGCCTTTCGGTCTCTGAGATTCATTCTTGACAGGTGGACCAAGCAATTCTCTGTCCCAGCATGTTGACACAGCTCGGGGTTGTTGCAGCCGTCTCTCGCCGCAGCACGGCGGCGGATTTCGCAGGCTTGCCTCCAAGTGAAAGATGGCCTGACAATCTCCGGCCGTTTGGAGATATATGGCTGCCACAATGATGCAAATGATGACGAAGGCAGGGGCGATGTCATTGGAGGCTGCTTGAATGCCACCTCCTTGTCGATGGAGGACCGGCTGAGTTGGAGTTGCGCTAGATTCCAAACAAGGTCGATTGGTTTGCGGCTCTTGGGTGCCACTTTGCGGCCCAAACTGTTTGAGAATCAGCCCAAGGCTGTGGCTGGGCACGTTCGGGCACGTTGACTCTATGTAATTGTTCAGTCACTTGCGCGTTTTTTGCTTTTCTTTTTTTTTTGCCAGCGATGCGGGTGGCAGCGTTTCCTTGGCAGGACGGGAATTGGAGCCTGAAAAACTGCAGCTCGAAGGGAGCTGGAGGGTGCGCGGCGCTGGGCAGCCTGCATCAAAGGAGCGGGGCCTTGGGCCTTGGAAAGTCGCAATGTGAGGGTCGCCTTGTTGGATGTTGCGCTTGTCAGGGCCGGCAAGATGGACTTCACAAAGTGTAACGCGAAGATAGGTGGAGGACAGGGCGGGTCGGGGAGCTTGGTGCCTTATGGAGATGTGGGCCGGAAATGTGAGTTCCTGCCAGCCCGCACGCGCAGGCCTTTACGTGGCGGGTGATCTGGCCCAAGCTGGAGGTGAGATGATGTTCGAAGAGTGCTCTGCGTCGGAGCTAGGAGGAGGCGGCTCAGCTTGCGCCGGAGGCTTTGCGGTGCTCCAATGATTTCTGTCAGCCTGAAGGCTTGTTGAGTTGTGAAGAAACGTGCCCGGGAAACAGCGTGCAGTCCCCATGTGTTGCGTCACCAAGAGCGGGTTGCTTACACCCGAGGACTGAACGCGGGAACTCTTTCCACCAACGGCTGGACACGCTTCGACGAATGCAAAGCGCTTGGAGGCGACAAGTGTATGTGGGTGTCTGTGTCTGTGTCTGTGAGTGTGAGTGTGATTGTGTGTGATTGTGTGTGTGTTTGGGTGTGTGGGTGTGGGTTTCAAGAGACGAACGTGCGTGGTCTATTCCTTCGCAGTGCCCGAAAGGCGCCGGCGCCTTCGTCCACGGCGCCCTCCACCAGGGCCCCGCGGGCTCCCTCAGCTGCGTGTTCTGCAGGGCGCAGGGCTTCGGCGGTTGCCTGGGCGTCCACCGCGGCGGCATTGCGGCCGAGGGCCGCGTGCTGGCGTTCGAAGTGTTTGGGGGCGACGGTGCCAGCATAGCGGAGGCCTCAAAGCACCCCATGTTCCACGAGCAGTTGACCCCGGCGATGCGCGCGAACGGCGCCTCCGCCGTGGCGGCCTTCAAGGGGCCCGCCGCGTTCCACAAGCTTATTATTGCACAACAAGACAAGATTGGCCTTGCGGTGGCGGTGGATGGTCTGTTGGCGGCGCAAGAGCTGACCGTCTCTGAAGGGGCGCCCGCGGGGGTTGTAGCATGGGAATTCGATGTGAAGTCCGCAAATTGCGAAACAGCCATCTGCGCCTTTATGCTTAATTCTTCCAGTTCCAATTCCGAGTGCCTCGCAGACTTCAGGCAACATTTTGGCGGTTTTTGTAGCTGTTTTGGGGCTCTTTTGGGTTCTGCCCTCCGCTAAGGCACAACTTTAGTGCCCTGGGTGTGTGGCCCCGCTGCCGTGCCGGATCCGAAGTCAGCAATATGAGAAAGAAAGTTGGACCTGGCGTTGTCGCCCGCGGGTGCGACAAGTGCTCTGCAGGATATTTCCAGTTGCAGAGAAACGTGTCTGCCAGCTGCACGAAGTGTCCAGAACATTGGAAGTTGTGCGACATTGACAAGCTGGAGATGTTTCCGCGAACCCTGACTGCAAGAGAGACTTCAACCCGGGTGCAACAAGATGGCAGAGGGGTGTGGAAAGGGTCATGTGCAAACCAAAAAGGAGGCGACTACAGGATTTCTGTGCAACCATCAATGGCGCACTTGGAGCACACGTTGCCTGCGTCAAACGCCGAGGTTGGATGGCGCCCATCGACCCGGAGAAGCTGGAGCTGAACCCGACCAGAGAGGGACGGGCATTGCAGTGCCTCAGTGAGGCGGCCTGCCCTGGTGGGAGGCTGCAGCAAGACGCGGTGAAGCCGATGTGCTCAGAAGGCCACGGATTCTGCAGTCGAGTTTCCGGGAGGGGGGATGCCACGCACATGCATGCGCTGCAAACATCACAAATCTCAGGATGACAATTATTTGGGAACTGTTTTCGGAGATTGATTTCCATAGCGCACATCATGCAACTTGCGCCGTGGGTGCTTTTTTCTGCAAAGTGTTTCTTTTATCGCTATTATACTTTTTTCAACGGTCAGAGCCATGTTTGTTCATGTCTACGCTCTCATGCCGTTCCTAAAATGGGAGTCATGCTCTTTGCCGCCAACAGTGTAGATGAGATTCATGAAGCCGCGGCCGAGTTTTTGGCAAGTCCACAGTCCACAGGGCCCCAAGTCTTCATCGCCCTCAGGACGAACTGGCGTCCTGTGCGCTGCCTGCACCACAGAGTATTATGCCACCAAGGGTGAGTGCAAGAGGTGCACGGAGGTGTCCCAAGAGGACAAGTTGCACCTCTGGGGCATTGCCGCTGGTGTGGCCGCCATCGGCCTCGGCCTGGCTGGCATGGCTTGGCTGTCACGCGGCGCGGCGACCGAGTACTGGCAACAGGCCAGGGGAGCTCTGACGCTTCGAATTGAGAAGGAAGTTGCCCTTTAAATAGGCAAAAACAGTTCATGCTACTTTTTGAACAGTTTGCTGGAAAGGCAGACGTGCAGTGGCACGTGCTGAAGGAGCTTGCTGCTCGGCAGGCGGGGGCTGACTTGGATCACTTTGTTGTGGTTGTTGCGCTCCAGGCGGTGGTTCTACTTCAAGTAGTTCAGCTATATGGGGTTCTGGCAGCGCTCGTGCCAGATCCATCCACTGGCCAAGGTCCGGGAAGCGGATTCCTTGCGTCAGTTTTTTTAGGGGCTCCAAAGGCAGCTGGCGGCGTCCATGGAGCTTGTGACTTGCGAGAACATATTTTATAGAAAGCGGCCCTACCCCAGGGCGCCCCAAGGTTCCATTTTCCGCATTAGGCGCCCGTGAATCCTTCTGGGAACGCACCTACGTGGATGCGTTGCAGCTGAACTTGGCACAGGCGCAGGACAGCAGAACAGAGTGCTTTCAAATCGGGTTTGCTAGTATTTTTTGGTTAGTTGCTCTCAATGAATGAGAGTCGACTGGATGTCAACAGCGCGCGCGCGGCCTGCAGGACGCCTTTAGGTTTCAATGCCTTTGGGATGGTGACAAGGTGCGATTGGTGTTTGCGTTGGCATCCCCCATTGTGCCCTTGGTCCTGCTTCTGGCATGCGTTCTGCTGGAGATCATCAAGCCCTCCATGGGTGGCCTGGTAAGATGTCCAGAAGGGGAGCTGTGAAGAGTCAGGCGATTTACGCAGGAAGGTTCTTCAGTGTTGCCCTGACTCATTTCCACTCAGTTGATGGAAGCTAAGGTACCGGCGCCACCTTGAAGGTTTTGACTTAGCTAAATTCGAGAGTCATGAAAGAGCCTTCCATGATAGGGGGCTACCGTATGTGTACAGTGGGGTGCGCGCTATGCGTGCGTACAGTTGGCGCGCGGCGCGCGTACGGTGCGCGTACGGTGCGCGTACGGTGCGCGTACGGTGCGCGTACGGTGCGCGTACGGTGCGCGCAGTGTGTGCGCGGTAAACGTGCGACGCGCGTGCGGTGTGCGCGCGGTGCGCGCACGGCGCGCGCGATGCCGCATCCGGTGTGGCGGGCGCGCAGTGTGGTCCACTTCGGTCTAGCACACTCAGACTTTGCGGCGAAAGTGTGTGTGCCGAGATGTTTTGTTTTTTCCACACCTGATTTGTTTGTCCAAATATGATGTGTTTTTCGAAGTCGGTTGTGCGTTTTCACGCGCAGCTGCGCACGCAACCACTTGCGTATGAAGTAAACATCGCACGTGTTACATGAGTGTGTGAACTATAATTTGATAAAATGATCGCGATTGATTGACATATATCATGTGGCACATGTTTATGCTCACATGCTGGTCAGCTGGCATCAGGCCCAGCAAAAACAAGCAGAGCTTGCGCACCGCAAGACCAGACCACACAGATCTCATCTCTTTTTCAGCCCAGCCGCAACTCAGACTCAACCTTGGCTTTTTGTGGAGTGGTCTGCCAAAAGACATGTAGTTTGTCACAGGGCCGGCCGCGCATACTGTACTACTTACTACTTATCTTGCCTGAGATGAGTGTTGATGAGAGTTTCTCAAGCGCCAAGCACGCAAACAGCCAGGAGATCATCTCGAGTGTCATGTTCCTGTAGCCTTGGCTGCTGTGGGAAAAATGGGCATAAACTCATAAAACAAAACATGACAGAACAAATCACAACGCTAACAAAGATAACGAACGACCCTAGTACAGGATTGGGATCATCGAGTGCAAAAACATGTTTCCTGAGGGACTATGACCCTTTGGACCAAGTTTTAAGCGACGAACGACGGAACCGTCAAAACAGTGAACATGGACAAGCAACTCTTTCACCAAAGCCTCCAGATCTTGCGTAGGATAGTTCAATCACGCTAGCAATGAAGATGCTCAAGCGCGTTGTGGCCTCAAACCTCGCAGAGAAGACAAATTGAAGGCAAGGTTGCGTTTGACAGTTTTTTGGGAGCTGTTGAATGAAGGTGAGGTGAAGCTGCAATTAATGAGCTAAGTAGGAATTGTAGCCAATGTGTCTCAAAGTTTTCAAGTCTCTGTAGATTCAACGTTATCGGTTGTTGTGTAGTTACAGTATGCAGACCCCTCCTTCAAGAAGAAAGGGCGGTTGCTTCATTAATTCACAACTGTCCAGCTCAGACTCAAAATTCAGCGTTATGTGTTTGCTGCCAGCGATGAGTCCGGCGTAGATGAAGGACCCGGGCTCGCATCGTCATTACTGTACTTCACTCTCCATCCAGAATAGCTTTTAGCTGCACCGCTGGCTCTTTTGGATCTTAATGGTAAGGGATTTCTTGATGGCTGAGCAGACCTTCCGAGCGCATTGCTTGGAAACGGGCTTCTTTTTGTTTGGCCCCTAAGGCACGTAGGGCTAAACAAGCCGTCGAGAATGAAGTAGGTCAAATTTGGCAACGTTGGCAAGACACTGAACGGAAGCAGGCTATCGCCAAACAAGAAGTTTGATGCTTGTTACAGCATGATGCCCAAGAAAAGGTCCTATGATCTTGAGTGCAAATTTCGCAACCTCACATCAGGTCTTCCCCAGCATCACATGTCATGTTTTGGTCCAGGGAATGCTTGCGCTGGTGGTGTTGAGGATACTGCTGCTGCGTTCCTGTTATGTCCACACACATACATATATGCATATAGATCGGAATCATAAGTGACGCAGCGCAAACTGTCCATTGGGCCTTTGGAATTCGATTCATTCTAGGCCACCGTAGACTAGAGTAGGTCCCTCAGCATCACCAATGCTTTAGCAAAGGAAACGATTTGTTGTTTACTTACAGCGGTCATCACTTTGAGCATCATCACCAGTGTTTCTTAATCAAGAAAACGATTTCAACACATTGCGCGGGATACTCAGCTGGAATACTCGACAGACACAGCCGCCCGAACTTCGCTAGTCTCAATTTGTTTCTTTAGTTTTGTTTCTACAATTCAAATGTCATGTTTGGATTTGCTGGTGACGCTGGCGACGCAAAGGGGCAACATGTTGAGAGCGTTTTGTCCCAGACGCTAACGGTGTTTTAGCACGTGTACTAGCGCCTGACGTTCCCAGCGCCTGTCCGCTTCTTGAGAGTTGATGTTGCAGTGATCCGCAGACTAGAGTGCATCAACAGATCTTTAAGAAAGATACCGGTTTATTCTTTGCTTGAAGTGGTCATCACCACCAATATCACCGGCGTTTAGCTAAGAAACAACCCGATAAGCCCCAAGGGATTCAGCTTAGACGTTTCACAAGCCTCAGGCTTAAGTACCCATGCATTTACACATACACATGCCTTTGGCGTGGGGTCGGCAGCCCTTAAAATCATCAATCTCCTCTATGTTTTGGACCAGTGTGAGTCGGACCAGTAGGAAGTTCGGGGCTCGAGTAGAGTGATTCGTTATAGGTTCTGCAATCTGAAAAGCCGACTGAAAAGAAAGATTCAAGCAACCATCGCCACGGTTGTCAAGTGTCAATACTATATTTTGATGTCCGGGGACCAGTTTCCAGCCAGGTCCGTCATCTGATTTCTGAGAAGCGCCCAAAACCTTTTTTTTGGAACCCCACCGCCTGCATCTGGAGCAGCTCTCGCCCTTAAGTGTATGCTTGTGGAAAACCGGCGCGTCCTCACATTGGAGTCAATGAGTGTGGGTATTTCTTGTTACTGAGAAAGCAAAGCAGACCCAATGACCTGAAGCTGAGCTGGGTTCAAAAGCATCAGCAGCTAAACGCGCTGGCTGCGCAACGGACATGAGTCTCACGCGCGCCATACACGCGCACTGCGCGCTCCGCACACGTACACCGCGCGCGTGCGCTGTACACCGTACACGCGCGCGCGAGCGCGCCGCACGTACGTGCGCATTGTACGCGCGCGTGCCATACCGTACGACCACCGTATGCGCGGACCGTATGTGCGAAAAGAATACCGCAGATTTGAAAAAAGACGCAACAGATTTTGAAAAAAAACACATCAGATTTTGAAAAAAAACACAGCGGAATTCGGCGCACGCTTTTTTCCGTACAGTCCGCGAGTACGGTTCGCGCATACGGTACGTACAGCGCGCGCACGCACGGTGCGCGCGCGCGTGCGGTTCGCGCGCGCGCGTCGCACGTACGTACATGGCGCGCGCGCGGGTGCGCCGTGCCGTACGGCCACCGTACGCGCGGACCGTACGTACAAAAAAACACAGCAGATTTTGAAAAAACACAACAGATTTTGAAAAAACACAGCAGATTTTGAATAAAACACAGCAGATTTTTGCGCACACTTTTTGCGTACAGTCCGGGCGTACGGTTCGCGTGCGGTACGTACAGTGCGCGCGCACGGTGCGTACGTGCAGCGCGCGCGCGCTCCGCGCGTACAGTTCGCGCGCGCGCGCGTACGGTGTGTACGCGCGCGCGCGCGCGCGCCCCGTATCGTACGGCCACCACACGTGTGGACCGTACGTGTAAAAAAGTCACAGCAGATGTTGAAAAACCGCAACATATTTTCAACAAAAGGCAGCAGATATTGAAAAAAAACACAGCAGATTTTGGCGCACACTTTTTGCGTACAGTCCGCGCGTACGGTTCGCGTACAGCGCGTACAGCGCGCGCGTACGGTGAGCAGGTACAGTACGCCCGCGCAGCGCGCGCGTACGGCGCGCGCGTGCGTGCCCGCGCGTATAGTTCGCACGCGCGCGCGCGCGCAATGCGCACACACACACACACGCACACACCCGCACGCTGCGCGCGCACGTGACACACTTGTTCGCTGAAAGGGGGGGGAGTTTGCAGACGATGTGTGTCCATGGGCACGTATACATTTTTGGTTTTGTACGGCGGTATGGCCAGACCAGCTGATGGCATTCCACTTTGCGTTTCTTTCTTCAACACACCGTGTCGCCAGAAATACAAGCTTGTTGCGTCGGCAGCCTCAAAGCGTGCGGTAGCTGTTGATGCGTGAGCGCCAGTCTGTCACCGACGCTGAGAACTAAATGCAACCTCCAGCACGACTTGGCGGGTGTTCTATTTGGCCCGAATACTTGCACTCTGGTAATTTGTTGTACTACATTGTACCACCAATCAGGTACACGATTTTGCCAAATCAAGGTGCTGCTCACGCTTCACATATTGATTTGGCAAGTTTCAGACTGGCTCACCCGAGGCAGCGCAATAGTCGCACGCATGTCGCCAATTTCTAGTCGTATCTGCGGAAGGATGGAAACAAAATCAGACCCCATCGTGCGAATGCCAGCCAAGCATCAAATCAATCAATCAAATGTTATGGTTTACATGTTTGGGGCCAGTTTGTGCATGTTGCGCCCTATCAATGTTTCATCATCTCAACTATTCATCACTGGTAGAAATACTATTGACTTGGTGAAGAAACTGCTGGCCCCGCAAAAAAAAACAGCGTCTGATGTGGCAGGCAGACGCTGGGCCACGGAGCTTGAGTCACATGCAATGTTTCATCACATCCGCTGTCTACCTTGCGCTCGGCAATGCGCATTGCTTGCGTAATGCAACAATGTGGTGTCAACTGCCAACCAGGTAACCACCAGGCAAGCATTTTGAAACAACAAACCACACTGACACTTTGCATCTGCGCAATGATTTGTTTGTCCGGAGGACTGAACACTGCACCCAGTGGTGGTTGGTTTAAGCTAAATATGTTGCCGTGATTTACTCATCTTAGGCCTTGGGATTTTTGCCTCAGCTATCTAGTGTCGCTGTCAGTTCAACTTCAGCTAGTGATGGCTGGCGTGACTCATACCTGCAGAATCATGTGATTTGAACGATGCTGCCGTGCTGTACAAGGGCCAGTCAAACTTTTGAACAACGCATCTCGCAAGCTACTACTTGTGTCATCAATTGGCAGGTGGTTTCCACCCAATTATATACAGCTGTTTGTTGCGCACTGGCTCACACGGGGCAACATCTAGCGCATGAGCTACTGCAAGCGGAAAGGCGGCAAGCTTCAAAAACCAAACACTCATGGCACATCTCAGGATCGTCGAATTACCGGTGCACTAATTCACTGATTCGCAGATCCGATTCGCACGCAGTCGGGTAGTGTTCGTGGGTTGCCTGAGTCCGAATCCGCGTCCGCAATCTACAACTAGGGGAAAACCTTTGCCGCGCCCTACGGCCCTATATTGTTAGTCATCGTGATTCATGCGACTCATGATGTTGAGCAACCCAATGGGACTGGCCGACCGGAACCACCATGCGGTGGCCCGTTCCAACGTAATGCTGGGCTACCTGCGACACCCCAAAGGAAACAAGATTGCTGGCGCACCAAGCGCTCGAGTTTGTTTGATGTGAGGCATGAGTCACGAGTCATGTCACGAGTGACACTGACACTGGTCATGGACCAACCGGTGCGACGCAGGTCAAGTAGCTACACATTACATCACATGACTTTGCTTGCGGCGATCTCGCAAAGTTAGTTGGTTTAAAGTTTCCAGTTAAAGTTGAAATGAAGGTGGCACCAGTCAACTATTGCGTTCCCACATGTTCACAGGTGCTTCTCTCAGCCTCTCAGATCTCGCACGCGTACACCCGGTGCACCATAGGAGTCGCCGCGGTGCTTATGGCAAGCCACCAAAGGAAAGGGCCCCCCGAACACCAGGGCTTGTTGCAGAAGGGCGTGCGGTAAATGAGTGGCGGTGACTGACATTGAGACTGACATCATCCTCAGGAATCGGCGGGTTTGTGCCCTGAACAATCGTGGCCAACAACATAGACACACGCTGCTTAAGCTGCTTAACTGACTGCGGCCTGAACGCACAGTGCGCAAGCTTCCTATTTGACCATATTTGGCCAGCGCAGAGACTTGCGGGCGCGTGTCAAACTCATATCAATCCGATCCTGATCTGATGTCCAAAGACAAGCTGGGCCAAAACTGCTATTGGCGCTGAGGGTGAGTCAGGCTCAGGATTGATCCTTCACGCGCGACGATTCCTGATTCATGTCTTTTCTTCCTGACTCATGGCTGATATAGAAATAACCTGCTACGGCCATAAATTGCCAAAATGCAAATATGGACATCACGTCAACTCTGATGAGATGATGACACTCATGGGTGGAGCAGCCCCAACTTGTGACTTGCTTGACTCATTGTTTAACGACTTGCGCTTGCAACTGGTAATGCTGGCTGGAACCTGCAACTTGAAACACATGTCACTCCATCTTTGGATGAGTTTTGCTAGGAGCAACCTTGAACTTGCAACACCTTAAGTGTGGAACCTGGGCTATTTTTCTTCGAACACCAGTGGTCGACTTCTTCTGTCTTTGAGCTCGAGCGATGCCCTCATCTTGCGTCGGTCTTGTTACTGCTTGCGTATAGCGCCGGCTCCGACCAACTCTTCAAAACCAAGCAAACGCCCTGAACCAGCTTGAGACTTTTGGATTCGCGCGCGCCGCCGCTCACTGCTCGCGCGTCGCTGGCTCGTTGCACGCTCGCCGCGCGCATTCCGCGCGTGCCGCCGCGCACCGCTCGCGCGCTGCTCGCTCATTGCGCGCTTGTGGCGCGCTCGCCGCGCGCACGCCGCGCGCACGCCGCGCGTACACTGCGCATAGCGCGCGCGCGTGACCGCGCGCCCTCGCCGCTACTGTTTTTTAAGGCCTGTCATAGCATGACTCTCGGGTTTAGATAAGTTTTGACAATTGTTTTCATCGGTGGCGCCCGTGAATCAGCGGCCCTTCTGCGCTGTCAGCTGGTCGACAAAGGACCGGGGCAGGGGACAACGTGGACCAGGGAATGCTTGAAAGCATTCTCTGTGTCAGCTAGCCTGGCATAGCTTGCGACTTGCGATTTTCCTTCTTTCCGTGAGGCGGCGCGACTCTGGACGACTTCGCGTTCTTGCAGAAGCTGCCATTCTTGCCCTGCTCAAAAACTGGGGGCGTGGCGAAGTGGGCAGTGACCTGAGGGACCTTACGCGATTCAGGTTTGGCTTGCAAGCACTTTACGTTTACTTGGCGGCCTTGGTTAGGTCTACGCAGTCGGCTACGGCACCGGGGCAGTTTATGTTGCAGTTATTCCTGCCGCGCTTCTGTTTCTGTACATGCGCCAGCACATTGTGCTGAAGCTTGCCTCATTCTATGTTTTTTCTCTGCCTGCAACGTTATTTGAGTTTGCGCTTTTGTTCTGAGAGACGGTCAAAGCAGGTGCCTGCCCGACAGGCCCCCAGGAGAATGCCCAAGGGGTGGAGCTTTGGCAAGTGCTGGACCCAACATGGGACCCCCTGACATGTTTCTCCTGGTTCTGTGACATGCTTGCTCTTGCCTGCGTGCTGTGCTCTCTTCGCAAGAGAGCGCAACCACTCACAGAGATGGGAGATAAATCAGTGAAGGTTCAGTACGAAGCCCAAACACGGCATCAGACAACCCGAATTATGCTTCAATTTTCCAATCGGAGACATGTGTCCACAAAATATGCAAGTTCAAGCGGTGTGTTTGTGTGTTCGTGTGTGTGCCGAGTTTCTGACGAACCCATGCCAATGTTTGCACGGGGATTGGAGGAGGTTGATGCGCCGTGGTTTGCTTTGCACTGTCAAAGGGAAGCCGCACAGACTCGGCTGAGTCATTGTCCACTACTCGAAGCTAGTTGCCTTCCTCCCTCGGGAGTGTGTTTGTGTTTTGTGTGTGTGCGTTCCTGTTCTTACCGCCTCTCAAGGGTCCTTAGATGACCACGCAAATGGAGGGCGCATTGAAAGAGATTTTTCATTTGGGCAACGCCTGCTTCTGTCTGAGGAGGCCCAGCAAGACCATCACGGCCCAGGCAAAGAGGGCAAAGAGTAGTTGGATCACGAAGCTACGCTCGGTGAAAGCTTCGGAACCTATGCAGGCCAGGATGAGTCGTGCGTGGCGCATGAATGAACGGGATGGGTCTCATTGGAATGTCATGTAACATCCAGAGCAAAAGGTGATGCGGGGTTCCTTCCATCTCCAGTTTGCAAGGGAAGCTCAGACGTCTCGGCATGGTTGCAGGGTGGAGTCGCACCAAGTATGCTAAGCGATGTTGGACACGGCCAGTTACGGCAAGCGTCAAGGCACGGAGGGAGGCTGGCTTCAGTGACAGGTCAATGATGAGCACCTCCTCGCTGCTGCAGTGGCCCACATGGTAGTCACATTCCAGGGCAAGGCGAGGTGGCCCAGACCCAGCAACCCTTTCCTCCGCAGGTAGGATCTGGTGGCTTGCAGCGCTGAGCAACGTTGCTTATTCTACACTCTTAGACCCTTGATCTATTTGTGCAACATCTCATGAGTTCCCCAGCGTTTGCTGCAATTGAGCTTCGACCCGAGGAATCCCGCGCCGGCCTCCCACCCCACAAATTCCGCAATCCCTTTCCAGGCCTACAGCCTACTACCAGGAAGGTTTGCTTCAGTATACTTGAAGCAGGGTGAAGGTGTCCCAGCATCCGGTGTGTTTGGTTGCGCCCTTCATACTTGTCAAATGTTACAAACATAGGAAGGTTGGCGGGATTGTGCGAAATCAAAGAGTTTAGTTTTGGTTTACACGACGGGTTCTGGGGGGAAGACGACTGGTGGGAGGCTACTGTCTTCCACAAATGGACACACGCACACACAAGCCACACGTAGGTCTGGCTGCAGCTGCAAGGCGGCAAGGCGTGTCTTGGCTGACAAAATATCATGCCATGCGCATGGCCTAGCGGCACATGTTTGTCCTCTTCAGCACAAACTCCCAGAGAGTTGCGCTTGCCGAGCCGAGGGAGATGAAGTCATCAGAGCGTGAAGGACGAGCACCAGCTGAGCTGACCGCGAACCGGCCGTAAACATAATGAGCAGATTGGAAGCCCAGCACAGAAGTTGAGTCCAAGCTCGGGTACGGCCAGACATTGAGCCGCTTCCCGATGCTTGCTTGACTGCCAGTAAAGAGTTGGCTTGTAATTTGGGAATGCCATGAATGGGCATTTGCTTGCTGGTTTCGGCTCAGCTTGGTGGCAGATGGTGGCAGTTTTCTGCTCGCAGGTCGAGGCGCATGTGAATGGGAAACGGAGCTGCTTGCGCACTCAGGTGAGCAGCTTCTTGGAAGATAGGGATGAAGTAGAGGAGATGCTCCGCTCCCGCGCCATCATGGAGATGCTGGTGGAGCGCTGTGAGATGGAGAAGGCCTCCGAAAAAAACCGAGCCTTGGCAGCACAAATCCGCCATATCGGCCAGCAATGTGAGGAGTTCTGAAACATGGGCGTTGGCTGACGAATTCAAAGCCGCACCACGCTGTCCGGCAAGCGAGATGGAGGAAGACTTGCCATCTGACACAAGTTCAAGTGGCAGGAGCTCATGCCGTGCAAGGACCTTCGGCATTGACCAGTGCCTCCCGCACATTGTCTTGCGGGCACACATACACAAAATTGTGCCAGGCTTTCTGGAATTGACATGCAAGAGGCATGACGAGGTGCTATGAAAGCTGAGGCTTACTCTCTGGTGCCAAGGAGGTATTCTTCAAATATGCTGCGTGGCGGCAGGTGGACGGTCTTTGCGGAGGGCTGTCCAGGGCCACAAGAGCGAGCAACCCGGGGGCAACGAACAGGGCATCCCCGTGCAAAAGTGCAACACGGAGCAAGCCGACTTTGCCCATGTCAAGGTTTGCCCGGCTTTCATGTTTCTTTCAAGGCCTTCTGCCGCTTCGTGTGGATGGAGATGGCGCAGAAGCTCTTGGCCGTTGGACTGGTCACCGCCGCATGGCGGAGTGTGTCAAAACAAAGCAAAATCTAGCGAAACAAAGGGAGTCGGAAGACAGGACGACAGCACGACGTAGGGGCGGGAGCAGTGTTGACGGCTCATGCTGTGCCATTGCGACTTGCAATGCGTTGGCCTCAGTGCCCCTTGAAGAGTGATGCAACGATGGCTACAGCGCTGGGGCATGGTGAATCAATCCTGTAGTACCAAGGGATGTTTGCACGTGCCCTGACAATCGCCCGAGTGCCAACCAGGTAATCGGCACGGACGATGGCCTTCACCTCTCCCTGGCATGTGTCCTTGGCATGGCGGCGACAATTGCCATGGTGCAGCCTTACATCCAGCCACAGGCGCGAGTCGCCAGTTGCATGATGCGAACGCTTGGGCGGCCAAGTTTGTACCCCCGCCGTGCCAGATGAACGAGCTCCACATCTTTTCCTTGCTGTGCTCCTCCGCTGGACGTGATCACTGTCAATTCCTGGAGGGCGCATCAAAGCGCAGGGGAGCACTCAAATGGATAAAACACAACCTTATCCCAGTCTAGCAAGTCACACAGCTGTTGCCACGGTTCTCTTCAACTGATTCTTGGACATCGCTCCGGCCTGAGGCCTCGCAGCAGCAGCCCTAGGATTTGCTGGAGCTGCCGACCCCGAAGCCCATTGGCTTTGGCTGAGCCGGGTGTCTGTGCTGCTTCCTTTCCTGCTGGCCGCCGTGCAGGCGAACCAATGGTCGGAGCTGTGGAAAACAGGTCCAAAGTGGACCTTTGACCAGTGGATCTTCGGATAAATGGGAAGCTCCTGAGCCCTGGTCCTTTGATTTGAGCCACATCTTTGCAAAGACATTACGAAAAGAGTCCGCTTGTTGGCAGGCGCTGCGCCCGGACAGTTGCGAGGCTCTGGCCGTGCGCCTCTTTCAGGAGAGCCGGAGAGCCCAAAAGGCCAGGTGAGGCGCTAGGGTTGTGAGGCGCAACTTGCTCACAGATTCTTGGGGGACTTAGCCGAAACCCCTCCCCAGCCCTAAGCATGTTTTTTCAAAAGCATTTGAGAGTAGCAGCCAGATACAACATAGTTACCTGCGTCCGCAGTCTCCGGGCTATTTCTCTGTTTTTTTTTGTTCTCCGGGTTTTATTTTCAGGAGACTCTTTATGAATCGAACAGCAGGAATGGCTTCCAAAAGGCAGGAGTGGAATCAACAAATAATTGGTTGTCCGGCCCCGCAACTCTAAATCACTCGAGTGGGCATTCCACTGCTTTTGCTGAAAATGCACTCTCCGGAAACTCTGTCTTTTTGGATTTGCGGGGTTTGCGGGAGTTTGCGGATGTTTTGCGCTGAGTTTCAGGTGTGGTGTTTTCCAGCTGGTTTCAGGAATTTCCAGAAGTGTCAATCAATGTCTAGGAGTTTTACCCACTGAGACCCTTAAACAAGTGGTAGTCTCCGGATTTTACGTGATTTTTTATGATTTGGATTATCCAGGCAAGAGGGTTTAGGCTATTTTCTACAAATCGAAGCTTTCACATGCCACGGCCCCAATAGTTGGCCACGTGCCCTTTGAAGCTAATACGGCGGAGCTTCGGTCCGCCTAATTCGATGAGACTCTCCAACTCATACGCCACACAAGTTGATACGTTCTGGTTTGGCGACGACTCTCCAAGAGGGTTTCGGTCATGGGACGGCCTTGAACTCGCTGTCTCTAGGCATTGTGTTGGCAATGCCCGCCGGCGTGACGCCATGCGTTTGCAGCTTGAGCTGGGCCGTTTGGATCACTCGGCTCCACGAATTGCACCTTGAAAAACAAGAAAGAAGAAGAATTCACGCCAAAACATCGCTCCCAGGAGGCCCGGCGCCAGCTGAAGGCGCTGCAGGAGGGGCAGGAGGTGGAGCTGGTGGTCAAGACTGTCAGCTTCATCTGAGTGCGGCTGGTGCTCTGGTGCTCTGGTGGGCGCCGGTTGAGATCCCAGGAGCTTCCCGCGCAAAGCGGCAGTTGAAGATGACCGAATAGCCAATGAAAACCTGACGCTAGGACGGCAACGCCGATGAAAGCCCCCAGCAGCTCCAAGTTGAACATGCGACGACCAATCAAAATGAGTCTGTAGCCTCATGATGGGGGCAACTCTTGGGATCTTATCATGTCGCTAGACCTAGCGTGTGAATTTGAAGAGTTGTGCCGGCGATCTGTTCGATCAGCTGGGCCAGCTTTGGAGACATCTCGAGGTCTAGTTGGCACTCCTGGCTTTGGTCAGCATGGCCCAGTGATTGATCCAATCATTGAGTTCACGCCCGAAGGGACAATAAGATTCTTAAAATTAATGGTTTTATATATATAAATCATTATTATTTATAAATCTAATCTTTTATTTTTTTTTATTTTACTAAAATGAATATATTTATATATATTTAATATACCAAAATAATTTGTAAACAAATTTATTTTTGGATATAAATGTATAATTGATATTTATATTGAATATATTTGGATAAATATAGTTGATTTATATTTTAAATTATATTTTTATATTAATATATTGTTAATACTGGTATTTCGGCCGAATTATGATATATACGATGAATGATTATATTTGGTTTGTTTTTTGATTTTCTATGGTATAAGTTTTTGCTTTTTTGTGTGGTTTGGAAGGTTTTAGAATTTTTGGTTGTTTTTGACGATGTGGTTTTTAAATTTCCGAATGTTATTTTTATAATTTTCTTTATTTTATTATGAATTGATTCGGTTTTGATGTGTATTGGTTTGTTAGTAACTAGCGCACCTAAGCTTGCGGCACCGGTAGCACTTCCTAAGAGCTCGCTTAGCTTAGAGCTAGTCGTTACACAGAGTTCGTTTAGCTGAGCACTTGCTGATGGCATCCAACAACCCCCGGAGGGCGGCGAATTCGCCAAACAAGCCTCTGCTTGAGGCTTCGCTTTACATAGGGCCAGGTGAGCCCTCGCATGTAAGTAGCGCTTTTGATCGAATTGTAGTGCTTGTTATAAGTGATGTTTTTATATTTTTCTTTTTTTTTGCGATATAAATTGTTGGTTCGGATGTCGAAATTTCCGGGGGGAGGGAGGTATTTGATAATTTTGCTTAGACCTAGTTAAATTTCGTTTTCGGATACTATTTTAGCAAATCTGCGTTCCGGAAGGCCCCGAAATTTTGCCGAAATTTCGTATATTTTCGGGAAATATTTCTTTTCTTTCTTTTTTTTCTCTCTTTTTTTGGATGTTTTTTCTCTTGTTTTCTTTGTTTTTCTGTTTCTTTATTTCTTTGTTTTTCTTTTTGTTTTTTTTTGTTGTTTTGTCTTTATATATTTATCTTTATTTTTTTCTCTTGATATTTCTTTGTTTCTTCTTGCTTCTGTGTGTTTTGTTGTGTTGTTGTCTTTTTCTGTGTTTTTTGTTTTGGTATTTTTTTTTGTATGTCTGTTTATTTTTGCTTTTTTGTTTCTTTGTCTCTTTGTCTCTTTGTTTGAGACATGATCCGGAGAAGCTCTTGGAGAATATGATTTGGTATTCCCGAATCCCGGAATCTAAGATTGGACTTGGGATTCGCGAATCCCGAATCCCGAGCCCCGATTCGGGGTCTGGGGCTTCGCGAATCCCAAATCCTAATCCTATTTTCGGGATTTGGATTCGCGAATTACGAATCCGGAATTCGGATTCTGGGCTTTGGGATTTGTGAATCCCGAATCCCGAATCCCGAATCTTAAGCTGGGATTTTGGGATTCGTGAGATGCTGGTAACCTAGCACGCCGGCAGCAACTAGTAACGGCTTTGAGCAAACGCTGGCAATTCAGTCGTTGGCAGCCAGCAGATGCTGACAATAGCGTGCCAGCGAATATTGGTAGCTAGCTAATTCTTATAAGCCAGACACGGCTTTATTGGCATACATGCTAATAACCTAGCACGCCGGCAGAGACCCGAATCCCGAATTCCGAGTCATTTGGGCTTCCCCAAATCCCGAAATTGGGATTGGATTTGGGATTCGTGAATCCAAAGCATCGCTCCTAGCCCGGGCTGTAGGAGGGACAACAGGTGGAGCTGGTGGTTGAGACCGTCTACTTCATCTGAGTGCGGCTGGTGCTCTGCTCTGGTGCGCGCCGGCTGGGAGCTTCCCGCAAAATCGGCAGTTGAAGATGACCAAATAACTAATGAAAACCTGACGATAGGACGGTAACGCCGATGAAAGCCCCTAGCAGCTCCAAGCTGAACACACGACTACCAATCAAAATGAATCTGTAGCCTCACGATGGGGCAATTCTTGGAATTTTATTATGTTAAGTGTGTGAATTTGAAGAGTCGTGCACGTGATTTTTAAGAGTTGTGGCGGCGATCTATTTGATTAGTTGGCCACCCTTGGAAATATCTCGAGGTTTAGTTAGCACTCTTGGCTTTGATTAGTATGGCCTAATGAATAATCTAATCCAATCTATGAATTTATATTCGAAAGGATATTATTATGCTACACGTAACGCATATACAAATTATTTTATTGTTGGATTATATATAATATTTATATATTTACAATAAAGATATATATATATATTTTCGTAAATTTATTATTGGATTGGATTTAGAAATAATAAATGTTGGGCCCTTGTTGTTATATGTTCCGTAAGATATGAATTCGTGTTGAAAGCGGTGTTTTAAGGGGATAGTCGTTATGTTTAGATATTGTTGATAATATATTTCTTACCTTAGTCCTTATTACGCACAAAATTAAGGATTTGGTATATTATGGGAGATTGGAAAGGGCATTATTGAATAATGAGGTACGTTATTGTTTTTGTTTCTGGCGCACTGTTTTTGGCTAAGATATTGAGAAGATTAAGCCGGCTAACGCATGGGAGTTTGAGTTTTTGTGTTGTTTAGTTATGTCTTACTAAGATTTGAATTGGTTGAAATTATAGGTTTTGAAGTTGTTCGTCGGGAAGCATAGGGTGTATTGTTTTTATTAATATATGGGAGTTAGGTTCGTTGTATTGTGTTTTTTTTTTAATGTTAATGAAAGATGGTCTTCGAATAGGCCGTGTTAAGCACGGCCAATCTATGGATCGCGTTCGTATTTTGGATTGATCTCGTTAATATTTCGTTTAGATCTCATTAAATTGGTTGGTTAAAGTACCTTTTTCGTAAGGTTTAGTAGTAGGTGTAGCGTTTTCGTAAGGTTAGGCGCGATTTTCGTGATAAGCGTAATGCTTCCAGAAGGCTAGGCGCAGGTCTTGTAGTAGGCGCGGAACTTTTAGAAGCAGATTTCGTGATAGGGGCATAATAAAGAAATAGAAAAACACTATGCAAGTGAAAGAAAAAAAAGAGTAAGGGAAAGAGGAAGAAGCAAGAACGAAGCACGATAAAGCACTTGTTAAGCGTATTGGTTGTTAGTTATTTATTGGAAGATTGTTGTTTATAATATATAGGGGTGGCTATGAATAAAGAACTTAATAATGTTATAGCGCATGTTGGTGAAGTGGGGCGTGCTGTTTTTAAGCTCGAATATGAGAGTATATAGGCACAAACTAACCCGGGGATCGTTGGAGATATATTTGGGTGACGTTGGTTGAAGTGTATGTGAAACGCGGTGTGCCATGGGGGAAAAGTTTGTTGAGCGCATTGGTTGTTAGCGGAAGGTTGTTGTTTATAGTGTATAGGTGTGGTTATGAACAAAGAATTTAGTAACATTGTAACGTAGGTTTGTGAATTGTGGTGTATTAAGCGTTTGTGGACACGGTTTATACAATTTTTAAGTTTGCAACTCGGCTAGACAGGTGGAAACTCATGTGAGAGTACATAGGCGCAAATTAATTCCGGGCCCGCTGCTGGGCGACGTTGGTTGCAAAGCGCGTGCGATGTTCTATGGGGGAAGTGTTTGTTGAGCGCGTTGGTTGTCAGCTGCTTGTCGGAAAATTACTGCTTATTATGCATAGGGGTGATTATAAACAAAGAACAAAGCAACGTTATAATGCATGTTGGTGAAGTGTGGCGCGTTAAGCATTTGTGGATACGATTCGAGCGTTTTTTAAAGCTCGTAGCCTGGCTCAGACCTACGCAATGTTAGTTAAAGCGCGTTCTACACGATGCAAGTGTTTTTTAAGCTTGAGCTTGATTTAGATCAGTAGAGGCTAATATGAAAATACATTGATGCGAACGCGCCGGATAAGGCAATTATAACATAAATGCGTATTTTTCATGCGGTGTGCTAATAGGATTTACTTATGGGACGAGATATATTTAAAAATTGGCAATATATATAATCATTTATATGAAATTATAATATATGATTATCATTATATATATTTGCATTTTCTTTTAAATAATCAAATAAATAAATAAATATATATATAATTTCTATGGTTATAATATTATTTTATAAATCGTATGATTTTAGAATATAATATATATATATATATTATAGAGTTAGTGGTACTCCGGCCGAATTATTGTGTTTTGGTAAATAATTATACTTGGTTTTTTCTCACGGCGTAAGCTCTTGCTTCTTAATATAGTTTGGAAATCCTCGAAATGTTACTAAAATTTGGGGCATTTTAGATTTTTATTAAATAATTTAGCTAATGTTCTTTATCTGTTCTTTTGTTTCTTTGTTTTTGATATTTGTTCTGTTTTTTTTCTTGTTGTTTCTTTGTTTCTTTGTTTTTGTGTATTTTTAGTTTTTTGTGCTTTTGGCTTGGCACCCGCTCGGGATCCCGAATTTCGACCCCGAATCCCGGAATCCAAAATTGGATTTAGGATTCGTAAACCTCGAATAAATTGGATTTGGGATGTATAAATCCAACAGCTCGAATCCCAAAATCCAAATTTCGGTTTGGGATTCATAAATTAGAATGCCGAATAATAAAATTGAGATTGGGTTTTGGAATTTACGAATGTTTGCGAGGAATTTGCGAAGCCCGAATTTCGCGATGCGATTCCCGGATTTTTAGTCTTTTTGTATTTTTATATGTTGTTAATTGTTTATTATATTTTGTTGTTTGTGTATGTTTTGTTATTTATTTGTATTTCTTATTTTATTTAGGTTATTCGATTGTTTCTATTATTTTGTTTTGTTTATTTCGATTTGCCGATTTGCTTATTTGTTTTTATTTACGACCACACTTGCGACCCCAAAGCTTTTGGGGATTGGGACGGGGAGGGGGGGGGGGTTGGTTTTGTTGTTGCCCGAAGGTAAACAGGCACCCACTTTAGGTCTGCCATACGCTTTTGCCGGGATTGGGGGGAGGAGGGTGATTTTATTGTTATCCGAAGGCCTCAGGTCTGCCATACGCTTTTTTTCCGGGGATGGCTTGAACGTTCTCTGTACCAAATTCATGCATAACTCATTTTTTTACAAATTACCTTGTTATATTATTGTTTCGTTTGCATGGTGCTCAATATCCTTTTATCCAACCACTCTAACAGGTTAATCCGTTCACATTGGATCAATATATAGGCATCCTGCCGTCCCACAAATCAGATGATCCATGGCTAGATTTTATTGCGAGCATCATTCTCCTTAAGTGCCGGAATTGGTTCTGCTAGGGTCTTTTCTTTCGCACGTGCATGGACTCATGGTGATATAACAATCTCATATATGGTCCTTAGTGTCATTGCCGCCCGCCGTGAGGTCCGCCTCCTCTATCTCAATCTCAAAACATGTAGCGCAGTCCGTAGCCTCGATAAGTTAGATTCTCGTAATGTGAAAGACTACTAATTGGGTAGTAAATTATAAGCCCTAAGAAACATTGCCAAGACGATATAAGGTCTAGGCGCAAAACACGAAAACAAACGGTACAAATGCGGAGCACGAAAATACCAAGCAACCGCTACGAATCCAATCTATATACCTCCAAAAAACACCTTATAACAATTAGTCAGTGCCAACCAAAACTACTAAGCGCCCTCCAAATTCATAAAAAATCTATATAACATCATGTAATTTGCAAATCATTCCAACATTCTCGATAAGAAATCCAATGTGTTTTGCACCCCGTAATTTTCATACACAAATAAAAATAATAGGGTCGAACCAAATATATTTAATTATCTTTAAAAACACAAAAACACATGCAAAATACACAAAAACAATCACACAAAATCAAAAAAAAGACTTACAAAAAAACACATATAAATGTATAAAAATACTATTAAATAAACTTAAAATCCTCCATCTCCCTTTTGTTTATTTCAAATATCTCGATACCTTTTAATTCAAATATTTATAAAATCACCCACCTTCATTAATAAAACAAATACAAACCAAACCATATACTATATAAAAATATAAATCCTCAAAAATCAAATATTTAAATCCTCCAATAATAATCTTACTCATCCCTTTTTTCCCCAACAACTAAAAGCTAAAGGAATAATTCGGAATGTTTCTAAAATAAGATTCCATAATAATTTCATCAAGATCATCATCACAAATCCATCAAAATTTCATGAAATTCTACAAAACTACATATTATACCTAATCAAATACATCCTTGTCTTATTAATACTCTTATTCTAACCTCTCCATTAAGATGTTCAATTAATATTTGTGTAATTCTTCAACTCCATAAATATATATTTTATTCAATAATATCATAAATTCAATAATTAATAATTTTTTAAAACTATTTATTATATATATATATATCAATATGAATATTCATTCAACCATTTATTAAATAAAAATCTTTTCCCACCCATAAATCTTCTCCCAATTTAAATCAAGATACATAATCAAACACCTCTCTTAAAAAACAATATGTTTCTTTAAATTAAATGCATCAAAACACATATTATTTTAATGTATAATTATCTAATTATTTCGAGCCAAACACATACATTCTAGCACACGACGTCCGTGTAACACGCTTGTTTCGATGCCCAAGGCTGGGAAATAATCAAATTCCGTTTCAGCTCAGTGAGGTCTCATCCCCAATTTGATATAGGGTGGCGTAACCCAAGCACACGCGACCGCCGCCCTTCAATTTCACCCAATCCCAGCCCTTTGCCCTCAGACTATGGCTTGCGTAGCAATGTGTCCAACCCTAACCTCAGTCGCACTCAGACGACAGGGCCCTCCTCTCAGCAAGTGTCATGAAGCGAGCAGTTCTTGGGGCATCGCTCCCTAAATTAGAGTTGGCAATGCTAGAGTAAGTGGTTTCGCTGTTGAGGGGGGGGACGTATAGTAATTCGATCCATTTTACGATGGTAAGGCCTACAAAATCCGTTCAGGACGACCCAGCGGAAGGTGTAAGGCAGTAGCCATACCAGAACCCTTTCACCCCTATAAAGGATCCATGGGCTCTAGCGCAAACATCGCAAAACTATGTATGCTCCTGGCTATTTGCAAAAACTGGTCAGATCCACGGAATCTATCTGGCACATCTTCGCGTGCCCAATTGCTAGCAAGGCTGGCATTGAGGTATACCTTATAAGCCTGGCAAACCCTGATAGCTTCTTGCAGCACGCCAGCTCTTAGCGATACCAGTCGCATTTTGCTCGCAAAATCGAAGGTGACGTCCCACGGTGGTTGTCATGCTGGCTCGGTGATTTTACCCTTCCTGAAGTGAACAGCGACAAACACTTCACTTCCACCATTTGCAGACCTAGATTTCCCATAGTGGGCCCAGAAGTGACAGGGCAATCTCACTGCAACGCTTTTCGCGGCTAAGACTGACGCCTCATGCGCGCATCAGCTTTGACGTGCACAGCGTCGCCAAGACCGCAGCCGCGAGGGGCGGGCCCCACACCTTCCATGCGGCGCTGGGCTCCGGGCGCAGCGCAACGCCAGGCGTGCCACTCACTTCCAGCACGTTCCTCAGGACGAATGGAGGAGACTTAGGCCATGTCTTGCGACCATCTCCCTGCCACTTGTTTGCAAGGAGGTGCCTGCAAAAATCTATGCAGCGCAGGCGGAACAGCACCATTTGCCCTCTTTGGATTGGAAAACACTGGGGAGGATCGTGACAGGTTTGGGTGAGGGGGAAATCAAGCTGCCCTTGGCACGGCTGAACGAGGACATGCTACGACAACGCATCCAGAACTTAAAGCTGCCTTTGGACGGTGATGGCTTTGGAACTCGAGTCGCCCTCACATTACCACAAACTGAACGACCTCAACAAGAGGGCATCGGAAGCTGAAGTTCAGTCAGTTGAGCCGAGGCTCTGCGGATGATGCGGCCGCTTGGGAAGAGCGCATCCGTTGCAGTCAAATTCCTTGTCGAAAGAGCCAAGCTTCTCCAGGTCTTCCAAGTCCAGCTTGCCGTCCCAGCCCCGCCACCACGGCCCATCTTTCTTTCCGAAAGTTCTTTGCCAGTACTTTCCTGCAAGCAGAACCAAATCCCTTTGGTCGACGCCCGCCTAACTACTCAACAGGAGAAACACTGCACGCTTTGACTAGTAGAGCAGAGGCTCGATATGCAAGAGGCAAGCAATCGACTTGGATCGTGCTGTTCCACGGCAAGGCGTGCTCTCGAAGGCGCAGCTGCTGTCCGAGCAGGAGCTGGTAGTCCTGGAAGACAATCTTCTGGCTCATCCGGTCGAAAGCTCGCTTGAGGGGCGGAACCTTTTCGACCCACGTGGCGAAGTTACGGTAGGCACGGTAGACCATCCGCATCTGCCCCGGCGCAGTGGGGGTGCATGCCACGTACTGGTACATGTCCCAACTTCCAGGCTTGGGAGGGGTGTGCAAGACAATGTTGCAGGGAGCTTCGAAGGCGTTGTAGTACTCAGGCTTGATGCGGCCCCGAAAACCGTTGGCAGTCTTTTCGATGGTCATGTTCATCTTCTCAATCTTCTTGCGGCTGCCAATGGTGCCCTCATGAGCAAAGGGAATGTGGGCGGGGTCAAGCAGATTCTCAACCATGAGGGAATGGTCAATCGGCAGGTCCAGGCACATGGTCGACAGTACGAAGCCACTGCTTGGATCTGCCAATGCCGTGCCCTCATCTGTCATGTCCCTGGGCGGGGATGCAGTGTCTTCTGCTGCCTCCGGAGGCCCGGGCCAAACATACACAACTCCATCCTGCTCCAAGACCGGATAAGTCTGCACCTTGGCATTCGAGGGGATTGGCTTCCCCTCTTGAAGCGCTGGGATTTCCACCACATGCCCAGATGTGCCCTCAATTTGCCAGCCATGGTAGATGCACTCAACATGGCCGCTGTCGCCGTTGACAGTGCCCAATGAAAGCGGCGCGGAGCGGTGTGGGCACTTGTCTGCCACACAGTGTGCCTTGCCCTGCAGGTCGCGCCACAGCACGAGAGGATCTCCGAGCAAGGATGTAGACATGGGAGTTGGCGCTGCCTGGCCGACTCGCTTTGGCTTGGCAGCTGGAATGTCAGCGCTGAAGGCCAGCGCGTACCATTGCTTTCTCACATCCGTAGGAAGATGCGCATAAACCACACCTCCACCGCCCACCTCCGCAGATGTGCCTTGTGCAGGCAGCAACGGCTCGCTCGCCATTGCAGGCAACGCCGCGCAACCTTTCACTGCCACGCGGTGCTGCACAGAATGCCCACAACTTTGGTTGTCTAATGCCTGCCTGACCCTGTCTGCCCCACAATGCATGCGGAACGTCATGCAACATGAGCAAAGAGCAATACACGTTGCGCTGAAATAGTGGATTCGGCACTATGCGGGCTTGAGGCGCCGTGACGACCGCAGCAATTTCCAGCCAACAGCAGTGCCCGTCTGGATTCTCATGACAGTGACGTGCCCAATCATGCCAACATGCCATGTCCTGCACAGCGCCAGGGCTTGCCATTTTTTGTTGCATGTTTTGAAAGGCGTTCCCGGGCACAAAGCCTTTCAAATATAAATGGTACGGCCTCACCACTTCCCGCCCTTCTCCTTACAAAGTCCCTGGTCGCTCTGTACAAGAGGGCCTTGCCACAAGAGGTGCCATCAAAGACTCCGTCTATCAAAGCATCGTGTCATAAGCGACATCGAGGGCGTGCATTCGTTGGCATGTCCAATGCCAATTTCCGTTATGGAACTTGGCAACTCAATCGCGCGGTCACGGGATGAGCAAGTTGCCCATGCCAATGCTCCGCAGAGCTACCACCACCTCAGACTCCTGGCGCGCGCTCGCGCGCGCCAAACCATCCACGACTTGAGCCGGTTTTCCTGGCCTCCTGTGAGAGAGGCTGCGCGCCCGATCTCACGGTCTTGGCTTCCTCTGCGCTCAGCTTGTAATCTCTGTCCTTCGGGTTCCAGTGAGATGAGAGCGGAAACGCCGCAGCATCTCGCTTTCCAGTGGTGCCCTGTCAAAAGTTTCCATTGCTTTTACGTCACCCACTAGGGGGATGTGTGGGTCTGCCATGTCGCCTGAAACCCTCCAACTGCCGCTCCTCATCCAGCGCTCGCATCTTCTGGGACAAAGCTTGAGCTTTTGCAAAGTCCTCCTATCGTGGTGCAACGAAGTCAAAGCCACGAGCCAAGGCCATGGCAAAACGCCTGGCCTTGGGAACCAGTGCAAAGTAGCTTGCCAGGTTGATCCCCGTTGCTGACACCTGCTTCTGGAACTCCGCCTTCTCCTGCGCAAAGCTTGGATCTTCCTGGAATTTCACGTGGATGATCTTTTTTTGGGGTACCTGTTATTTCGGGCCATGCTACAATGTTAAACTCAAAAAACAAGGAAACCACCCCCCTAATATGAGACACACCCACTTAACTCCGGTGAGTGGCTCCCGCCTGATCTTTTTGCAGCACGTCACGTGCACGGCCGACTGCCGTCATGGCATCGTCGCAGGCTTTGAAACGCCCAGCTTTGTCGAACGAGACCACCTTGGTACGAGGCTTGCCAGTTAGAGAGCGTCCATGCGAGATAGCAAACACAAAGCTACCGTAGACATGGGCAACCCCAAATCGACCAACATCACACCAATACATCAATGGTGTCAGTCGCCTATTTTTTACGCTCATGCACCTTGTCATCCGGATCGGCGTACTTGATGAGCCCCACATACCTCGGCTGCGTCGGGGCTAAAGAAGCTTGTGCCTCGAGGAACATCTTGACCTCTTGCCACCTCCATCTTAGACGAGTCTCTGGGTGCAAACGAAACGATATGCGTCCAAGTCAGTGTCAGAGAGCGCTTTGAAGCGCTTCTTCATATCAGACAGCGCGTCCGCGGACTCAGCTACTCCCAACTGGCCATGATTTCAGTTGTTTGGCCTCTGGAGTGCATCTTGAAAGTTGAGGCCCAGTCAGACGCTTGTGCTGCTGATTGCACAAGGCCGAAAACACCAGCCAAAGGCACAAGGGTTGCGAACCTCAGTCTTGCTGACATTGCAACACCCTTGATGCAAAGACATGACTGCACCACCCACGCCCCAAGACATCCCCATTCCCATACCCAGGACCATGCCCAGACCCACCAGTGGATGATGGACACTTCGATCAAAAAAAACCGAGAAGGCCAAGAAGCGGCGGATACGACTCAACCACTGCCAACCGCTTGCTCTCCTCACCCAGGCCCAGCGCTCCGCGCTTCTGCCTCTTCCTTCTTCTCGCTTCTTCTAAGGTCTTGCCCTTCTTGGAGCCAACATGCCCTTTCCAAGTAAGTCACCGTCAAATGTGGTATTTGGTCCCTGACACGCGGTGAGGGTACTGCCATGTCCGCCTCTCTTCAAAACTAGGGTCACCCTTGGTGACACTCCGAAGGCTCCTCTGCGAAGGCAGGCGGTGCCAGCAGCACGGGAAGCTGACAAAGCTAAGGAAGTTCTATGGCTGAGCCTCTGACATCCATGGACCCGCCTGCAATAAAGCGCGCCGCGTCACACGCGTGTCCGTGCACGGCACCCAGGCGACCTTGGACTGCAGCTTTCAAGCTCTCGCGGTGCCATGGCAAAGCTTCCAGGCCTGGCTGGCGATGTAGGCCTGTCTTCGCCCCAAACATGAGGGCTGTGGTCAAAATATGGACCCTTTTTGGGACCTGGTGCCGCCTTGCCGCCTTTTACTGGGGATGCCAAACATGACAAGGCTTCATGCAATGAGCCCGCCGCACATCCCAGGAGAAGCGCGCGGGCTAGTAACTTACCGCGCATGATTCAATCAAATGGAGCAAGGCGGCGCTTCACCAACACGACACGCACACTGGCTGCTGCGATTAAACCTGGAGCTGCCAAAAAAACGAATGTTGGGTCTAGATTTTGTTGGCGATTTGCAGCTTTGTAGCTACCATGCTTATTTGATTGGCACAAGCTGGCGTCTTGAAGTCAGCTGGCGTCGAATGCACCCGGTCAATTCAAGTGAAGTTGCCTAGAACCTATACTGGCAGTAGTGGTGCGCCTGAGCAAAGAAGTGACAATGGGTACGTTCGCAGTTTTTCGCGGGCTCTCCGATCCATTCCTGAGCATTGGCATTGGGCTCCGAATTCCTTGCCCTTCAGATGAAATCGAGAACGCCGGCTGGCACGGAAGACGCCGCCGCCGCTCTGCCTGACATGGCGCCACTCAAGCCTGAACCCCCTCATCCATGGCCTCGGCGTGACCGGCGAGCAAGGCAGCTCTTGGGCTGACCTGACACGGCCACCAGAAACGCCCAAAGAGCAGAGGTCCAGAGCTCACCTTTCAACGCCTGAGCCGCTGCGGCTGGCTGAAAGTGTGCCTGGTAGACCCAGTTTTGTTGAGAAACCCTCGGATCGAACGGGCCTCCCTGGGCGAGTTCGAGGGCGAGGGCTCTGGTTCTGCAATAGATGGACGCCGCGGTCTTGCTTCAGTGTCGGCCTCAGTCAGCCAGTCGGTCCTGCAATGCGATGCTTCATCTTGTAAGCGCTGGACATCTTCACTTTCTGCAAATGACCTCGCAAATGTTCGACCGAGGTTTATTGAGGATCCATGCAGCGCTCGCTGCAGAACATTTTAAAACTCATCAATCATGAATGCAACGCCACACGGTGTGCGCACGAAAGTTCTGTGAATCGAAGTGCTCTGCTATGGCCCTTGCACCCTCAAGCTCCCTCGCGACTTGCGCCGGCGTCGATCCTGCAACATCCAAATCGCAACTGGCTGCAGTCCGTGCCAAGACCTGGCCTCTCGGATGTCCGCGGCAACAACCCGGCTGCCTTGGGAAGGCTCGAGGCGTAACATCAGGCAGGCGCGCGGTTGGCGCCTTCAGACTTCGCGCGCTGCCTCGCCTTCCGTTCATTCGCTGAGTGAACAAATTGGACTCGGCCCTCATCTGCCCGCCTCCTTGTCCCCGTCCTGTCGAGTCATGCCTACTTCTCTGAAGCGCACATCAGAGCTTAGCGGCTTTGAAATCAGCTCCTCAGCCTCTTCGGCAATGCCAACCTCGAGTACGTTTGAAGGGAGGGCCCAGGGCTCGGCGGGCAATCGATTGGAGGCCATCGAGGGAGGCAACCTCAGCCCCTGACCAGGACCGAGGAGAGCGAGGAGGTCCCAAACCTCGCAAGGGTGAAGCAGTTGGAGAAGCCGAAAGCAACACAACAGAAACGTAAACACGGCTTCCCCCTAAACAACGCTCGAGGGCCCTGCAACGATGCCAGCCTGATAGTGCCATGCATCAATACGAGCGGCTACTGAACGTGCCACGAACTGAGCATCCCGCGTCGCGGCAGCGTCAACAATGACATGCTGCAGCCGCCTGGGAGGCAAAAGCTCACTCCAAATAGCGGTTGAGTTTATTCCACCGAAAAGTGACCAAACAGAGGTTGCAGGATGAGAGCTTCCAACTGTGCTAATATGCCTGAGGCGAAGCGCGCAGCAGCTTCTGCGGCAGCATCTGCATCGGTCACATCGCTGGCCTTTCTGGCATCGCGATCTGGGGATTGAAGGAGCACGAAAGGGGGTTTGTTTGGAAAGGATGATGGATGATCAATGGGTCCAAAACGTCCCATTTAGGCTTCATTTGTTGCTTTTGGGAGGCGAATCTGGAAGCACGCTCCGGGATCCCTGCGCGGTCGCTTCCCGGGGAAGATGGCCTTCGGTGCACGCGACATCTCACGACATCTCATGGATGTTGATTTGAGAAACAAAATCATGTTTATGCCTATGGGGTTGTCCTTTTACTGGGGATTCATCACTTTTGGAGGGGGTGTTCCCCCATATTTAAAAAAAACAAGTGTTTGCTCATCCGGGATCAACATGAACTCTTCCCTGAGGGTGCTGCTCAAAGCGGCGCTTGGGGCAGCTGTCGGTAACCACCTGGCTCGCTGCGCACCTCTCTCCTCAGCTTCACTGAGCCCAGGCCTCTCGAGTCTCTCGAGTCGCCCGAGGCTCGCGATGGGCTGCGCTGCTGCGGCTCTGGGCGGCTGCACGGGCTGCTTTCAGCTCCTCGTGCAAGGCCTGGCTTCGAGGCCTTTTGCTCCATGGCGCCAGGCTTCAACACCTCCTGCTTGGCATCGCATCAAATGGCCCCCAAATTGATAACCCGGAGCGGGACAAAAGAACCACCGGTTGATTGGTCACCCAGTTCTACATCATATGTTTGGGTTTTTTGTCTTTGCCGGAACTCCGGATGAAACAGTGAGGAGGCCCTGCATATTCAGGACCAGTGCATAGACCAGACTCAGCGGGCTACCACCAATGTTGACTGAGGCTCTTGCAACTTTCTATGATGAATGGGACCCCATGTTAAAGCTAACCTGGAAACCGGGTAGCCTCAACAAAAGCACGCCCACACACAACCCCATTTCACATACTTGGAGCCCATTCGGTTTCTGCGCCTGGATGGCCTGTTTCAGCTCAGCCTCCCCCGAGCTGAGCAGCTGGTTGGCAGCTTTCACATCCTGTCACGACATACCCCTGGCTCGGAGCCCATGTTGACACACGCCCATATCGTCCGATGTCACCTGCCGGTCGCCTGTTGACACCCTGAAACAATGTGGCCTCCTCAAAGAGACGTCTCTGTGCCTTGAACTGGTCCTGCTTTTCTGCGAAAGGGTGGACAAGTAAAACTGGAAGAAGGACCCAGGAGGCCTAGACACAAAGCGACTCCTAAAGATCACGTGGCCCGTCAAACCATTTCTTTGCTTTGGCGAGATGTTTGCCATGCTGTGCCGCCCCACAAAGTGTTGCAGCAAGCGACTACTTGGGTACATTGGCGTGGCGTCAAATAGGAGGGACGGAGGACTAACGTTTTGAAACGTGTCTCAAGCCTCGTCTTTGGTATAACGCCGTGCCAAGCCCGTCTCCTTGTCATACAATCGGATGATGCGCTTCTTCTGCTCCTCCTTGCTCAACGGCCAGTCCTAGGCATAAGGCTGTAACGGCCACAAATGCGACGCGAGAGTTGAGCTCGCAGCACTCATCCGGCGACCGGGAAACGGAAATCGCGGTGAACAGTTTCTGCCAAATGGCAAAAGCCAAGTGTAGATCTGATCCCATCTGCAGCTCTGTGCTTTCGAGTTTTGTTGCTGCGGCTGCGGTGTGGTAGATAGCCACAACACATCTAGCCTGCAAGTCGTGAACCATGCTCGCTCATTTCCGGTCTGAGCCAAGTGGGCGCCATCCAAATGAGGTACTGAATTTCTGAATGGGCGATAGCGCAACATGGGCAGCGCACTGCATACAAGTGACTTCGGATGGACAGCGCTCAACTGCCGGGTGTCAGGCAACTTTATCAGCATCACCGCATGCTTGCGCTGATTTGAACAATGCTCGCGCCCTCCAGCCAGCCGCTGCCAACAAATTTTGCTACGACTCGTCACTCGTACTTCTGCCATGATTCCTTTCTGTGGTACATATCCCCAGGTCTGAGGTGGGGTTGCTGTAGCTGTTGGAGGGCTCAAGCAGTCCCAGTAACTTCGAAAGCCGAACTGGGAGTGGAAGGAACGGCCTAATCTCAGCGAAAAAAGAAAAGTAATGACATCAACTCATATTGCCCGTCTCTCTTTCTCTTTGTCCAGTTTTGAACATGCCCTCCTTCGCTGATTAAAATTACCACTTCATAGCTCTTCCGGGTCTGACCTCCGCGCTGTTTGACGGGGCTGCAACCCTTGCGTGCAAGCACCGAGCTTCACTTTGTTTGCAGTCTCTCTTAGTGCGTCTGATGAGAACCCATAGGCAAATCCCCCCACCAGGTCTTGCTTCTGCCTGCACTATCGAAGCAAGGGTCGCCTCCCCGCGTGCCAAAGGCCTTTTCACCGGACGGCTCAGACCTTCTTGTGGAGGGTGATCATGATCCTTGCCTTGGTGGCCAAACTCCTACTAAAGGCCTAGGCCTTGGCCTTTGGAGAAGCAGCGCATTTGACCCTGAGGGACAGGCGCAGCCGCGCTCGGAGCCGTTGCTGAGCTTCATCTCCTCAGTCTGCAGCTCTCCCTTCTTGGATGCGGTCCCTGGAGCGTTCCATAGAAATTGTTGCTTGACGTTGATGGGCCGTGCTTTCGTTGCTGCTTCACGGCACTGAGCCCGCCGCAGGATAAGACGTCTCAATCTTGTGGATTGTGGCCTGCATGGTCAAACAAAGCAAAGCCGCTAAAACGCTGTTCCAACTCAGGCGGGCGCCAAACCCTCCTGGACAACAGCACCAGCAGCCTGTGCCTAGGCCCATGGCTGCTAGTTACCGCCCACACCAACTTCCGAGCTCGGCACGGCGATGTTGATGGCATCGCCCAGGCCCGAAACATTCAGCACGCACACCTAAGCACCATGGCACAGGGACAAAGGGGAGGTACTCCGATGACTAAGGGTCCCACCGGATCACGCTTCTTGCCTTCCTTGTCCACAACTCCTGTGAAAAATGCCTTGGCAGAGTTCATGTAGAAGTTGATGCTCTTCTTGGCAGTCACCTGCACAAATGCAGGTGCGATTGCATGCTTGCATGCCGCTTCACTAGGTTTGTTCAGAGAGAACCCGGCCTTCATGTCCACCATGCCTGGGGTCGTCTCTGCTTCGTCAGCCATTGCGCGTGGCAATTTGCGGATTTGCGGGGCGGGGTCCAGGCAAGTTTTCAGCCAAAGCACTGCACAATGCACATTGCCAAGTCCATTGTTTTCAGGGTCCACGGGCAAACTACTGCAACAAGGGAATCCAGGAACTTCATCAGCCAAACGTTAGGCAGCATCTCCGAAAGCGCGCATTTTCAGCCATTCTGGGCCTCGAAATCGGCATCAGCAACTGTATAGGCCGGAAGCCTTCAGCCTCAGGCAGCGCATAGTTTTCAGGATTGGCCACAGCCAAAACGACTAGGCTCCTAGCACTGCAAGAGCAGTCTGAATCCGCTCCTTGTCACGTGGAACCTGTGACGTCCCCCATGAAATGTCGTGCTTGGAAATCTTGTCTCCACAGATTTTGTGAGGACCGAGGCAGCATCTAAGGCATGTAGACTGCAGACAGTAGGGCCAAACAGTGGACAGCAACACTCAAATTATCACTGCACCGCCACACACTTTTCTGTCTTCAGGACCTCATTATTGAGGTTCAACAACTAAAAAAGGGACAGCTATGTGCTAAGCAGGGGTGCACATAGTAAACAAGCTGGTCAAAGGGTGTGTGGCAAGCATGCAAAGCGAAGCTCTTCACGTTCACGCATCTTCGCATCTTCGCAGCACATTACTCCCGCCATGGCCAGCCACCCTTACGCAACAAAAAGCCCAAAGCACTCTAGGCACTAGGGCTCCCAGTGGGCAGAATAAATACATGGTTCTTTCTCTTTGCCGGCTGCTCGCGGTCATCTTGAACAACATCAGCGGAGCCAGCTGGAGGGCTTTGGCCATCCGCTCTTGGCGAGATGCTGATTGAAGCTTACAAATGAGAGTGACTCAGCCGATGGTGCGAGTGCGGTGCGTCAGCCCCTTGATTCGTTCCTTTGGAAGACAGAGGCTTCTGAGTATGGGAAAGTGGAAGTGAAGTATGCAAATATCCACAATAAATGCCAGCGGTCACGCGTTACAAGACAACGAAATAAGCAACGTGGGAAGGTGTGAAAGTGCTTGGTTTGACCTAGCAAACCCGACAGGGTCTGACTGCACAATCCGCGGTTCCTCAATGTATGACAGGCAAAAAAGGAAATGCGCGGATGTGGCAAGTAAGCGGCTACATGTCCGCAGCGCAAAAGTGTGGCATTCGTGGCACGCAGATAAACACACAGCCACACACACACACACACACCTTGTTCCAAATTAAAACAATATTAGACAGTGGGTAAGGATCGTGTTCCGCAAGCAATGAGCAAAGTACTTCATTGCATGAAGGCTGTCAAAGCAGTTCTACCGCTGCTGCTGCAACTATTTGCCCTCCTGCTGCTGACTGTCACTACGACCACTACCACCATTACCACCACTACCACCACTACCACTACCACCACTACCACCACTACCACCACCACCACCACTACCACTACCACCACTACCACTACCACCATTACTACCACCACCACTACCACTACACCACCACCATCACTACTGTCACTACTGCCTCCACCACCTCTACTATCTCTACAACCGCCACCACCAGCATTGCCATCACCAGCATTGCCACCACTAGCATTGCCACCAGCATTGCCACCAGCATTGCCACCAGCATTTCCACCACCACTGCCACGAGGCCGTCTTACTGATGCTACTGCCAAGATTCGTGGTGTTTTGCTCATAGAATGGCAACAGGACAAGCAGAATGTAAAGCAGCAGCAGCGCGAGTGCAAACGGAGCCACACACGACAATCAATCACGGAAAACTCATCTTCCAGCTGGAGTTTGTTTGCAGCGCTGTCCGGCCTTCCAACAGGCCTTTCTTCAAGCCTTCTTATGCAAGGTGATCATGATCCTTGCCTCGGCACTCCCCGCGCCCAACCAGGGCTCAACAAAGCGTCGACGAGTTCTAAGGGACAAGCGCAGCCTCGCTCGGAGCCGTTGCTGAGCTGCATCTCCTTTTGTGTGCGACCACTACTTTCTGAGTGCGTCCACAACTTTGTCAGGCGCTTGACGCTTGATGGGCCATGCTTCCTTTTGCTGCTTCATGCCACTTAGCTCGCCGCAGGATAAGACGTCTCAATCTTGTGGATTGTGGCCTGCATGTTCCACCACGCAAATCAAACAAAGCGAAGCCGATCAAATGCTTCAACTCAGGCGGGCACCAAACCCTCCTGGACAACAGCACCAGCAGCCTGTGCCTAGGCCCATGGCTGCCAGTTGCCTAGCATGCCAACTTCCGAGCTCTGCACGGCAATATTGATGGCATCGCCAAGGCCCGAAATGTTCAGAATGTTCACCTGGAAAGTGCATCGGAGCTTAACAAGGGAAAGCCGACCCACGTACAATAGCTTATATGTCAATCTGAGGGATGCACGGGATCACGGTTCTTGCCTTCCTTGTCCACAACTCCTGTGAAAAAGGCCTTGGCCGAATTCATGTAGAAGTTGATGCTCTTCTTGGCAGTCACCTGTGGCTCATGCAACCCTCCTGGCGCTTCACTCTCAAAGCTCAGTCCGGCCTTCATGTCCACCGTGCCTGGGGTCGTCTCTGCGCCAGCGTCAGCCATTGCGTGCAGCTTTTCGCTGGGTCTGAGTCCAAACAAAGTGTCGGAGCCAAAGCGCTGCTTCCGGTCACATACAAACATTCAAACTTCAATAAACTCACAAGCGGATGATAGCCCGCCCGTGACAAGCCGAAGTCGGAGCTTGAAAAGGCACTTCTCGCAAAGGGCTGTTCGATCACGAATCTGTTGAATTCCCGCATTCCCGGGGGTGGCAAGACAACTTGGCAATCGCATTTTGCTCAGCCATCACGTGCGCCGAACTTGGCTTGAGCAGCTGTGTACAAGGATGTCCTCTCCCTTGTGGACATCCCGGAAGCCTTCAGCCTCCGCCATGTGTCAGAAATGGAGGGCCACATGTCTGAAACAGCTGAGCGCCCGGCTCTGATAGGGCAGCCTGAATAAGTTCCTTGTCCTCAAACAGCACAGGTGTGTGTGTGTGTGTGTGTACATGTGCGCGTGCGTGCATGCGCGAATTCTATTAAACTCCATCTGACCCGATGCATAGGATACAATTCAAACAAATGACCAGTGTTGCCATGGGGTTCGTCCCGTATACGCTCTGAGAGTTTTCCGCTACTCGGGTTTCAGGTGGGGATTTTCACGTTGGTTTGAGCGCCTTGGCCAGCACGGCTTGCTCCAGCTTGCTTTGAGGCGCCTGCGCTCGATTCGGTTTTGGGGCATCAGCATGGCGCGCCCGCGCCAGGGCGCGCCTCGGGCTGTCCACTCCTTTTGTTCTGGACTTGGACAGGAGCCTCAGAAGGGCCATGGACATCTTGCAGACAAGGAACAACTCAATGTCTAACGTGTGCTGCACGAAAAAAAGGGAACATATCTTTCTTCAATTTGCCGTCCCCTGCAAGCTGATTGATAGAGCCGAGCAGCTGAGGGCACGTCTGTCCGTGCTGGGCCTTCTGCATCCACCTCCCAAGGTTTGAGGGTGTGGAGGTTCTGAGGGCCTTCATCAAGCCTTTGCCTTCTGCAACTCCATCTCATTTAGAAGGTCCTGCGCCTTCTGGACCTCAGCCTTTCCGAATGCGCAAGAAGAATGCAGCATCCCAACGAGTGATGCAAAGCCAGTGAGAGATGGCGACAATGGTGCTGTTACGCTTGCTCCTGCCTGGGGCAAGCACGACCGTGTGGCAGACGCAATCGCGAACTTCAACTTCTGTGTGTTTTCCTTAAGGCGACATACCAATGCTGCTGCAGTTTGTTCAATGATGACAACTCTCAGGCTCAAGGTTTAAGATGTTTAAGAACAACAGCGAAACCATATTGCCTTGCAGGTTTCTGGTGTGCTCATGGCCTGCGCAAGTTCCTTGCGCATTTCGGCCCGTGCCCACATCCCTGGGAGCCTGCCAAAGGCTTCGATCGAAGAAACCAAGTTTGTTTTTCACGTGAAATCGCTCCGTGTGCCTCCGTCGTGCAGCTGCAACCTGCTCGTCCGGCAAGATGCCTCCAATGGCTCATTGGCATGCGGTTTGATGATGGTTGCAAAGTCAATTGGCGCAGCTGGAAGGAAACAGCGTAGCAAACATTGCCCAGCGGAATAATGAGAAGCCTTTGTACTGCTCCAGGATCTTCAGGAGCTCTTTTTGGTCATCCGTGCTAATCGCAGCTTGGACCTCCATCGGTTGCATTGCATGTGTCGCCATCCCCCACGTGGCTAGGCCACGTGGGGCTTTCATTGAACGTGACCAGCAAAAACAATTATGCATGTGAAAACATACCGCCCATAAAGTGCAAACTTGTTGCCCGAACGTCTGAGCCCGGTGCCTGTTTTGAAGCCGCCTCCACTTGAGACTCAAGCTCGGCCTCTCGTTGCCTTTCTAGTGCGGCCATCTCTTCCTCCTCAAGTCTCTGCCGCTCATCCTCCTACAAAAAATGCACCAAGTGACCCTCACAGCTGCTGGGGTGGTGTTACCAGGGAGACATAATGCGCTCCCTTCTGGACTCTCTGGGCAAGCCTCTTGAAAGAACTTGCCTCTCATGCAATGCCTGGGCCTTGCCTCTGCCAGGATTTCCTCGATCGAGCGAATGGGCTCATCAACCTGAACCAGAGACGAATCGCCTTTAGAAGTTTCCTTTGTTGGAGGTTGCAACCATATGTGTTGCCCTCCCGGCTTCCCTTTCCTCTTTGAAGAAACGCTTTAGGCCATGAGCGAACACTGCAGAAAAACCCTTAAACCGTGGCTTTCAGCTCTCAGGGCAAAGCTGTGAAACCATGTGAAACCATGTCAAACACAAGCAGGCTTTGCTGACACCAGGGAGGGGGCACATAGCCTGTAAAATGCTGGCAAAGACCTTGCGCATTCACTGCTCACTGATACTTGCGCTTTGGTTGGCTGGCATTCGCAGCTCGCTCCGGCCCCTCCACTGCGGGAAGGTCGGGCGCACGTGACCGCCTGTCCTTCTGAAAGTCTGTGAGGTGCAGCGCAAGGGTTTCAGTGTCCACTCTGCGCAGCACCGTGCCCTTGGCCTTCAGATACCGTCTGGTCTTTTCTGGCATTCTCAGCATCAGCGGTCCCAGCTGCTTTTGCGGCCGCGCCGGGCCAGGGCTTCATTGATGCGCGGCCAGTCCAGTCCAGTGGCCGGGCAAAGCGCGTCAGGTTGGGCATGGTGAGGCCCGCGCTGCCTAGACGATTGGTGTGCGTCAACAGGTCGTGCAAGTCATTGCCCCTGACGCAGAAGGTGCTGAAGCCCGGCAAGGAGTTCGGCAGCGCGTCAGCCCCAGCACTTCCTCGATCCTCAAACCATGGCCACCATGTGGCACAAACCAGTGGCACTGGTTCGGATCCTGGCAAGGGCTCCGCGACGTGAAAACATCCGGGCGGCTGCTTGGTGAAGCTGCCTGGCTCGAGGATGAAGTTCCCATGAAGGCGCGAAAGCGGGCCCTGCCCTCTTCGTTTGAGATGAAGTCTTTAAAAGGCATGCCCGTGCAGTGCCGAGCAGTCTGACATTTGCCGACCAGCCGTTCTCGCGCAATCCTTTGAGGACCCTTCTGAAGCCTGAGGCCAAGGAAGCTGTGTCCTGTGACGTTTGGGATTCCTGGATGCTCGCTTGGCCTACCCAAGGCATGAAAGTACTCAATGTGAATTCCACCAGAATACGGATTAGGGCGAGCAACAAGTCATCTTGTCCAGCAGAGAAGCACTCACTCGAAAGCAGCGCAGCTGAGAAAGGAAACCGCAACCCAAGCGTCCGGCCAGCAGCATCCACGAATAATCTTACTTGTAATTTTACCGACAGCAATGATCGGAATCGGAATGAGGCGCCGCCAGCCGGGCACACTGCGCCAAGCTCGTGCATGACCTGCGCGCAAGCGATGCTGCGCCCACTCATTTCGTAGCCGGTGGCGATAGCAGAGTACATGCCGAGCACCAGCAACAGATTCCATTCAAACTGCCGGCAAATTTTGTAGAAACAAGCCGAAGTAAGAGCAGTTTTCATCACGCTCTGCTCTTGTGCCCCCCGTTTCACCGGGAAGATGTTGCCGATGCTGAGCCACGTGCTCCCCCACATGCGGGAACCGCGACATGCACGCATGTCAAGATCGCAGACACTAATACAGCCGCTTCCACGAGTGGATCCATACCAATGGCGGCGTCGAACCCAAAGCGAGAGATGGCGAAACTGATGTTGAAGCCTTGAGCCATGTGCCCACATGTGCCAAACCTCCCTGGGCGAGATAACATACTAACAGGATCTCTGACCTTTTGACAAAAATAAGAAGAACAGTGATCCAAGTTCCACGTTGGCGAGTTCGTCCTCGACTCTGCGCGCCTCCGAAGCGACTCAAATGACCCGGGCCTCGCCTCATCGGCGGAAGCTTTCGCCTTGCACGTCACGGGTCCAAGTCCACTTCATGATTGGGGAAATCACCCCCCCTGTTGCTTTGAACAACCTTGGAGAAGAAACCATAGTACATCCACACTTGCGGATCTCAATATGGTGGGGGGTCCAAACAAGTCTTTCGCGCGATTGGCGCTTCTATTCTCCGTTCTGCCGCTGAAACTCCCCTTTCCTCTTGGATTGGCAGCGTGGAGAAAGACGCCATTGCGCCAGGTAACAGAAGCCTCCCACCACAGTGGCCAAGGGCCGAGGGCTCAAGACGTTGCTAGTGGCCTAAGCCCAACCCCCTGCACCCAACCACGTGACAGAGCCTTCCCCAGTCCTGAACCTAGTAAGCCGGTGAGACTCGGGGTTCATGATAAACGAATGCATGCTATTTGCCAGCGCTCCTGTATGGCCGCAAGCTCCCGGTAGCCCCACCGCACCTCAGCAAAACCCGGCAGGCTCACGACTGGGCCATATTTTGAAAAGGTGGCAATTACACCAGCGAAGCAGCATGTACCCCTTTACTAATTACTCATGAGGAAGCTGTGCATAAGGGTCCATATTGCGAATCGATACTTGTTTGTCCCCCCACAAGCAGAAGAGGAAGAAACTCCTCAAGCGAAGTGCCTTCAGCAGGAGACATCCCTTCTCTCAACGACAATGGGTATTCGGTATGTCCGAAAGAGGGCTTTTGATAGCTCACGCCTTTGGCAGTCTGACAATCCGAAGTGGCACTGAGCACTGGGCAAAGCAACATCCGGAATGCATTGAAACCACGGCTCATTCCCAATCAAAGATGCCAATGGCGCTGCCCTGTGGCTTCCTTCCATGCATGTCCTGAATTTGGATACTCCCAGCTCCTCAGCTCCCTTCCAACCACCTAGTTTCTGATTCCCCGTTTTGATGAAAGGAAACTTGGCTGCTTTCTGCTCCCCTGCCAAAAGTCTAACTTTTAGTGGCTCAAGGAAAAAACATTAATCATTAGTTGGCAAAAAGTTCAAGTCCTAACGGTCCTAACATCCAAGCAAAATGCGCCAAAGGAAAGTCTCCTGCGTTGGACTTGGGCCGTGGCTTCCACTTCCAAGAGCTTCCCGCTCTGCAGGGCCTGTCTCAGCCTTGTCTCATCCCGGCCTCAGCGACGTCTCCGGCGAACCGGCGAACGGGGAGCGGGAGGAACTCAGAGATCCAGATTGCATGTTGGAATAGCACAGCCACACCGGATTTTGGGTGCAGTTGCCCGGGCCGCACTCAGATCCCCCTGCTAAAATATATATATATATAACAAAGCTTTTAGAGGGTTAAATGAAAATGCACCCACGAAACCCCAAACACCCTGAGCACCTCTTGGCGCCTGGACCCTGGGGCTCGGATTTTTTTCCCATGAGGCAGGCGCTGGCAACGGCCTCATGCAGATCCAGCCGTACGGCGTTCTGCTGCGAGATGAGCTCCTTTTGCTCAGCTTGCAGCGTTTTTCCGAACAAAGATCCCAAGCTCTCCGTTTTCTGATCTGCTAAAAGTGACGAACGCTTAGTGCCTCAAATGAAAACCCAACCACTAAAGCAACTAAAAAAGCTGAAGCTAAGGGGATGGCTTGGAACAACCAAGATATGCGTCTGCTATTGTCTGCCAGCTGCTCAAGACCGATGCTCAGGAGCGCTGATTGATGAGCCAAGCGCCTAATGCAAAGGCACGCAATCAAGCTCACCAACAAAAATAGACAGCAAGGCCACCATCTTGAATTGGCCTATGGTACGACAGCTCAGCTTAAACACTGGAAAGCTTCACCCAAACCTCCTTCAAATCAATGCGCCGGTAATGCGTGGTCAGGGTCCTTCAAATCGGCAAGCTCCTGTGTAGGGTCCGCAGCGGCATAGCCGGTCATGACCCTGGATGATTGATTCCCGCTGTAGATATGGTGCGCTTTGGTGTGCGATGCTGCGCTGCAAAGGGGGCCACCTCCCTAGGCGTCAATGAGAACTTTGTAATTTCCGGGACAGCTTCTGACAAATGCACTTTGCATCTGCAAGGCGTGACTCAAGCATGCCGCGTTGGCAATGCTAAGCACGTGAACCTTGAGCCCAACACCGGGGTTTTTCGTGGAGACTGGCCCGGGTTTGCTGCCATGCCTCGAAATTGGGTTTCCACCTAAGGCATCTCAATGGCCGCCGGGAAAAGCCAAGGTCGGACCGGTGCGCCCATCCATTTGTTCCAATCACCGTCCCTGTCTGACACCTTGGGAGTCAGTCGGCTCAAGCTCTGAGCTGAAGTGCCACAAAAAGAAGCGGAACTTGCCTTCTGTAGGGGCTTGCTATGTACCACGGCCGAAATGAGCCTTAAACTCCGGCAGCTTTGAAGGCACTTTCATCAGGAAGCGTTCCTGCAAAAGCTGGCGCAATTGCAGGCCAGCTTGCTCCATCATTTCTCTGGTGGCCAAGTCCGGACTCCTCACAGGGGTCGCCGGATTTCCCGTTTGCCATTTGCTGGCTTCCATTGAAACGATCGCCACTTTTGAGGTTAGAAGGACAAATGGAGGGAGCCCTGTCCTCATGGCCTCCTGGCAATGTGCAATCAGTCGGCAGCAGCAGCAGAACTCCTCGAGGCTGGCGCAGGCCGGCGAGGTCACCGAGGCCCTCCACACCTCCCGCAGGACTTTCCGCGGCAAGCCGCTGGTCTTGAGGTACTCGGCCATGGGGTCCGCGTCCAAGGCGGGCTTATTGCTGGAGTACGGCAAGAGCTGTGCAAAGGCGGCCTGGTAGCTGGCCTCTTCCGCCTTGCTCCACACGGGCTTGGCCGTCGCCACCACCGGCTCGTTCGCCGCCTTGCGGAGGTCGGCAGATCCAACATCAAGCCTTGGCGCATGGAACATGCACTGAGAGCATACCTACGGATTGCCAAGCTGCAGCTTCTCGAACCAGTCATCCGGGCCAGCTCCGGCCAACTGATAAGCAACTTTTACCTGAAGCAACGCATCCAAACAATGCATATCACAAACGTGCTTCTGGCATGTCTTACTCATGCTGGTGGGCCTTGTCAGGAAAGGTTTGCGTGACGCGCCCAGGGCACCATACCTGCTTGGACTGGCTAAACCTAGGCAGCAGCCCCCATCAGGGAACCAAGCAATTCGGGCGAAGGTTCTGAGATCCTGGCACCTCGATCCAATCTCCGACTCTCCAGGCAGAGCCAGACTTCTCTGGGCTGCTGGGCTTCCTTGGGCACGTGCAGACTTCGGGGCTTCCATGGCTTAGGCGTGCTGCCACGGCACCACCTGCGAATGTCCTCACCCGGGGACAACAAACACACGCACACAAGCTGCTTCAAAACAGAGGGCACAAGCAGGAAACACACGGCTCTGGACCCCGCGCGCAGCACGGCTAACCTTTATCTTGAAAACAACCAAACACACCCACTCACACACCCACGAACACAAACAGAAAAAGACGCAGAACGCGGCACATACACAGGCACATACACAGGCACAGTGCAATATGCAAACATACACACAAACACGCACAACCACATAACCACACCACGGCACAACCACACAACCGCACAACCACACAACCAACACACACACACACACAAATGCACACAATACACATACAAATGCACAAACAGGACTACACACACAAAACACACAGACACAAATACACACACACACAAAGCACACACACACAAAAACACACACACACACAAACACACACACACACAAATACAAAAACACAAATGCACACACACACAAATACAAACGCACACACACACACATGCACACACAAATGCGTACACACACACAAATGCACACACACGCACAGATGCACATGCACATGCACACACACAGAAGTGCACACACACACACACCAATTCCACACACACACAAACACACACACAAATACACACACACACATACACACACACACCGGCACACACGCGCACACACACACACACACACAACACGCACACACACACACACACCCGCGCACCCACCCACGCACGCACGCACGGACGAACGGACGCACGCACACACGCACGCACACACACACACACACACCCGCGCACCCACCCACGCACGCGCGCACGCGCGGACGAACGGACGCACGCACACACGCACGCACACACACACACACACACACACGCACGCACGCACACACACACATGCCCGCACACACGCCCACACGAACACACCAGAACACACACATTGCACGCACACGCAGACACGCACACGCACACACGCACACACGCGCACACGCACATGCGCACACACACACACACGCATCCACGCACGCACGCACGCACGCTCGCTCGCTCGCTCGCACACGTAAACACACAAACACCCACACAGAAACACACAAACACACACACAAACACACACACACAAACACACACACACAAACACACACACACACACCAACGCACACACACAAACAAACACACACAAACACACACACACACACACAAACACAC
>CAUJNA010003421.1:157500-277500 GCA_963377175.1 Effrenium voratum
TCGACCCTGAACCCTTGAAACCCTTAAACACTTCATTCCTGTCATCTTGAACTCACATCTGAACGCAAAGGTGTCGGTGAGTGGCTGCCTTGCTTTGCACAAAGCACGGGGCGCCCACATACTGAACCACCAGAGATCCTATCCTCCACGGTAGCCGTGTTGAGCTGCGGGGTCCACAAAGCGTACTTACCAGGAACTGTTGCTGGGAAGCGACTGCCTTGCGCGCTGCAATCACCGACGGACCAGTTGCTGCCTCTGGCTCGACCGCCCCTGCATTCGCGATCAGCCAGCCTAGAAAGCGAGGGTCATATGGCGCCACCTTCTGCGCGCACATGTCCCAAGTGTTCTGTAGTTCCAGCTCTCTGCCAGTGAGTTGCCGAAAGCCGTCGATGGTAAGAAGGGCGCGGAAGAGCTCCAGTCGTCGGGAGAAGGCCAGGCCACGGTCGGCCGCACTTAGCCCAAGAACAGCACCCTCAAAGGGCAAGCCCCCGTAGCGCTGCAAGGAGAGCTGCAGCAGAGTGGACACAAATTGCCAGCCATCAGAACACAAGGCATCTTGCTGAAGGCGCCGGATGTTCACAAGATTTCGGATATGGCCCACCCACACTAGTGGATCTATGTCGATGAAACTGCCCCCCACTGGAACCAGCCCTATGTTGACCAAGCTCTGTAGGCTATGCTGCTTTGCTAAGGCATGCAGCAAGTGCAACAACGCAGGCGTAGAGGAGCTCGAAGCTGCGCGATAGACATTATCCCAGTTGAGATCCACAAGCCCATCCTTGGACTCAAGCGTCGTCATACCAGCTCCCATGGCACCTGTTTGACAGCTTTCCGGGAGCTGGACAAAGAAGGTCCGTGGCCAACAGCTGCAGAGTCACATGGAACCAGCTTGAAAGAGCGTAGTGTGGGTGCAAGACTTCTTGCCATCTCATGAACCTCCTCAGGCCCAAGAAGAAGAACCGCTGTACCTCCTGGGTGAGTTTCCCCAGTGTACCCTCACAAAGGACAAGTCGGCAGGAGATAGCCAAATATAGTGCAATGGTATACAGAGCGTGTTTTTGTACATTAAAAATCGTATAGTACAGCATGCTATGCACGACATAGAACTTGAGACATCAACTTGACTATTTCCCTTACTACACTTACTACTATTGCTGCTAATAACAATAATGACTAATAATGACCTATTACAGTGCCACTGTCATTGCTATTGTTATTCTTACCCCCCATCGTTCTTGCTATTACTACTCTCGCCGCAGCGCTGCATTGTAGCAGCTTCAAGGGCGGCAAAACAAGAGGACTGCCGGGAAAACGGTGGGTTCAGGCCAGCGCGCATCAAGGCGCCCTATGCGTGTAACAAAAACACGTTCAAGATTACTCCTATTTGTTACTGCTATTTCTACTCTGGCTATTCTTATACATGCCCGTGCGGACTAGATCGATTACCACACAAGTTTTACTAAATGGATGCGAACCATACCATGTTGTGCATAGTGGTATGCAGCACATCCATTAGGAAACATTGACTCATTCGATAGTGAGACAAACCTATTCCAAGAGAAGACAAGGTTTCCGAGTTGATCAGAAGATCTGAAAAGTGATCTGTTCCGACAGAACTTGCGCTTCCGAAAGAGTTTCCAATGTCTGGGCGACATGACAAGATTCGTCCCGCGCTCGAGAAATACTCTGAGATTTCCCTGAGTGGAGCAGCCCAAAACGGCCAAACTCTTGAAATGAATGGATCTTCAACCGGAACCTACAACTTACACGCATCCAGCGAAGCCTGACACTGTGGTTCGAGCGCAGTCAGCTCCACAAGCTTCACCTCTCCAGTGCACCAGCACTGACCTTGGCCGCTGAATGGCCAATGAGCCCATCTGTCGATCCCAGCTTTCCCTCTTGCATCTCGCTCACTTAAAGGGACCCATGTCGGGATCTCGGGCTTGAGGCCGCGGTGGAATTGCTGGGGCCAAGGTGCGGGAATTGCTGTACACCTCCACCTCATCCCCGAGCGCGAAGATCTCTGGCCTACATTTTGTTGCCACTTGGAAACCGAAAATCGTAAGGACAGCCCTTGGTCCGGCCACCCCATCGGAACCCATCCATTTAGAGACGGATCAGCGAAAGAGGCGCAAGGGCATATGGATGACTCATGCCAGGGGCAGAGGTGGATATCAACTTAGCCACTCCCGATGATGAGTCATAAAACGAGATCAGCGTGGGGAAGTCCCCACTTTGCAGGCTCCACTGTGATGTCAAGAAGGGAAGTCACACAAGAAGGGAAGTCCCCACTTCACACACACAAAAAGACGAGAAAAAACAAGAAACAAAGAAGAAGAAAAAAACCTAGGACCCCCCCCCCCTATGATTCGGAGGTTTGCCGGCCCTCCGGCCCGCCCCCGCGGCGACCCCGCGGGCGGGCCTGGACCCAGAGGCGGCGGAGGCGGCGGAGGCGGCGGAGGCGGCGGAGGCGCCGGAGGCCCGGGACTGCGCGGAGCGCACGGAGAGCGGGCTCACCGGGTCGCCTGGATGGGACATCCCACTGAAGCGACTGAAGTGGGGTCTGTGCATGCGGACAAACAGCAGGCGGCAGCCCTCACTTTGAGATAGGACGAACTCAGTAAAGTTCTGGAGTCCTGGGGGTCAGTCCACATTTCAGCTAACGTCTTTTCTAAGCAAAGTGCTTGATGAAAATCGCTGATCTCTAACATGTGGCTACGCGAAACAATCTGACCACTCCAAGTCCAGCTGGACAGGGGAATTGAACCCTCTACCGTGCCCCCACTGAGCCCCCACAGATTGATATTCATGCAAGGTACAGGCCTCATGCAAGGTACGGGCCAGGGTTCGTGACCAGTGGGCGTCTTTCAACAATCCCCGCCTGCTGCGAGCTTGGTGGGGCTCACGGTCGTAGGCCCGCGCGGGTATCCGTTTGCGCCAGCACGCTGCACGGAATCCACGGGCACTCCTCGCTTCATTTTGCCACGGTGAGCGGCTCACTGGGATCTGGGGCACCATCAACCTGTAATGTAGTGTTGGCTCCAAAGTGGAATTTCATGGCACCCATGTCTCACTTGCATGCTTGTTTCCAGGGTGGCGCCTTTGGCGCCTGCATGACTTTTGAGGTGGGGCCCCGCGTCATTCCCTCTCGCCAAATTATGATTCCAGTACTTGAATTGCGGGCTGCAACTCAGGCCGGCTCTGGTTGACACAACGGGGACGCCAGGGTGTGGTCCCCTGCCATCCTGGCTTTCATCCTGCGAGCTGAGGAGTGCAAAACGGAAGGTTTGCTTCCAGCATGTGGCCATGGGTCAACATCCCGTACCCCCAGTGAACATCCCAATCCCCGCGGTACCATTCATTTTGACCCACAGCCATGTCAGAAAATGCAAGCCCCCCTTTGCATTCTGCAAGTTCAGGAACCTCCGAGGCGCCAGCAAGATTTGAGCCATGCCATGTCCCGCCTCTTCCTCGCCGGCGAAGAGGCCGGCGACGGCCATCATGCCCTGCGCTGCCAACATGGGCACCTCAGCTCAGCCGCCCAATGTCCTGGCTGTCAGGTGCCACCTCCCTTCAAGGCGAATGAAGCCAAAAAGCCAGGGTGTGAATTTTCATGTGTCCCGGACCCTTTCATGGACATCATTCAGGTGGGGATGCTTTCGTTTTCCCGGACCCTTTGGTGGGATTCATGTCGCCACCTTGGAGGTGGTGCCCCTATTAAAAATCATAGCCAGGTGAAGCTTGACGCCTTTGCAAAGCTGTTGCGGGAGGCATGGCAAGGGAACACGCAGGCACGGCTAGGGCCAGTGCGGCCGCAGCGTTGCCAATAGCAATGCGCGCATTGCTCCTGGTGGGAAGCGAACACATTCCATCCATGAACCAACCATTGAAGGACAGTACTCTGCTAATTGGGTTAAACCCTAAACCCTGGGCACAGGTGGCTTGGTGTGTGTGTGGGTCCTCAGCATAGCTCCAACTCCGGCCAAACTGGTCACCCAGTGTGGAACGTGCCCCACCCCGAGCTCGCAGCACAAGGTATCCTTGGCAACATATTGCACATTTGGTGAACCTTGTCATATCTTGTCATGGTGGCAAGCAGCGCTTTGACACCAGAATTGAGTTGCTTCTGCTTACAAACCTGCACGGCTGCCCCGCTCCCGCTAAAGAGATTGAGTCCATATGGACCTGTGAAAGACAAAAGCGATCAAGCCAAGCCGAGACTCCGCGAAATGACAGCAGTTGTGCCGCAAGAGGTCGTACTGCTGTCCCTTCCACTCTTTCGCCAGCTTCTGCTTTATGAGCCTTTGGCCAAGCAACCGCTGGTGTGAATCAAATGCAGGCTGTGAGCCGTGTCTCACTTAGCTCGCCACTGCTCCACCTCTTTTCGAGTCTTTGTGGTGAAGCCCATATCCACCGCCTCCCGGTACGAGTGCGCCTCGCAGCCTCGCAGGGGCTCGACCTTCGCGCCTTCGCACCTTCGGACCCTCGGACGCGGCTGGAAATGCCGGGCCTTTGGGCGGACAGCAGAAGATTCCAGTGCCAAAGGGGCCGTGGGCGCCACCGCCATAGCTCCACTCCCTGTCATAGATCTCTACGCCTCCGCCGGGCCGGAGGAGCATTTCTAGAAGCGATCGAACATGGAGCTTCGGCAGAATGACTACTTTGCGACTAACCTGCAAACAGCTGACTCCAGTGACTTGGACATTGCCAAGCCACAAGCTAGACCATGCCATGCCTTGCGGCCTTGCGCGCAAAACCTTCCTGCCAGAGGTTGTGCCCCCCCCCTCGCCTGCATGGAAGGCTCCGGTGCCGATGGCCTTGCACACCGCGTTGACGCCGGAGAACTGTCGGCCCAAGTCCTGGGAGGCAATTGCAGCGCTGGATGTCCAACCTCAAAACTGGTTAAACTGCACGCTTCTCAGGAGGTTGCTCGACGACTCACCTATAAAGACTTCAAGACAACCTGTCATCCAGGTCGGCCGTGTTCGCGGTTTAGTTGCTTCCAAGCGTCGTAGATGTGGAGGACGACTGGCACGGCCGCAGGGCCGTTTGGTTGGCCTTTCAGAAAACCCTTCAGGACATCCATGCCATCCCGCGCCCCCTCACAGAACCACAATGGGCTGCGATCCGAACACCTACTCTCAGGTGCGAAGCATGGGGTCGAAATCTGGTAGCGGTCTCTCTCTCTCTCTCTCTCTCTCTCTGTCAGGAGTTGTCAGGTGTTTGAGCTTCAGGGGTTGCAAGCTGCTTTGAGCGGGCCAAAGGACACTGAGCCAAGGTCGCCCTTTTCCATCCGCGGCAGGATTCGGCTGAGTCCTGGAAGTTTCACAGTGCTTGAACCAGAAGAGCTCAATGCAAATCACACCTAGCTCCCTACTGTGGATGGACAGTTTTCCTGCGACAGCTAAGAAACCTTGGAATGATGATTCCCCCTGTAAATACCAACGAATAAGGAGTTCCCATGGTTTCAAAGTGGTGCAGGATTTCGTCCATCCACAGTAGTAGTAGCAATTGATCTTATGAGGAATCCATCCCCCCCCCCCCAGCCTCTCACTGCTTGCGCAAGGCCGGGGCAGGGGTTGGCTTCGGGATGGGCTCCATCTCCTAGAGCAAAGCCAAGGCCGAAAGGCATGAACCCATCGAACCCCTTCAGAAGGTACGGGAAGGGCACGGGCGTGTCGTGGTTGGAGTTGGCGCCATTTTTGGGGTTGATTCAGAGGGGAAACCAAAACAAAACCACCTTTGGAAAATCGTGGGTCCCTATTTTGAGACAAACACCGCATGGCTGATCATCCAAAGAACCTGGGACCGGGCTCTCTGGCCACTCCTGGCCCCCGAGTGCCCCAGGCTGCGTCATCCGAGACATCGCTTCGGCAGCGGTCTCCGCCTGGCTCTCGCACAAATCCACACGCAGTGGCCCATACTTTCGCTTCTGAGATGATGCCTTCCGGTTCCATGTGGACCTCCCTACAGCTACAAAAAGAAGACTGGACACCACGAAGAGTGAAGCACAGAATAAGCAAATGCATGCAGCTTGAGATATGCGGGCGATGCACGTCCTCGGTCGCTCCGCGCGTCTTTTCATTTAGCTTGCGGCGGGTATATTACTTACTTTGTCATTGCACGTTTGTTCATGACTCGGCTATCTTCGAAAAAATAAAAAATAAATCCGACTGCCACCTCAGGACGCCCCAGGTGTCAGTTTCAGCGACTGCGCAATGTAGTCCAGGTACTTCTTGCCCATCCGTCCCTGGTAGGAGGCCTCGATGCGGTCGCTGGGGGACTGGATGACCACGAAGGTCGCGGCGCCTTTCCGCAAAATCGCGCGGCCCGTGGTGGCCAGCGGAGGCGGCGCTTCTCCTTCTGCGCCGGTCCGACCCATGGCGTCCGAGATGGTCATGAGGTTCTTGCCGCCCAGGCCCTGGACTTGCATGTTGGGATCTTGACCGGCCATGCCACCGGCAGGCACCTGCACCTCAAGTGTCAAGAAAAGAACATCTCAAACCTTCAAACGTCGTGGTCAAAGAAAAGAATCCAGCAGTCATTTGGCCTTTCATTGTTACTTAACAATCTCAACATTAGTTCCGCTACTACTCCCGTTCTTTCGTTATTACCCACAAGTCTTGGCCATTTTTGCACCCACCTGGCTCCGAGCGTGCCACGTCAGCACAGACTGATCTGGGGCCGGGCCATCACTGATCTCCGCGTCCACCACTGTAAAATCAATCTGGGGCGCCTACAGGGAGGAATGGTCTCACATGGGTGTCATTTTGTGGGAGGCACCCTGTATTTTGAGAGTTTTTGAAGGGAAACCACAGGGAACACCAAACACGTTGGATTACCCTCCCCCAGACTAACATGGAAGCTCCCAGGACCCCTTTGGAAGACTCGGCTCGATTTGCAGAGGCCTTCTGAAAGGCTTCCATGTTAGTCTGAGAGAGTGTAGGGGGGTCTTTAGTTTAAGACATCCCCAACCCCAAAACCCACAGGCCATGCATTTTGCTGGCCTGCATGCCCATCTGAGCAGCCTGCGCCTGCAGCCCCGCACGCATCAGCCACTCGGCGATGGTTTGTGCGGTGATCTGCCCCAGTGCCACCTGAAGACCACAAAGTTCTATCAAACAACTTCCCCCATACTCAAACAATTTCCCCCATACTCCACATGCTTGTCTGGAAATTTACAAATTCCCTGGGAGTATACTCACACAATCTCCCCCATACTCCACATGCTTGTCTGGAAATTTACAAATTCCCTGGAGTATACTCAAACAATCTCCCCGTTACTCCACCATGCTTGTCAGCATGAGTCTTCTCTGTTCGAGCACGGGGCCCCGGCTATGTGGCCAGTGGGAAACACCGAGACTTGCTGAACTGGGCCTCTCGCTTTGCTCACGTCGCGCAGTAGCAACACGGGACAGGGAAAAACAGTGGCGGGCTGGCTGTGGACTTGCGCCGAATCTTCAGCAGCAGAAGCCACCCGGTGGGGCTGGCTTTAGAGTCAAGTTGCGAACCAGCTTGCTCAAAATGAAAAGGCCCAATATATGAACAAGTCCATGGTTCCGCTTAACCCTGCTTGGTCAGAACTCTTTGCATGGTAGCGTCAAAGAAGGTCCTGTTACAACTAATCCACAAATGTCCAATGGACGGGATTGAACGCTTCGTGTCTTGCTATGTCTTGGAGGGGACCCTCACTTTGAGGCACACCTATCTTACACCAGGCCTCCTTCCAATCGCTCCGCGTGTCATCCCCGGCGCGGGGCATATACTGCACAGAGCGTAGCAGGGACGGCAGCGCCAAACGGGCGCAGCGTACTACGACCAGCTCGTTGGCCTTCGCGCTTCAGTCAAGGTACCCAAATGGATTTCCCCAAATATAGCTTAACTTGGTCGTCTTCCTTGTGGTGGCTGCTTCTTTGTGGTGGCTATTGTGCCTTTTTCTTTGCTTGTTCGCCACTTTCGGCACCTCTCTTGGCTCATTTGTGCTAGGTACTTGTTTGCATGGCATGTGGTCTTCTGTCTGCAAGTGAAACAACCGAGTGTGTGCCTTGCTCCCCTGCCTTGTAGCATATTAGGGGGCATTCGCCCTTTTTCCAACCTTTTCAATAGCTTTTACGGAAGCGAGGCAAGGGTGGCAGAAGGTGTTTCCTCCCATTTCTCGTGCTGTCCCTTGCTGGCGTTGAAAAACGAGGCGGCCTCCAAAACAAAACGAAAGAATGCGAGATCCTCAGGAGGCCCATTCCAATTCCGCAACAACAAGCCCACGAGGGTTACGGGAAACTTGCAAAAGGTGAGTTCCCGAGAAAACAGGGTCCTTCCCGCAGCAATTTCTCGTAAGTCCCGTTTACACCCGGGAAGTTGTTGTGAGCCTCCAGGAGCTCGGGGGTTTCGGGGGGAGGGGGGGGAACCTTCGAACGCTCCGTGGATCTCGCCTTGTTCTGCTGGAAGTCTTGGAGCTCCAAGGGGTCCATGCCTCAGATCTGGCTCTGGGTCATATCACTCAGGAAACCCCTGGTGAACATCAAAATAGGTGGTAAGTGGGTGTTCATCCGCCCCAAAATGGGATCGCCATAGGTTCTGACCCATGGCCATCCGGTAGCCGTGTCCACAGGCCGAAGGCCATAGGGGACAACTTCCCATGCCTCAAGCAGAAAGCCCTCTGAGGCGCAAGAAATCGCAAGCAGCAGCCATGGCTCCGTCCATTTTCTTGGGTTTATCGGACTTTTCAAGGGAAACAACTGGGAAACAGAAATGGGTGCCATTGAACAGCCGAAAAGCTCATGATCAAACGGCCCGGGTAGTCGTTGAAATCCTTGATCCAGTTGGCGGGCAGCTGGATCACAAAGTCCCCGCTGCGGCTCTGCACCAATTCCAGGTAGGGATCCGGATCTCGGGTCGCGCTCTGGGCCTCTTGTGCCTTTGGCGCAGCTTCCTCTGCCACCGCGGCGGACCAAACCCCTGCACCCAAGGTGGTGCCCAGTGTGCCCAGCAGCTGTCGGCGCTCCACAGGCCCCAGCCAGCATGGGCCCAGCAGCGCGGCGGTCAGAACCAGCGCCCTCGCCGCGCTGGAGCCCCTCGCACGCGACATGGCTCCAAGGGTCCAAGGCCCACGAGACCCAAATGTGAGCTGTTCAGATTGGAAGCCACGTGTCTTCGATTGCATCGCTATAAGGGTTATGCCGCCTTCTGTTCTGTGCTGAGGCTGCCATGGTCTTACTGCTTCCTGGCAAGTGCCTGATCCTATCAGCGGAGTTCATGCCTCTGGTGTTTGCCTTATGCTGACACAGTCGCAACATGCCAGAATCGCCCTTGGACATCAAGTGTGCCCACAGCGTTCAAGCACTACCTCAGTAGCACGCTCAGTAGCGCGCCTGCTCGCGCGCCTCTTCCTTAGCGGCCTGTGCTGCCTTCTCTTTGGCCTGTCGAAGCGGGGCGGCGGTTCATGCCGGACCCTCCCCGTTGGACCGGTTCGGAATCAGGAAGCCGGGCGCGGACCAATAGGAAACAGGAGGAAGGATGCCTTGCTTTTTGCAGTTGCCCCGCGTCCATCTCATCCTTTGTCCTGGAATTCCTGCCCCATGTTCAGTCCAAATCCCCCACTGATCCGTAAAAACTGGGGGTCCCCATGCTTCCTGACACGTCCCATGTTGGAGCCAAGCGCCTCCTGCGCTGCTTCTTCGGCAGCAGCTCGGGCAACCGACAACTTGGCACGCGCCTCTGCCTGGACGGGCGTGGCCCGTAGGCCGCCAGTCGGCCAAACAAAAGCCATGTGAGCCAGGATCAGAACTACTTGCACCAAGGCGACAGCAAACCTGCAAGCCCCCCCATGATTTTTTTGGTATGACATTGATATAGTGGGACGGGTTTATTAATCCTGGGTCAACATTAGGTTGAATATAGTGAGTCCGCATGTCCCTCCCAAACGAGCCATAATTAGACTGCGTGTCAAAAACAAACCTCGCATGAGGGGAGACACAGCGCAAGCGAAGTGGCTACGCGGCTATGGCACCAACATCTGGAACCCTGCTTTACATGTTCAGTCTTCTTTTTTACAAGTTTACCCCCCCTTCTTGCGGCATATTAAGCCCGGTTTTGGGGGCTGCCAGTTTGACCCACGGCCTCACGGCCGCAGCCAGCGGTTGTTGTTGCCCCGGGCCTTCTGCGAGGCAAGCTGGTTCGCCTTCTCCTGTGCCGCTTCCGCAGCCCCGTGGTACGCCTGGCTCCGGAGGAAAATGGTCGACATGGTCGCCCGTTTGGGAGGGCCCCAAGTTCCCGCAGCTCAGTGCAGCAGGTGACCCACGAGAACAGCAAGTGACCCAGTGACGGCAGCAAGTGACATCTGGGCAGCGACAGCTGTGCGAAGTGCCTTCTGGGCCGCCTGGTCAGCGGCAGACGCCGCTGCCTCTCTTCGAGCGGCCTTCGCACAGAAAGTGGGGTGGCGGAACGTGAGGATTTGGCGCGCGAAAGGGAAGCCCCCATGCTTGGGACGGCCCCTGCTCACCTGTCCCCAGCGATCTGGAAATCAAGAATCCACATGTTTTGGGGTCACGGCTAAACGCGAAACCGAGCAGGAGGGGAAAAGGACAAAGGCTGGACAAAGGTTGGTTTTGGACAACGAAGCTCGAGATGGGAAAGCTGTAGTTGTTCCTTGTTTTTTCCTCCGATGGACATGGCTTGCGCAATCAGTGAGCCCAGCAGCCCAGGCCTTCAGAGCGTTTCTTCTGGCCTCGGCCAATGTCATGCTCGCTCACCCCTCAAGACATGGCCCTGCCTCCGCGTCCGCCTTTGCTTGTGCTATCCTCTGGGCCTTGAGACAATGCCGGTCAAGTGATGACCTCATTTTCGGGACCTTCCGATGATTCAAAGAATCTCCCATCCGGCCTCCTGCCGCGCGGCGGCCTCGGCGGCCTTGGTGGCCTGCACGCATACGACGGGAGCCACGATCAAAACTCCTTGCTAGGGGTCGACGCTTCTTCCTGTGCTGAACGAACTCAAGAAAATGGCGGGGAGTGGTGGCCCCAGCAAGGTGCGCTACCCCTGCGGGAGGGGTAGCCTGCGCGCAGCCAACGATTGGATGCTTTTGCACCGCCCGCCTTCCTCAGAGCTTCGCTCTCAGCCACCTCGCCGGCTTGCCTCGCCGCGGCATCCTGGCGCAGCCGCCCTTCTGGCCCCAGGGCCCTCCCTCATTCAGCGCCACTGTGCTCGCAACCAACCCCGCCCAAAAAAAACACAACTAGACCACTTTTGGCCCGAAAGCAGAACATCGCAAGCGAGGTCGGCCCAACGCTGCAGGATGCGTTCTTTTTCCCTACACGAAGCATTCGTGAAGCAAGCGCGAGACAGCACCAGGCAAGGTGCTCTGCGCAAACTGGTCGGTGCAAGTTGGTCTGCGCAAGTTGCTCTACGCAAGTTGCACTGTGCAAGTTGCTCTGCGTAAGTTGCTCGCAAGTTGCTCCGGCAAGTTGGTCCCTGCAAGTGGCTCCCAGCAAGTTGCTCTGTGCAAATTGCGCTCCCTGCAAGTTGCTCTGTGCAAGCTGCTCTGTGCAAGTTGCTCTGTGCAAGTTGCTCTGCGTAAGTTGCTCTGCGCAAGTTGCTCTAGGCAAGGCGCTCTGCGCAAACTGGTCGGGTCTGCGCAAGTTGCTCTGTGCAACTTGTTCTGTGCAGCTTGCTCTGCGCAAGTTGCTTTAAAATGCAAGTTGCATCTTGCGACGCCCGCCCGCGGACCAGGGAGGAATCGAACCCGCGACCCGCCGGTTCCGGGAGCAGGCGCGCGAACCACGAGACAACTCCTGAGGACCAGTTCGAACAACAAAGTCGCAAAAAACCTCGAGTGCACCACGCCGAATTCCCGCAGAGGGTTGCGTGGGCACCGCAGAAATCGCAAAAAACCTCGGTTTTTGCACCTCGACCCCACAGCCGATCCCCGCAGAGGGTCGCGCGAGCACTTTAGAAATCGCAAAAAACCTCGAGTTTTTGCACCTCGACCACGCCGATCCCCGCAGAGGGTCGCGCGGGAACTTTAGAAATCGCAAAAAACCATGGGTTTTTGCACCTCGACCACGCCGATCCCCGCAGAGGGTCGATTTTCGTGTAGTGTCGTCGGCACTACCCCGCCGCCCTAAGAAGAGATTTTAACTCCTCGCAAGTCAATTGCACTTGACTCCTTGCTTGTTTCAAAGTCATTGCAAGATTACAAAATGTTGCAAAAGTCATTGCAAGGAGTCATTGCAAGGAGTCAAAGAAGCAAGTTGCAAGGAGCCAAGTGCATGGAGTCAAGTGCAAGTTGCAAGTGCACGGAGTTAAGTGCAAGTTGCACGTGCAGGGCCAAGTGCAAGGCCAAGCAAGGAGCAAGTGCGTGGAGCAAGTGCAAGTTGCAAGTGCATGGAGTCAAGTGCAAGTTGCAAGTGCAAAGTCAGAAGTTGCAAGTGCAAGGAGTCAAGTGCAATTCCTTGCAATGACTCCTTGCAATGACTCCTTGCAATGACTCCTTGCAATGACTCCTTGCAATGACTCCTTGCATGACTCCTTGCAATGACTCCTTGCAATGACTCCTTGCAATGACTCCTTGCAATGACTCCTTGCAATGACTCCTTGCAATGACTCCTTGCAATGACTCCTTGCAATGACTCCTTGCAATGACTCCTTGCAATGACTCCTTGCAATGACTCCTTGCAATGACTCCTTGCAATGACTCCTTGCAATGACTTTCATGATGATGATTCCTTGCAATGACACCTTGTAATGACTCTCATGAGAACAACTCAAGTGAACCCAGCGGAAGAACCCTTCGCCATGCTTTCGGGAAAAAACAAAAAACAGGCAAACAAGCAAACAAGCAAACAAAACAAGTAAAAAACTGGCCTCCTGTGGTTGCGCAGCAACCTCTAAACCCGGATTTCCACCGTTTCTCTGAGCGGCCCCATGAGATTCCGATCGCGGCCCCGCCTTGGCCAAAGCTCGGGCCTGGACCTTGGCCTCCGCCTCGGCGATCTTTGCCGCCCAGTCCTTGACCAGCCACTGGCAACGCCAGCAATCCGCAGCCGCCGGTTTTTGCCCCCGGAAATCAAAACGGATGGGTGTGAATTTTACTTGGGGACCCGTTGGTGGGCCATCATTTGGGTGGGGATTTATGTCCACCAACCACTTATGGGAGGGTTTCCTCTCAAATCTATGGCCAAATTTGTCTTTTTTGCTTGCAGCGAGACATCAGCACATGATGCTTTCAGCATATGAGCCAGGATCAAGTTGGGTGAGTAAGTGGGAAACTCGCAGTCAGGTACTGGTGGCAATTTTTGGTGACTGCACCTCAGGTCATCCAACTCCCAAACATTCAATATTTCTCATGTCACACTGCTTGTTGCGAGCGAGCTCTGCGTCTGTATGAAGATCACTGGCCAAGTCATTTTGCCTGCACCCGCTGAGAGACCGCTGCTCCAACCGATGGGCCCTACCCGACCTTCAACTTTGGTGATGCTCCATGCCCTGTGGCGTGCCATCTGATGCTAATCGATTCCGTACGGCCTGCCAGTGGAGATCCTGTCGTTTGAGGGAGGCTACGGCTCCTTCATGGTGAGCCTCAACCTGCCGTCGGTGACAGACTTCACCCACACCTCGGTCAACAAAATACCGCCCTCTTTGTCAGTGGGAACACACGTAATCAGAAGGGTTTGTGAAATCTATTCCTCACTTTTTGGAATCATGCAATAATGGTCTAGGCACGCAAACAGAAGGCAACAGCTCCTCGACTTCTGATTCGCTGTAAAAAAGCAATGCTTCTGAGAGGCTGTCACTTTCTGCCCCAAGCGGACTTCCTTGCTGATGTCCCGCACGAAGCCAGGTCGCACACACGAGACGTGGACCAGGCCATCTCTCACGGCGCCGATGTCCACGAACACTCCGTACGGCGCAATGCCCACCACCGTGCCCTCGTGCCTGGACCCGGCCGACAGCTGCTCTAGCGGCAAAGGTGGCGTGTATCCGTGGATCTCGTCCTGCAGCACGGTGCTCACCTCCGGCCCACCGTCTGGATCATCCCACCTCACCTCGTAGCTGCCATCCCCATGCACCCTTTGCACCACTCCGGGGTACCAGTTCCGCAGCTCGCCCTCGTCAAACACGGCCTCCACCGAATCTCCCTGCCGCAAACCAACGAAACCCACGGAGAGAGCGAGGCCACAAACTGCCACACCCCAGGCGCGGCGAAAGCGCGGCCATGGCATGAGACGGCATACAGCCCACAAACCGAAGACGTTTCCCCACACGTGGAGGATGTCTGAGCCACAAACAGAAGTTGCTTGTTGAATTTCAAGGGTGTTTCTTTGCCATATGTTTGCATGTGTTTGGGATGAGTAGATGGAATATCGGTTTGCTCGGCATTTCATGAATTCTGGGCCTAATGGGCAGCCAACGGGTGCGCAGAATTGCACCTGGCGGTACCTTGTGTTTGTTGCGTGATGTTGCATGCGTTGGTTTGCTTCATTTGACCGAAGCAACAAACATCATCACGAAAGGAAGACTGAACAAATCACCCACCTAGAACACAAAACTAGCCACAACCATGATCCAACCCCCCACTAATGCTATTTATTTAGGTGGAATTTGGCAGCGGACAATGGAAAACCAAACAAACAATCACCAAGCACTTGCTCAAAATGAGCAGTGCTCTAAACCCAGTTGCGGCCCAAGAGAAACATAAAATCCCTTCCGCAAAGGCTTCCGCGGAGCTTGCGCGGCATGAAAGGTTCCTTCCGCAAGAGGTTTGAAGATTGAATCGCTTCCGCGTCGCTTCCGCGGATTGATAAATGGGATTGAAGATAATTTTCACTTCCGCGCGTTAAGGAAAACTCGATTTTCTTGCTTTCGCGATTGAACCGTAGCCCTTCCGCGAAGCTTCCGCGAGTGCATAAATGAGAAACCCCTTCCGCGAACCTTGCGCGGCGCTTCCGCGACCTGGGAAAAGTCAACATTTTGAAATCGCTATTTCCTCCTGAATACTACTTTCAAGTGCAGGGGGTTTAGAACGTCGCTCAAATGGCAAACACGTGAGGAATACATGCACGCAACTGCAACATGTCATCACATGATGAGCACACAATGGGAGCTTCAATTGAAGACTGTAACAAATTATGGCTTGCATGAATTGTGAGTCTTCCAGAAACCCTTCCTAGGCCCATTGTGAGCAGTCCGGTAAAGAAAAGCCGGGAAACATTGACTAACTGCCAGAATGCCATGCTCCCAAAAGAATATGTGCACCTGAATCTGCCAACAACAAAAAATATGCAACGGGAGATGCTACACGATGCATGGGAAAACGACAGAACGTGCCTTGTGTCAACTTCCCGTCTACAACAAAACTCCACGTGGCTGAAAATGCCAGGGGCAGCTGCGGCAGCGTCTTCCAGTCCTTGGCCTCCTTGCGATGTATGGCCTTGGCGAGGCGTTGGGCGGCGCTTTTGAAGCACAGCGTGCGCTTCCCTGGGGCTAGTACCAAACCAAAATGCGGGCGCCCTAGCCTGTGGAAAGAAAGTGTTGTGGTTGTGTGTTTGCATGTTTGCATGTCCGTGTTTTAGTGCGTGTGTGTGGGGGTGTGGGTGTTGTGTTTGTGCGTTGGTGTGTTTGTTTGTTTGGTTGCCTGCCTGCCGCTTTTTTTTGTTTGTTTTACAGATCCTTTTTGTGGCCCCGGGTGCACAGCCCTCGGGTCGCGGCGAGCGCTTCGCCCAGTGCAGCACGGCGCGCATCAGCCGCTGCTGCCTCCGAAAGCGCCCAGCACCCGCCCCGTCCAAGTGAATCAACCCGGAGCCCAAGAGCCTTCATGGGTCAGCTCACTCTGCAAGATTCCCGTGCAAGCACTTAAGTTGGAAATGCAAAAAGATGTGAATATGCACAATGGGACGCGCTTGACATATTTGGAACAAGACCCATCTGGACGCGATTGCCGAAAATTGTGTGCCATAGACTGAGATGTGATCCAATCCGCGAGTCGAGCCTTGTTCTGTATCCAAGAAGCCAGTGTTTGGCCCCACATTAGATCTCCCCATCAGGGCTAGTGCCCGCTCCGTTGACACGGATTTCCATCTACAGTCGTACGGAACGTGGGAATGTGTCAACCTACGCACGTGCGTCAAGGCTGGCCAAAAAGAGGCCGAACAGAAAACGCGCCTGGGGCGCCTTGGGTTGACGCCAAGGAGCAATCTGTGTCTTCTGGGAAACCCCATTGGTTTGAAAGGAGAACTGCCAGAAAACCGGCTATCCCAGTTGGATCTCCTGAGACAAACCCATGGCGCCTCTGTCGCAGCGTGGCTTGCTGCAGCCAGTGCTGCCTGCTGTGCGCTGTTGAGGCCCTGCAGCGTCGCTTGGCTCACAGCCTGGCGGTTCTAAGGACTATTTGGCACCCAGGAGAACATTAAAAACCCCAACCTCAACACCATGATCCTTCCTCCCCCTCTGAGCTCCAAAATGGCCAGCCCCTTGCCGGCGAGCTCCGGTGGGCTTGCCTCCACTGAGGCCTTCTCCACCGCGCGGCGCAGCGCAGCGGCAGCCGCCTGAAGCGGTCAGCGCAGATCGATGCATACCCCGAGCATTTTCCTCACGTGGCCGGGGAACAGGCAGGGAGCCAAATTTTCGGTTGGCCCTTGTCAGTGGGGAAGGGTGACCTGAAAGAAGTGCCAGATTCCGCTGGCGAACCCGGAAGGTCGGCTCATGGCGCCTTGCTGGCTTCGTCCAGGTCCATCTTTGAGACCTGAGGGCCAGGCGGCATGCCCTCCTAGCCCCCAACCGGAGAGAGCCCCCTTTTCTGCCAATGAATGTAAAAACCTCAGGCATCGCCTTACATGAACTGAAAAACACATGATAGCATTTACACGCACTTTCTAACTCAGGGGGCATTTTTTCTTACGAGGCGCACTTTCCCTCCAGGCTTTTAAGGCCCGCAGTGCAGCGGTCCAGTGCCCGTGACGCTCGGGCCGCCGCTGTATCATTCTGGCCCTCAGACGTGAGAAGAGCTGGACAGCCAGCGAACGCATGCCGGGGGTTGATCAAAAGGGGGAAAACCACTACAAAAATGAATGCTTCCCACATGGGAAAAGCTAGCCATGGTCAAAGCTGGGGGCCAGGAATATGGATCAACCCCCCATTTGAGTCACAAATCAAGACCCGGTACAGAAATGTTCGACCCAGAACCATGTAAAGAACTAAGAAGGCGGCCGCAGCTATTTGTGGCTGGGATCGTCCCTTACTAACCTTCACTTACCTGGGTTTTGAATTTGGCTCATTTTGCATTCGGCCTGGGGCTCTGGCGAGCGCTTTGCTGGAAATGCAAATCCGGTTCTTGGACGTGCCGCGGGCAGCCCCGACCAGAGTACCTCGGGCAGTTCACATGGAACAATCTCGATCCAACAGGCATGCAGAACAAAACGTGTAGAATGACTTCCGGTTTGGCAGCAAGCAGTCCACCACTAAACAGGAAAACCAAACGACCCTGGCTGCAATGAGCCAACTTGCATAGATGGGTGCCTGCAGACTTGTATACTCTGTGTCCATGTGTCCGGTTCTTTGTCGGTGTCTGTGTCTGTCTTGTGTATCTTCGCGTCTCTGTCAGTGTGTGTGTGTGGGCGTCCGCCTCTCTGCGTGTGTGTCTGTGTGTCTGTGTGTCTGTGTGTCTGTGTGTCTGTGTGTCTGTGTGTCTGTGTGTCTGTGTGTGTCTGTGTCTGTCTCTGTCTCTGTGAGTCTGTCTCTGTGAGTCTGTCTCTGTGAGTCTGTGCGTCTGTGCGTCTGTGCGTCTGTGTGTCTCTGTGTCTGTATGTCAGTGTTTGTGTGGTGCGATTTGTCTATGTTTGGCTGTGAGCCCCATTCCCCAGCCGGCTCGAAAAAACAGCCTGCCTGATTTCGCGACAGCTGCGCCGCAAAAAGCCTCAGGCGCCTGCGTGTGGCCTGCGCGGTCCTAGTGGAATTGGTCTCGTACTCCAATCGCAGGCGCGCGGTGTGCTCCACCGTGGCATCCTGACACCAGCTGTTCATTTTAAGTGGCGCAAGGCACTCCCGTCGCCTCAATGGCGGTGTGCGACCTCGGAGTTAAACCCGCAATTCCGAAGGCGGGTGTGCTCATTGGGCACCCTGCCGGTTCACACTGGAAGTGGCCTCCAGGCAGGCTGCAACTGTCCGAGCAAAGCGCTGCGCTGAAACATTCAAATGGGCAACATGTTGAATCTCTTTTCTGGTGGCCGTTTGGCGCCGACTCACTTTCTTGCCTCGGCATCTGCTAAAGCACGAGCGTCAGCGACGCTGACACCTCGCACCGTGGCCTTGCCAGGCCGGGGCCCGCCGCTGAACTGCACTTGACTCCAAGTGAGTCCTGCCTCAAACTGGGGAAGCTTACAAATCTGACCAGGAAAACTATATTCTCCATCTGCGAGGGGTGCTGGCAATGGCGCGTTGGCAGTTGGCAGGGAGATTGTGAAGGAGTACATTTGCTGTGCAGAGTTGAAAATGGTGCGATGAGTGGATGGTCCAAAGCCAAAGCAGATGAGAGCCTGGGGAAGGCGAAGGCCCGTGCCTCTGACAAGGGAAAGGGCAAGGACCCCACCAGGGGCTCGGGCGGCTGCGAGGCTACGGCAGCCCAATTTTGACGTCGGCATTGGTGGCGGCCACAGAATGAGTCGACTCAAGGCCACTTGGAATGTGGAAGGCTTGACGGAACTCAAGGAAAGGGACAGCTTGAAAATTGGCTACTCAATGCTTCGGAAGCTGTTTTCCGTCCACGCGCCGGGCGTATGACTGTGAGTCAGTGAGTCAGTGAGTGAGTGAGTGAGTGAGTGAGTGTGAGTGAGTGAGTGGGTGGGTGGGTGGGTGGGTGGGTGGGTGGGTGGGTCAGTGGGTGAGTGGGTGAGTGGGTGAGTGGGTGAGTGAGTGAGTGAGTGAGTGAGTGCGTGCGTGCGTGCGTGGGTGGGTGGGTGGGTGAGTGAGTGAGGTGAGGTGAGTGAGGTGAGTGAGGTGAGTGAGGTGAGTGAGGTGAGTGAGGTGAGTGAGGTGAGTGAGGTGAGTGAGGTGAGTGAGGTGAGTGAGGTGAGGTGAGTGAGGTGAGTGAGGTGAGTGAGGTGAGTGAGGTGAGTGAGGTGAGTGAGGTGAGTGAGGTGAGTGAGGTGAGTGAGGTGAGTGAGGTGAGTGAGGTGAGTGAGGTGAGTGAGGTGAGTGAGGTGAGTGAGTGAGTGAGTGAGGTGAGTGAGGTGAGTGAGGTGAGTGAGGTGAGTGAGGTGAGTGAGGTGAGGTGAGGTGAGGTGAGGTGAGGTGAGGTGAGGTGAGGTGAGGTGGGTGGGTGAGGTGAGGTGGGTGAGGTGAGGTGAGGTGAGTGAGGTGAGAGGTAGTGTGAGTGGGTGAGAGGGTGAGTGAGAGAGTGAGAGAGTGAGAGAGTGAGAGAGTGAGAGAGTGAGAGAGTGAGTGAGTGAGTGAGTGGGTGGGTGGGTGGGTGAGTGAGTGAGTGAGTGAGTGAGGGAGGGGAGGGAGGGGAGGGGAGGGAGGGAGGGAGGGAGGGAGGGGAGGGAGGGAGGGAGGGAGGGAGGGAGGGAGGGAGGGAGGGGAGGGGAGGGAGGGAGGGGAGGGAGAGAGTGAGCATGAAAACCACATTCCTTGCAGGAATCAAAACACATAAAACACATTTGCAGGAAGCATGTCATGAATGCGGGGCACAACCACACCTAGTCAATTCGCGCTCCTCGGGCTTTTTCCTCCTTGCCTTCCCCTCCATGGCGTCACAGTACCAAACCCCACCCCCTCGAGCCCATCTTCGTCCACCAACCACCCGCGACCCGCGCCTCGTGCTGCGCCTCGGCCTTGGCGCGCGCCACAGCGTGCCCCGTCTTCGAGGCGTGGCCCGCCGAGGTCTTCTGCACCGTGGCCTCGCGCGAAGCGCCAAGGGACAACGACGTGCGCGAGGCCGGCCAAGCGGCCCCCCCGCGCCCAGGGGCCGATTTTTTTTTGGTCTCGGCCGCTTTCCGGGGGCCTTTTTTTCCGTTTGGAGCCACTTTGGCCTTTGGCTCTGGTCTGTCATCACATTTTCTCCCGGGGCTCCGCCGAGCAGTGCAGCCCGCTGTCAGTGCATACAATTGCGCCGGCCTTCCCTTCCCTTCTTGAAATCGGCCAGGCGAAAGGACATAATTACTACACCGAACAGGCCACGTGAATTGCGGAGCCTCATCTTTGGGCTCCGCATTTCGTGTGGAGACAACCAAGTCTCAAATGCCAAGCACGTCCACAAACAGGAAGACCACCCCGACGCTGCACAGCATGTGGAAAACCTTCGCAGACTTGCCAAAAATTTCCCCCCCCCCCCCCCACCCACCCCTGCCCGCCCCCAGACAGCAGCTGCAACGAGCGCCTGAATCAGGCTGCCATACTTGGCAAAGTCGCCAAAGGAGTATCCACCGTCTTTCATCACCTGGCAGGAGTCATTGTGCCTCCACATGGCACACCGAGCCAAGCACTATTTTACCATAGGAATCCTCACACAAACCTCAGGCTTGGAGCCTGTTCGGGGAGCCAAAGGCGGGGGGCGGGGGGGCTCGCCAAACAGACCCATGAGCAATTTCTGAATCTCAGTGCAACAAAGTGTCCATCAAGTTGGTCTGGTAGCCCAGCGGCGATGTCAAGCAAGTGCCAGCGGCGAAAACCATCACATGCGTAAGCGCTTTGACGTTGTTCTTCTTGCATGTGATGTCATCTGCATCGCACATGTCGCTCGTCATAGTCGCCAGCATCGGGCCAACGATGGCCTTAGCGCTACGAGCGAATTCCTGACTTCTGCAAGCAGGGGACCCAGACCATGATTTTCCGGCAGTCGTGCTAGTTCCAGCCGCTGCGTACCAAACAACCAAGAATCAGACTCCCAAATGGGTCCGGGCCTGCAACACCTGCACGAAAGGACCCGCGGCTTGGGATCGGTGGGCAAACTCCCAGGCCGCCCCTTTCCCCGGGATCCAGGTTGGGTTTCCGCGGGATCCAAGAAGACACATGTGAGATGGACAGGAGTTGCAGCGCTTCAGGATGTGCCGGATCACTTCAAGTGAAGGATGTGTCGTGCTAAATGTGAGGTTGCGGTCACAGAATCGTTGAACAATTCAGAAACCTCAATTGGACCCAGGAGGTCCCGGGGTGTGGTTGACTTATAGCAGTCTCTGCAAAATTGACCACGCAAGCTGTCCCTCCCACTCTCTCAAGGACGACCGCCGAACCACAAAGCATGCCCTCTGCATCCTGGGCACGACGGTTGCTGAGTTGTTCATGAACATGGATAGGAATGCGGACAGAAAATAGACCGCCGTGCGCACCCCCAGCGTGCCAAAGGGCATGGCCAGCTGGGTTAGCTGCTGGGCAGCAAACCTCAGATACTCTTGCACACTGGCAGCGCACAAGTTTTCGGGAGTTGGCACGCATCCATGCCACGCCACATTGCGATGCCGGTGGATCGCAATGCAGTGGACAAGCCGTAGGCCCCTGCGATGGTCAGAAGCACAGGCCCCTTGATGGCCTTGTAGACCTCAGGTGAGCCATCCACCATCCCAAACCTGGCACCCTCCCGGCTGGGGAATATCAAACTCTTCGGACGGCGCACGCTCTCCATGCTATAGGCGTTGCTCAGAACCAGGAGAAGCACCTCCACAGCTAGCAAGTAGCTATGTCACGCCCTCGCACCTTTGCCTCTGGCTTTCTGCGTCGAGTTGCGAGTAGCCCAGCACCACATGCCAGGTCCACAATTTCCGCAGTCAGCATAACTACCAGCACTGCCATGCCCAGGCAAACCATGACACAACCTTGGTGGGCACTCGGCAACCACCCTTGCCTTTGATAGTGACCTATCCAGCGAAAGTTGGCACCAGTCGCAGCACACTGTCCCACTGTCCACGCTGCAAGCCCGAGGGACGAAGCTGATCGTGAACTCCTCCAACCCGCTGAGGACTCGAATTCGCTACTATCTTGGTGATGGAGAACTCCTGTGCTGCAAAAAGGCTGCTGTTGAAGCCGCGTTGTTGCAGCTGCAGTTGACCGCAATAAAAAAAAAGGCGCCTCTTGCCATAACTTGCTTTCCACATATCTCTCATCCGCCTCCAGGAGCACAACATCCCCAGCTTTTGGAATATCAGAGTCCTGCCGGGCTGCCTGACTGCCAGGCAAACGCACTCTCTCTCTCGGGTCCTTGCCCCGGATTGCCAGGGGACAGGCGCCCAAAGCGGTTCTGAAGACCTGGAGCCACGGAGCCACACGCCCTGACGTACCCGCTCCATCTTATTCTTTCGCATCACTCACAAAAGCGTGGATAAGCTCGGCCAAGACGCATCGAAGTCGAAGGGAACATTCGTAATCGTGCTGCTGGGCGATGGGATTGCTTCCTGAGAGCAATGCGAACGATGCCTGGAGGCAAAAATAATCACCTCTTCTCAGCAAGGCTCGTACAAGTGCCGCCTCTCTCGCTGCATCCCCAGTGCTCTCAACGCGTCCTGCCCAACACCGTGGTGTCCGCTCTCCGGCAAAGGCTCACGAAGCGCAACCAAAAAGCAGAGACTCCACATGCCAGCTTCCCCAAATCAGGACCTCTTCAACCACCCAACATCACCCACGAGTTGCTGGGCAATGTGAAAACAAGGCCAAAAACATGGGCACGCACTGGGAATGCAAACAGGCCCGTCACAACAACCCTGACTCCATCCATCTGGCAACGGCATTCTCTCCCTTCCAGCAGTCACTCTGCAGTGAGGTGACATCTCATGTTAGTCCCCGCAGACAAATTGAGAGAGTCATTTGACGAGTCACAAGGGTGCATGAGCAGATTGAAAGAAGCTCATTGGTCCATTCTTCAGAATGAAACCCTGTGACACTGAGGGAGGGCGTCTGTTGGCAATCATAGAACAGGTCGCTTTCTCTCTGCACGACATCCCCATCAGGGTTCCACTTTTGACTATTTCAAGATAGACTTCAACCCAGGGTTCCGTTAGGGCAATGAGCCACCCCTGGGTAGTCAAAAAGTGGATATTCGCATGCCCAAATCTGGTCTTGTCTCGCTTGCCTCGTGGTCGATGCGCAAGCCCTTCACTTGGCGCAGCGAGATCACCCCGGTCTCATCCACACGGCACGCGAGCTGCTCATTCTCCCCCAGTGGCCCGTCCACTGTGGTCACAGCCTGCAGGATTTGCCCCGGGCCGGGCTCATCTCAATCGACACCTCGTCAGTAAGTTGCTGTACGTAAGGGATGTCAGCAAAGTGGGACAACATGGAGAACCGAAAACCCATTGGTTTTTGAAAGGTGTCCCACCAACAGGCTCGTCAGATTGAACTTGCTTCGTTTCAACCCCTATTTGTTTGAATGTTCCTTTTGTTCCTTTTCTCGCAGGCCAGTTGAAGGAAACATGCATCCACCACTTGCCACGGAGCGGCCTCGCCGCTTCGATCGACCCCTTTCCCCCGAGCCTTGACGCCGGGCAGTCGCTTCAACTGCGCGCACACGATCTCGGAGCCCGCGCCAGCGTAAGTCCCCCGGGGGCGCACGCTGAAGTTCACGGAGTAGAGGTTCCCATCGGCCGGCGCCGGCGCCTGGATCACAACACGCGAGATCCCGCCAGTGCGCATGATTCAGCAAAAAAGAAACATAAACAAAAAAAGAAGAAACAACTGGTAACTAAAGAAAGGAGAAAAAAAGGAGAGAATAAACAACTGAAGAAAGGGTACTACTAAACAACTGGCGATCTGCGTCAGAGGTCTCGGTCTCTGCACAGCCGGCTGAAGAGGACAGAAAGGGCAAAAGCAGGTCCATTACTATGAACGTGGCCAAGGCAAGGACCGTGCCAGAGTATGACAAATCAAAGAAGCTCATCTCATAGAGCGACTTGTCCACGCTCTCCCGCGCCACCAAGCAATGCGAGGAGCCAATAAGGGTGCAGGACCCTCCTAGCATGGCCTCAGGAGCCATGGGTTGTGCACTGAAGCTTTGGTTGGAAGGTCTGATTGTCTGATTCCGCAGGATGCATTCAATAGGGGTCGGATTAGGCAAAAGACCTTCATCATGCCCAGGCCCAAAGTACTTGATTTCAAGAGCATGTTTGACCATTTGTTGCCTGTGGTCTTATTCGGCATCTTCAAAAGGGCAGCATGACTGAGCGTCATGAGTGCGTGTTCCCAATACATTCTTGACGACACCCGGATCGATCTTGCTCACATGGCGCTCGACTATAGTGATGCAGCGCTTTGGACTGCAACCACGGCACAGAAAATGACAATGGCATAAGCAGCTTTCCAGGATGCACGTCTAAGGTCCGCGACCAGGACACAATCACTGGAATCATCATGGTCACGATGGCCGTGTTGCTCAGAAACGCCTCGCGAGAAGAAACACTTCTCTGACTTTTGCAGCGGAAAGGTCCTGCAGCTTTCAGCAGCTGAGGTTGCGGCCGATAGAAGGCCCACAGGAATCAACATGCGGAAAAATGCCTTGGCGTTACTCCACCCACCACACGCATTCGAGCGCACGTTGGGCCCTAGCAGTTTGCTGTTGGAGCTGAGGAGGGCACAATGTGAAATGACTGAGGGTTGCCGAGCATGGCGCTAATGGCGACGTCCAGGACACCTGAGGTGCAGGAGATGGAGAAGGCTGTTTCATGAGCAAGGCTGCAATACTCAAGGGCCCGGGAGGTTTCGCAGTTACCCTTTCAGCCAGCAACGTGATTGACATCTTCATCAGCCCGCCATTGCCGCCCTGAGAGGCCCGGCCTGTCTCTTCAATTGCGGCAGCAACGGGAAACAGCAGTGCCAATCCGACCACGCTGCTGCTTCCGAGCCCAGCCCAGACCTGCGACTCATTTGCAACTACATTTGAGGCGCACAGCTCAGACCTGTTCGACACGTCCGCAGAACCCACAAGGACGGACATCTCAATCGGATTGTTTTGCTAAGGAATGTAGGGACTACTCCCGCTATGCTGACGCGGACCTAGCATATACACACAACGGATGACTACCAAGTGAAGCTTGGTTGATCAGCCCCTCTCACCTTCTGTAATTAAGTTGCGCTGTGTTGGTCCCTACGCCTATGGCATGCTTGGCACTGTTTGCCGGCTTCTCTAAGACATGGCCTGCTTCGCATCGATGATCCCCAGCACTCCGTAGACAGCATTCAGACCGAAGAGGATGAGCTCGGGAGGCTTCCCTTCCACGATGAGGAACACTCCGGTGATAGCCGAGATGAGCACAAAGTCGACTTTCCATGCCTTCACGCCAAATCAGAACCCACATTGGCTGGTCAGGAAGCTTCAAACGGCTGCAAAGAGAGAGAGCAGCAGCAACGCCAATCCAAGCCCGCCTCTGGTGCTTGAGTAAAGCTGCAGTGAGCCTTGGGCTCTTGCAGTCATTCCTTTCTTTACCAGGGCAGTTCTGGCACCAGGCGGCTAGAGTTGTTTTCCGGGTGAGCCGCAAGCATCGTATCATGCAATCAAACCTACGAGAACAAAATAACGATCCCCGTGCTCCCACTTGCAATATGTGGCAAGTCCACCATATTGACGCCTATGCTATTCCCTGGCTGTCCACACCCCTAAGGTCCTAATCATGCTGCGGCCGTTGGGATGCTAACCGTGGCTAACTATTGGCGTGCGCTTCGTGTGGTCGCTTGCCGCATTGTTCCGCGTTGACGTGCCAGAAATGCCTACGCAAACTAGTAGCAAAGCCAGTGGCGAACTGAAGCCGGTGGTTCCAAACTCTGCCAATCATCTCTCCAATGCGCTTCTGCATTCCAGTGGCCCCCTTGGCGCTAAGCTCTTGGCTGATTCCACGTCATGGGCCCCAGATTTGTCGGGCGCACCTTGGCGCCAAGCACCACAAACGAGTTCTGGACATTGCGCCGGGGGCCGGGTGCCGTCCAGGGCACAATGCAGGCCATGAAGGTCGCAATAGAGCGGCTCAAAGCTGAGATGCGCAGAATCACAGAGCCTGAGATGAGTCTTAATCAAACCTGGAAATTCAAAATCGTCTACCCAGAACCATGGCCGCGGCTATTTACAGTTGGGATTATTCCTCACTAACCTTCGTCCGCCCGCGCTTTGATTGTGGCTCAGATGAAGTCGATGGCGCATGAAACCAGAACGCGGCACCCCCCAACGTATCAAGATCATGCTTACACTCAGCCAAAGGGCGCCCGGGGAGTCTCGCTGCACGCAGTCAGACAGGCGTCCAGCGTTGTGACGCTTGCCAGAGAGTGCTTGGTCGCAAACAAGCGAATGTCAGCCCGAACGGCCAGCGCGCAAGCCAACACAGTGGCCAATACAAAGGCAACCATTCGAGGGATGCTGAAGGCCTCCAAGCAAAGTCAAACCTCCCCTTGCCAATTTTGAGAACTGACTGCTGGCTATATTTATGAACATCGAAAAGCACACCAAGTAAGGGCTGTTGACACGCAGCCCGATTTTGCGGCATGACCGCTGCACTCATTTGCTCTGATGAACAAAGCGGCACCGAGCAAGGGCATACCTCGCCCCTGTCTGATTGAAGTCCTAAAAGGATCTAAAAGGCAAAAAGCCATCCTACAGTCTCCTGAGGAAAATCAAACGCCACCCCCCCGAAGAAATAAAAATCAACAAATCCACAACACACCTTCTGACTTCGCTGCGGACGGCGACTCTTCCATTTGGTTTGAGACCCCTGGAACAATTAAATCAATATTTCCAGTAGTGATACATCCCTTTTAAAACCAACAAGGGCAATGAAACAAATATGCCTAAGCAAATGGAAGGACTCGTGGCGCCTTGCGGAAGTCTTCCACCAACGAGGTCTCCGGGTGCAGCTCCCGCACCGCATCCTCTGCCCCGGCGCGCTGAAGCAAGGGATGGTCCTGCGAAGCGCTGGACGCGAAATCCATTTCGGTGGTATTTGGTTTTCATTTTCGCACCACTTATGATGGTTTTCCTTTTGGTTTTCCGTTAAAGCCAAAAGGGGGTTTCCCAAAAAACAGCCACCCACACTGTGGATGGACGAAATCCTGTTCCACTTGGAAACCATGGTTGAAACCTATGTTTGTTGGTATTTGCAGGGGAATCATCATAAACCAGGGGTTCTTGGGTAGTACGAAACGGATTTCGTCCATCCGCAGTACCTCCATTTGCGTTTTTGTCCCCTGGAAAAAATGGTAAAATAACTCCAGTGATAGATTCCCTTTGAAACCAACAGGGGAAAATTGAAAAAATCGTCTTAAGCAAATGGAAGGCTATTGGGAGCTAACCCACGCGTGGGAAGATGGGCGTGGCTCACGATTAAAGAGCTAGGGTTACGCAGGTGTTTGTCCATTTGCCAAGGTGATTTTTTTGTACATTCATATTTGAGCCACATTTTAACAAGGGACCCTTTGGTCATCATTTAAGTGGGGATTTGTGTCCACCAACCCAACCACTTTTCAGGAGGTTCCCCATTAAATTCATAGCCCAGACTCTTCAAAGCACCACATTGGTGCTACTGGTACCTTAATCGCGAAACGGTGCATCCTTTACGCCGCATAAGGATTAGTGCCAAAATGGGAGGATTGCCCAGCTTTACTGGGCAGCTCCCCTCAGCAGCTGATGGGAGTAGAATTGATGCCACTCCCACAGCGAGGGAGGAATCCTCCCACCTCACCGGATGCCCTCCCGGCATCATGGGTGAGGAAGGAAAGTAGCGAAGATCAGCTTGATCAATTCGCTTTCGACTGAGGGGAAGACCCGGTTCTCAGTCGGAAATTGCGGGTCCGGATGAGTAAGTTCATCCGCCCATGTGTTAAAGTCGCGCTTCACATGCGACGGTCCTAACATGACCTGGTGGTCATGCAGTGTTAACACAATTTCCATGAGGATGGCCGCATTGGGCATCCTGCGAGTGGAATCGTTAAGCAGGGAGAAAACGTTTCCCTGGTTATCACTAGCAACCAGAATCCTAGTGTGAGAAGCCGAGCCGGCTGCACAAAGCAGAACAGCCCTCACCAAAAGGAGGAGGCCGAAGAGCTCCAAGGCCGCTATCGCCCGCTGCGGGTCCCCAGTAGTGAAGGCCCACGGCTCGCCCTCCGGTGTGATTCTGTGTTGGAACCACTTCACTCGGGACTTGTCGGGGTTGGGCACGTCCGAGCACCAACCACCAACCCATGCATGGTCCGCCTGTTTGCCAGCTCCCGCATCAGATGCCCCCGTCCATGGAAGTGTGGGAGCAAATGGAGATGCCAGTGGGAACCTCTGGTTGAAGAGCTTCCCCAGAAGGATGGCCAGAGCACGAACCAGCTTCGGTGGCCTGCCCGAAGTGGTGCAGGCCTTCTTCCAGCTCCAAAAGGGCTGGAGGAAAGGTTTCGTCAATGGACACGCCGAAGTAGCCCATTGAATCCGGCCCAGGGCTTGTTCCACCTCCTTGCTGGTAAAGATGTCCCCCTGGGCCAGCCGTTTGAGAGTGGCCAGGATTATGACGTGCTTGACTGGAGCCAGCAGCACACAGGGCGTGATTGGGTCCACCACGAATCCCAACCAGGTATTGACCGGGGAGAGCGCCGTCTTCTTCCAAGAAAGCGGGACTCCCAGCGCCAGAAGAGTGGCCAGGATGGCTGTGGCGTCCCAGTCCGCCCTGCTGCATCTGAGGACCCAGCAGTAGTCGTCCACAAAGACTAAGTGCCAGTCCACCTGAGGGAAGATGTAGTACAAGAGTCTGAGCACCAAGGATGCCTTTCTTCCCCAGTACAGTTGTGCCGAGGCCATGCCGTACGTGCCCACTCTATTGACCCACCACCGGTTCTGGATGCAGGCCACCTGGTATTTCCAGTCTTTCTGGAGCACTTTTATGCGCCTGTGGGCCTTGGTGACATCCGCCTTGAGGATGATGAAGGTTTCCCCCTGTGTCGGCGGCTGCCACGTCAGGGGTTCCCCCCTGCTCCCCCCAGGGCGTTCCGTGCCTGGGGGGGTTGGGGGAATGGGGCCCTCAGGCCGCCAGAGGTCTCCATCATCCGCCTGCCCCTATCAGGGCCCTCGGCACCTGGGGGCAGGCTGGTGCTGTGGGGGTTTTTCTCAGGGCCCTCGGCACCTGGGGACTGCCCCTGCACCGGCCGGTGAACATCCCGAGGTTCCTCATCAGTGCCCGAGGATGGGGCTCGGAGTAGATGAGGATGGTCCGCCGCTGTCCTGAGCCAGTGGATGGCATGGAGGCAGTCTCCAACCATCGGTGCGGTGGTCTTCTCCTCCGTGTGAGCCTGGATGTGTGCGTTTGCTCCCCCTTTTGAGCCATCATAGATCGTCCTGATCTTGTCCGACTCATCAATCCCTGCAAGGGGGCCCGGGCAAAGTTCCTCCGGTTTGCAGCGGCACCTCTCTGCCGCCTCGGAGCGAGTGAAGGGCCCGTCCACCATGTCCAAGGCTCGTTCCTCGTAAAAGGTTGATTCGATTTCCTTGGCAAAGAGTTCAGCCGTTGGGTAGTTATCATGAGCCACTGGCGGGGGGGGATCTTCCCCCAGCCAGGCTTCTCCCTTAAGCTCCTCCTTAGTGGGCCAAACTCCCGGGGAGGTCAAGGTAGGGTCCGAGACTCCCAAGGGGACCCCCTCTTTCAGTGTTAGGGGGAACTCCCAATCAGGGTCACCTGAAAGGGATGCCAAGTGCGACACTAAGTCCAGGAGGAAGGGTTGTCCTGGGCATCGTTCATGGAGGTGCCTCGGTCCTAGGATAGCCCGCAGCTCCTCGAGGTCGGCTTCCTGGAAGGGGTGTGTGGTGGCACCTGATGCCAGGGACATTCGGACCTTGTCAATCCAGGGCCGGGTAAGGGTCATGATCAGGGCGCCCAAAGTAGCCAATGGGGAAATTCTCCGAAAAGGGGGGTTGAGCCTCCCTGGGGAAGGTTTTCCCCCCCCATCCCTCAGGGGGCGTGAGCGGAAACCCAATTGGACAATCGCCACCCGGTCAGTGAGGTGTGGGACCCTGAAAGCGGGCAGGCATTCGGGGCGGTCCAGGACCTGGTCCCCCTGTCCCTCCTTCCCCAGTTGTTCCGCATCTCCGGCCATCGGGGGCATGGGAGATGGGAAGTCTGGGTTCATTGTTCCACGAGGGCTTACGGTGTCTGCCTCAGGGTGGAACTGCCCGTGCAGGCGGGGCTTCGGGGCGTTCTTGCCTCCGGGCTTTGAGCCCTGGTGTGATGAGGAGGGACCGCCTCCTTGACTGGGCCCCCGTTTTCCCCGGGGGGAATGGCCTTCCGGGGGGTCCGACCCCCGCCCCTTAGGTGGTTCCTTGGGGTTTCCCGGAAATTGTGAGGGGATCCGGATGTGCCCCGGCGCTGCGAGTGACACAGCGATGGCTTTGGCCAGGCCTGCCATCATATCCCAAGGGTATCTGCTAAGAGTCGAGGACTCGTTGGTGCCCACATGTGACTGATGCGTGCACCGCATTTGATCCCAGTCCTGGATCGGGAGATCCGTGGCCAGCGTAGTGGCCTTCTTGACCAGCTGGCCCAGGCGGCACTGGTCGAAGGAGATTGCTGTCAAGGAGTTCTCCTCCATCCAAAGCTGCCCCTCCTCTGTGATCCAGAAGGATGAGCATTCCTTGGCTTTGGGCAGCGAGCTGCTCACCACTGGGTCCTCCGGGTGTTCCAGGAAGGACCTGGGCCCTGGCAGAGAAACCGCCGCTCGTGAGGCCCTTGCCAGGCTGGTGATGTACATCTGTCTCAGAATGAGGATGCTGTCATCATCAAGTTGAGTCTGGGCGGCCTGGTCCAGGTGTGGAAGGCCCCAAAGTGTCTCTGGAGTGCGCCCTCGCACCGGGGTGGGAGCCCCCGGTTTTGGTATGTGGCGCAGGATGGACCATGTCCTGCAGTTGGGTCCTCCTCCAATGAAGACCACTCGGCCCTGCTTTGCTGCCGTGCAAAGAGCTCCATACAGCTCGGGTTGGAGCATATCGTGGTCCCCTTTTGGTCCAGACCGTAGGATGTCTACCGCCACCACCATGCTGGAAAGGTGTGGGTAGTTGGCATGAAGACAGCTGTCCAAGGAAGTTGGGTCTTCCTTGCCTGCATAGAGCAGGACAATGATGGGCCCACTGGATGGAACTTTGGGCGATGTGCCCTGTGTCCATCTCAGCCGCTGTACCAGACGCTCAGGGATGTTCTCCATCCACGGGAAGATGTCCAATCCCGGTGACGGCTCCGTTGGACTTGTCAGGGGGGTAGCTGAAAGGCGTTGGCCCCCTTCATTCAGCCCCACCGAGCTCTTGTGGAAAACCACCGGGTCCTGCTTGATGATGTTGGGCGCCGGAAGTGGGATCGGCTGCTTCCTGGGAGTGTCCCTTGGCGTTGCGGTGTGCTGCCAGTCATCCGGCACTCGGGCCTTCTGGGTGCGGCCCCCCGTGTCAGGGCCCTCGGCACCTGCGGGGAACCGTCCCGTCCCCGCCATATCAGGGCCCTCGGCACCTGTGGCTCGGGACTGAGGCGCCGCCGTTGTGCCGGTTGTGTGGCTGTTCTGATCACGGCGAGGGCGTTGTGCACGCTGGTTCTGCCGTCCCCATCCTTGTTCCGCCGAGGATGGCCGCCACCTGGCCTGTCCCCCCCCTGTGTCAGGGCCCTCGGCACCTGCAGGAGGGGGCTTCTGTGCCTGCTTGGGGCGTTTGCGCCCCTTCTCGCCCCCCCGGCCTTATCAGGGCCCTCGGCACCTGAGGCCTCCCGGGGGGTAGGGGTCAGCGCCCCTAGTCAACCCGGGCAGTCCTGCGGGAGGTGGTCCCCCAGGCAGATGCGGCCCATTGCCAGGATGAGGTTGCACTTGTGGGTGCGGCCGCAGTTGCCCGGGCAGCGCCCGCGCATCCAGTTGTTACAGAACTGGTTCCCTTTCGGGTCGGTGGCTGCCTGCTTGTTACCGCCCCGGGACGCCTGATTGTTCGGGTGGGGGGTCTTACCCTTCCCTTTGTTCCCAGGCTTGCCCTTGGGCTTCCCCTTGCCCTTGGACTTGTTCTTGCCCTTCTGAGGTGGTGCGTAGTCCATGGATGTCCTGGTTGATGGGCGGCCCCTGGAAAAGGTCTTGATCTTCTCATAGACCTCACGTGTCCAGAACAATGTGTCCTGCCTGACCGACAGCATGGCCGCCTTGAGGGTGTTGCCCTCATGCATCTTCTCGTGAATCTTTCGCCATGCGTTGCGTTCGGCAATTGCCAGGACGTGGTCCTCTGGCGGGGGAAAACGGCCCCCGATGTCCTCACCATAGAACCACTCGTACCAGCTCTCCAAGTCCTCCCGGGTGATGTCGAACTGGCCGAACTGCGGGAACGAGAGGACGCACATGAGGAGGGTGTTGCGGAACACCGCGTGCATCCTCTCGAGCTGGTGGCGAGTTTTGGGCTCGCCCCGCTCTTCCACCTCATCCTCCCGGTCCCAGCCATCAACCGTGCTCTTCTTAGTGGTCTTCCATGGCCGTTCTCCTGGCTCCGGGAGTGCGCTTACCAGGTATTTCATGGGGATGAAACCGATCTCGCCTCCTGCGCAGAGCTTGAACTGGCGCTTCACCAGCTGGTCGCTTCCTTGAAGGGCCAGCTTGGGTTTGGTGAGCTTGGTCTTCTCCTCCCAGTGTCCCCGGGCGTGTGTGGCCCGGGTCCCGCTGTTGCATGCGCCCCAACTCCCATGGATCGTTGAGCCGCGTGAACCACCTGGAACATGCGGGCCGCGATCAGCCGGGAGGTCACATCCGTGTAGTGGTGGTTGTTGGGGGCGAAGCCCAACTCCCCCGGCGCCGTCTCCCTTGCACGGTCGGGCGAGTCCCACCGGGTCGCGAGGTCCTCCATCGAGACAAAGCCCTCATCCGACAGTGTCGCTTGGATGAACCACGGGATGCCCTTGAGGACCATGAGGTTCCTGGCGGTCTTGTGGAGCTTAGCCACTGCGTCCGTGTACACTCCAGGAACTTCCTGTGGTGGTGCCACCAACTCATCTGGTGTCGCCGCCATGGTGTGGGTGGGCGGGATTTCAAATCACAAGACAAAAGATCAAAAGGTCCACTTGAGCCAAAATGGTGGCCCAAGTGGATACTTATTAAGAGTCAAGACAAGCGACCACCTACGGTTAACGCTTTAGCCCAGACTCTTCAAAGCACCACATTGGTGCTACTGGTACCTTAATCGCGAAACGGTGCATCCTTTACGCCGCATAAGGATTAGTGCCAAAATGGGAGGATTGCCCAGCTCCACTGGGCAGCTCCCCTCAGCAGCTGATGGGAGTAGAATTGATGCCATCCCCAACGGACGGATCGCATCAGCTGCCAATACCAACGGACGAGCTGGTCGTTGGGGAGGTCCTCCCTCCACGTATGCCGTGTGGTCCCGCTGTCGCATTTCAGGGCCCTCGGCACCTGTGCGTCCAGCGGTCCGGCTGTGGTCCACCCGGTGCGGACCCCGTCAATCCGCCGCCTGGGATGCCCGGGAACATCTCAGGGCCCTCGGCACCTGTGTCCCCTGGTTCCCGGGGCACTGGCCCCCTGGGATAGGGGTGAGAACATCTCAGGGCCCTCGGCACCTGTGTCTCCCCCCTCCAGGCCCCTTCGGGGTTGCGTGTCAGGGCCTTCGGCACCTGCGCTCCCCGCTGGCCGCGGGGCTGGGATTCTGGGGGGGTGCCGGGGAGGGCGTATCAGGGCCCTCGGCACCTGCGCCCTCTCCCCCTGCCTCCTTGCCTTGAGGCATGGGGGGAAGCGTGTCAGGGCCCTCGGCACCTGCGCTATCCACCCCTCACTCAATTTCCGGGAGGACGACCGCCTCCTTGTCCGACTGAGTGTCCACGCTCTCGTCGGTGTCCGAGGAGAGGGAGATGGAGGCCTCGGAGTCCTGTGCTGCGTAGGGCTCCACGGCCATCCACGTGTTCGGGAAGGTGAAATGCCGGAAACATCTGGTGCATCCCAGGTACACCTCCGGCTCAGCATGGAAGTCCTGCTCCGCCAGCTCCGAAATCTTGAGCGGTCCCGGCCTCCAGCCGCACCCCACTGTGACTCCATCTGTGTCCAGTAGGTGCATGCTGTAAGCTTTGGTGGGACCCTTTCGGGCCGTGGTGGCTACCACCGTCAGTGGACCCCGAGGCGGGGGCACCTCATCCGCAGCCATCTTGGTGATGGCCGGCTTGTTGGCGGGGATCACATCCCAGCTGGCATTCGAGGGCGGTGTGTCCGGGACTTCCTTGAACAAGGCCTTCGGTGAGGCCGGGCACTCCACCTTGTCCTCCCAGTCCTCATGTCCGAGGTCGACTCGGACCGCCCTTCCTGCCTCGAGTTGCATGGACGGGAGCTTCTGGAGGACCTGGTCCCAGATGGAGCACACCACGTGTCGCTTCTCCCGGGTGTAGACATCCGCCGTGGACTCCTTGAACCAGTTTCCCAGGTACTGGCGCTGGTCCCTCGGTATGTGCGCCTGGAATGCCAAATCCGGCATGAAGACCCGGAAGGAGTACCATGAGAGTTCAGCCACGTCCTTGACTGGCGCGCCCTGCTTCCCCAAGGCGTCTTTGAGCCACCTCAGGGACCTGTCTGGGGTTCCTGGGCGGGGGATGAAGCCCGTCCTGTCCTTGTTGATCGTGGGGATCAGGTAGTCCATCTCGCGGAACTCCTCCGAGGCCCTGAATCTCTTCCACCACCGCTCCAAGGGGATCCACCATCTGGCCCCCGAGAAGGAGAACAATGGGGCGATGAGCGGGACCGGGTTCCGTTTGATGGCCACTGCCGACGTGGTCTTCGTTTGCCAGGCCAGCAGCTCCAGGGTGTTGCTCGTGGACTTGACCGTCTGCGGCGAGGTGTGCTGCACGTCGTTGAAGCGCGCACTGCAGGCCAGGTTGAACCTGGCCATCGCCATGATGTACCTGTCCACTGCTTTGGTCAGCTCCGGGACCCGGTTCTCCGGCGGGGCCCCTTCTGCCCCTTGTTCCAGGGCCCAAACAATTGCCCGGGTCGGAACCACCGCCTTGCGCTGTGGCTTGACCTGGGTGTCCACCAGCGTCTCCTGGATGGCTTTCCGCTTCTCCAGGAGTTGTTTGTGTTCGTCAACGTTGAGCATGCCGAGTTTAATGGAGAGCCACTTTAAAGTGCCCCACCACTTCTGGAGCTTCGCCGGGGTGACCTCCAACGTGACCGCCTGGTTCATGAGGTGCCGGACGTCGCCGGCCGTCCAGGGGAGGTTCTGGAAGCCGATCTTGCGCATGCCCTCATAGGCCAAGCAGTGTGCCCGGATGGTACGGAACCGGGCATCACCAAAGAGGTGGCCAAACTCCTCCAGCTCCCTGGCCCCCATCACCTGGTGCATGTAGGGGATCTGGTGCCGGAAGGGGATGAAGTATCCCAGGAGGCGTTCCAACCACCTGGCCCTCAAGTGTTGTTCCAACGCTCTCTGAGATGTCGGCAATTGGGTCTTGATCTTCCCTGGTTTCCAATGCCGCCACTTGTTGGCCACTGCCAGGACATCCGGGGCCTCAATCGATCCGGAAAGGATCCACTCTTCGCGGTCCCGGATGGCCTGTTCCATTTCCAGTGGAGAATAGGTGTGCGATTGCCTGGCGCCTGCCGCACGAAACAGAAGTTGTTGCAGGGTCTTAGTAGCGAGCTCCAAATCCGCCTCCTCCAGCGGTTGTGGTTGGGAGCCGAGTATCCTCGCGAGGATCAAGTTGTAGGTGTCCGAGGCCACCAGGACGTGGTTGCCGTCAGGTGCCAGCCCCACGATCCGTGTCCACGGCCGCGGGTCAAAGACCACCGCATCCGGGTTGGCGACCTTGTCCTTTTTGACCCATTCCAGGCAGCACGCCACGAGGATTTCCCCGTCCGACTGCACTGGTGCAAATCCAAGGTCATGCAAAATCAACTGGAGCGCGGTTGGCGCCCCTAGGAAGGTCGTCCCAAACGGGGAAGGGAGGCGGGGCCTCCACATCATCATGATCCACTCGAGCCGGGGGCCTAGTCCCTAGGTGCAAACCCCAACCAAACAACAGGGGGCCCCCCAAAACCCCGGAAAGTCAACCCCGAAACGGAGGAAACGGGGGAAAAAGGGGGACCCAGGGAGCCGCCCCGAAAAGGGAAAACCAAACAAGAGAGGGGAACCAAGGCGCACCCCGGATCAGCCCAAGCCGCGCCAATTTTCCTCGCCTGGTGCAAGTCTGGGCCTGCGCTGTTCCCTGGGGGGGGATATCAGCGCCTTCGGCAGCTGTCCCCCCCCCGGGGTGCGCTGCGCATCCGTTCCGGATGGCCGCGGTCCTGGATGGTGTGCCGGAAGATGGCGTTGTCCCGCATCATCACGCGGCCCCCTTCGCGATGTCATCGATGCGCTTGAGCGCAGCAGCCTCCGGATTCCGCAGAATCAGCTCCCAGATGGCATTGGAGACGTGGCCTGTCTGGGTGGTCTGGCTGAATCTGAACCTGGGCACCTTCTGGTCCACGATGGAGACGTCCCGCAACGGGGCCGAGGGCTCCACCCGGCGGTAGTACTCCAGCCGCTCCTTCACCCAGCGGTTGTAGAGGCCCTCCGGCGGCTCGTCCAACACCAGCTGCAAGATGGCCTTGCCGGCCCGGATCTGGAGGAGGCGGGTGCCCCCTCCCCCGGCACGCCAGTACCCCTTACAATACTTGCACATGTAGCCCCCCCGGGTCTCCCCTTTTGTCTTCGGGATGAGTTCCCACGGGGTGACGGAGCTCAGGACCAGGCCACACTCCATGTGCGCCCAGAAGACATGCTTCATCTCCACCGGATAGTTCTTCTTCCGGTAGTCCTTACCCACCACGCCGTGGACGTTGTCCGCCGTGATGGGGGGGTAAACGATCCCCTCATCGCCCTCGCCTCCCCTGGGGCGGATGTCAGGGCCATCGGCACCTGTCCGGCACCCAGGGGCGGAGGGGTCCAGGCCCATCAGCTTGATCATGTCGTTGGTGTAGCCGAGCTTGCGGTAGATGGAGGGGGCCACTGAGTCGGGGACTGCGCCGACCCACCACTGCTTCGTGTTGCAGCGCCAGTTGACCTTCACCTCCGCCAGGGCCCCCGGGCCTCCAATGCGGTCCATGAGGGCCTTGTACACCTCTGGGAACTGCTGGAGGCTCTCCACCGGGACCGAGATGCGCTCGTCGCATACCGCCCGCAGGATCATCTGCTCCTTGGAGTCCGCCACGTCCTGGACCGGGAGCTGCATCACCTCCGCCGGGGTGTCCGTGAGGAAGGCCCGGGCCGCGAGGACCTTGCCCATGGCCCGGTAGACCAATCGCCACTCCGGTCCTGTCTGCGGAAACGGAAGGCCCTCCTCCTTCAGGAAGCACCGCGCGTCCTCCTTCAGGGTCTCCCAGCCCTCCAGGCGGGTCTGATTCTGGGCCTTGTTTTTCGGGCCCCGCTGCCTAGGGCCCTGCAGCAGCAGAGACTCCCAGACTCCCCAGAGCTGGCGCAGGGTGTAGCTGTGCCCAAACATCCCCAGTAGGCCTGGGAGTGTCCAGGACGAGATCTGGCGCGTCCAGTGGAAGTCCTCATCCGGATCGTGGGGGGCAGCCCAAAACATGGATAGCAAGTTATCAGGGTAGGGTCGGTCCCCCGCCTTCGCCTGCTGGTTCAACTCATCAACGGAGTACCTGGCCCAGGGGAGTCCACCCACCTGGTGGTTCCTGGGATGCGTACCCTTCTCCGCCTCCGGATTCACCTTGGTGAGGTTTTTCGCCCAATCCGGGACGTGTGCCGGGCCCGGTCGTCGGACCCAGCGGCCCGCAAAGATAGCCTCTCCGACCCGTTTGCTCATCATCCAGCGCAGGACCGAGAGCTGCACCTCCGGGTCCTTGGTGTCCAGGCCCACCGGGGTGGCGGACGGCTTGTCAGGGCCCTCGGCACCTGAGCTCGTCACGCCAGAGCCCGAGGCTGGGGGGATGGTGGGCGGCCTGTCAGGGCCCTCGGCACCTGGGCGCGCCGCACCAGAGCCCCCCGCCTTTGGCATGGGGATCCCTGTCAGGTCCGGCAGATCTGACAGGAGGGCCGCCGGGAAGGGATTCCTACCCAGCGAGATGACCGCCTTGGCCTCAAGGTAGGAGTCCGTGAGGGATGTGAGGTCGTCCATACTGAAGTCCCTCCATGCCGTTGTCGGCTCGAAGACCCCAGTCTCAATGGCGACCCGGACCTCACTAGGCCACGCACTGAAGGGAGGCGCGATGGGCTCGAGCATTCTGGTTTCGAGGGAGCCCTTCGCCTGTCTGGCTTGGTGTTTCGCTTTCGCCTCCTCCGCAGTGGTCTGGGCCTGGAGGAGCTCCGGTGTGGGTCTCCCCCAGTCCGCACCCAGCTTGTCCAGCAGCTTCTCACGGAAGAGGTCCAAGTCCAGGTTCTTCAGGAGCAGGCCTCCATCACCTCCTCCGTCAATGGCCCCCCCTTGAAGTTCGTGGAGGACCGCCGCGGAGCGCTCCACCGCTTCCACCTGGTCCGCCTTCTTGGCCTCCTCCTGGGCGATGGTGGTGGCGTTGAGCCGGGTCTGAATCTTGAAGGCCTTCACCGCAGACGGGTGGAAGGCTCTGCATTCCTGGCCCTCTTCCTTGTCGCCTGGCAATGGGGGCCTCTCCCCCGGTGGGGCCGTCAGAAACTCCTCGTCCAGCTCCATGGGGCAGTTCCTGATCACCGCCCGGACCGAGGAGGGGACGAAGTCCGAGAAGCTGGCCTGGTCCGGGTTCTCGCAGGCCATCGGGTCGGTGGCCAGCTCGCTGACGTCCACCGAGGCACTGAGCTTGAGGTCGCGGGCCCGGTCCGTGTCAGGGCCTTCGGCACCCGCGGACCGGGCCGCCGTCCAGACCGCATTGCCCTGGTCATCCACCGTCAACTGCCAATGCGTGCCCGCCATCTCCAGGGTGGCCGAGTTGGTCGCCGTGTCAATGGGCTCCGTCTTCTTGCCGCACCCCATGCACTTCGTGGCGCCCTTCTTCACCCAGGGCATGGTGCAGCAGGGGCAGATCCAGGATGTGGGCACCTTGCCCAGGGGGCGGTTCTCCAGGCCCCCGTACCCCAAGCCAGCGCGCTTGCCAACCTGCTGTCCCGGGGTGCTGAGCCGGGCCTCATGCTCGTACTTCATCTTGGCGATGTAGAAGGCCTCCACAACGCGCTCCAGGCCCCCCTGCTTGAGTTGGGGGCCCTCAAAGCCTCGCAGGAGCCGCTGGACGTCCTTGGCCTGCAGTCGGCGGAGCCTAGTGGCCGTGGTCGCATCGAAGCAAGGGAAGTCGCCCGCCATCTGGTCGTCGCTGAACTGGTAGAGGCCCTCCGAGACCTTGAGGGCCTTGGTGAACACGCTCCCCCCCGGCGGGGGGGCTGCGGGGTTCTCATCCTCCTCCGAGGACGCCTGCTCCTTGACCTTCGCCATCAGCTCCCGGCGCCTCTGCCACTTGGCGTCTGCCCGGGCATCCAGGCGGGCCTCCTCCAAGCGGGCTGCAGCCGAGGGGAACCTGGGCATCGGCAGCTCCTTCTCGTCCTTCGCCAGGAGCTCCTCCATGGGCACGTCCTCCTCCGGCGGGTTCAGGAGCTCCAGGAACGCCCCTGGGGGGCGTGTCAGGGCCTTCGGCACCTGCGCCACCCCAGGGGCTGCATCTTCCATCGGCTCATCCTCTGCCTTGCGCTTGGCCGGGATAAGGGGGGCCTGCTCCAGCTCATCTGCGCTGGAGAAGAAACGCTCGTCAGGTGCCTGAGGGACCTCAGCAGCCAAAACGGTCCATCCTTCTTCCTCCCTCTTCACGAGGTTCGCCAGGTACTTTGCCATGGAGGCCTTTGCCTTAGCCTTGGCCTCTGCTGCCGCGGCACCAGCGTAGGCGGGGGCGTACATGGCTTTGAGAGTAGGGGAAAGAAAGATTTCAAATCACAAGACAAAGGATCAAAAGGTCCACTTGAGCCAAAATGGTGGCCCAAGTGGATACTTATTAAGAGTCAAGACAAGCGACCACCTACGGTTAACGCTTTAGCCCATATTCGTCCCGCTCTTTAATTCAATTTTGAAGACGTGGGGGTTGATCAATATTCGTCCCCCCCCCCCAGTTTTTGACGGGTGCGCAACTTTTCCCGTTTAGGGAAAGTCATCTTTCATTGTTTGCCTGCTGGTCATCTCACTTAAAGGGCCTTTTGATCAACCCCCATGCCGAATGGTTCCTACAACCCCTTTGGGCCGCATGGTGAAGAAAAGCATTCCTAAGCTTCCCAGTGGCTTTGTAGCTGGGCTGCCTTAGATTTTTGAACATGCCAGAAAGTCACTCACATCCCAACCGCTGTGTCCCGCAGTGGTCCGGTTGACCGGCTGTCACCCTTGAACCCCCTACCGCCTGTTGCCCTGTAGCCACTAGCTGTGTCAAACAAGGTCCTTCGACATCAGGCAGCAAATTGTCGAAACGCTTGTTTCCAAGAAAAAACTGTGACAACACAACACCCTAGAGTGACAACACAACACCCTAGAGTGGCAGAACAGGTTTGCTTCCCGCAAGCAAGCAAGCAAAGCAAAGCAATTCAAAGCAAAGCAATTCAAAGCAAAGCAAAGCAAAGCAATTCAAAGCAAAGCAAAGCGAAGCAAAGCAAAGCAAATCAAGCCAGCAATCCATTACATTAACCAACCGACCACCAACCAACCCAACGAACCAATCAAGCAATTCAGCAAGCAATCCATCAACCAAGCAACCAAGCAACCAACCAGCGAAACGAAACAAGCACACAGCACACAAGAATATGGCAGTATGTTGAAGCTATTCACTCATACACAAGCGCTGACGTGTGCATTGCCTCACTTACCTGACCCACACTGCAGCGCCTTCAATGATCCTCGGCCAGTCTTCTCCTCCCTCTGCTGCTGAGCACTTGTGAGAGCAGTTATAATCAGCGCCAGAAATAGGCATGCCGCCACAGCCATGGCTGGATAGACCACCATCACGAGGCGGTCGTGAGGGATGGCATGCTGTTCCACGCCTGAGGCCCCGTGATTTGAAGTCCCGAGTGCCTGGGGCAGTACCTCCCTGTGGTATCCTGATGGTGTAGTTGGGGGAAAAAACAACTTTCTTTGAGGAAATGGCCTAGTTGGTTGCTTCCTAGGCACCTGCTTTGCCTGGGAGAAGGCCGCAAAAGTTGTTAAATTGAACGAAGCGTTGGCCGTAAGTGGCCAGAAAAGTAGCCGGGCCTATGAAACAGGGGGATGGATGGAATTGAACCCAGTGAGCAAAAACAACATACAGTGTTTTGCGGCGACTTGCCTCCGGATACGAAACGACGTGCTTCCACACCCCCTCCCCCTAACCCTGCTTTGCGGCCCTCTTAAGCAGCTGGCCGGCTTTAAGGGAAAGGGCTTGCAGCCGCTAGGCTCGGACGGACCTGTTGCTGAAAGCGGGAAAAGAACAGCCAGTGCAAACAACAGCAGTCCTCTGGCTTTGCCATCCGTACCAGCCATTCCCTTCCGCAATCCCACGGCCCCGCCTCCGCCTTGCTGGGCCGCAGGGCTTGTGGCCGTTCTGAAGGCCAAGGCCGGCAGCGGCAGAGTGAGGAACAGTTGCGAGGCGCGGCCCATGGCGTCGCACCGCAACGGAGCTGTACACGTAAGCTGTATTATCAGGCAATAGCTCGAGCCAGGGGATGTTTCAAGAGGTTTCCTGGAGGCTTCCCTCAAATCCCATGGAATTCTAGCAGCTCTTCTCCAGATCACAAACCGGGCAGTGCCAAATGCCAGTCGGATGTGTTTCACACACCTTGGAAAGGTGGCCTTTCGCGCCGTTGAAGCTTGGGGCAAGACTAGGGCCAACTAAGTTTAGACAAAAGCAACTAGCAGGTCAAGTTTCTGGGTCCCCTCACCGCGAAACCAAATACTCATTTCGTGAGACAGTCAAAAACCGTGCCCAGCTTTTAGGAGGCTGAATTTTACTTCGTCAAAGAACTAAACGGTCTGAATCTTGGGGGCGTACCAGGGGTTCTACCTCAATCTGGGCTCCCCATTACCCCCTTTTCGCTGACACAAGGCACCCACAAACCCACAAACCAACAGATGGCTTTGGGTCTGCAACCCACAAGCCCAAGAGCCCACAAACCAACAACCCCCCCTCTCCCACCCTTTGGCTGGTACGAGTAACCCACCAACACTTGGGTGCTGTAGATCCCCCAGCGAAACGCTTCAATTGTTGCCGGTCAAGAGGACATATGAGGGGAATCCCAAAAGTTACCATCCCTCCAACAATCATGGAAGCTGACAGGAGCGTTTTGGAAGACTCTTTTCCTTTTGGGCAACCCCTTTGTCCACTTCCATGATTGTTGGAAAGAGGGTAAGGTCTAAAGATCCACCCCAGTCGAGGTCCCCACCGCGGTTCCCCTCTGCCGGGAACCAGCCTGCACTCCCAGCGCCTCCTCCGTCGCTTCCGCCGTGGCGCGCGACTCCGCGCGCACCGTGCCGTCCTGCGATCCGCGTGCACCGGGCCCCCCGGAAAACGAAACAACCCGGCGAGACCATGGACTATCTGCGAGAGCTGGGGGCGGTGGATGGAAGTGAGCACCCGCACCGCAAAGCCCAGCTTCCCTTTGAGTGACTGGAAAGACTTGAACGACTCCTAGGGGTTGACGTCCCATTCTTTTCCACCATCGCTCTTTCCAACCGGATCCGTTTTCCCTTTCCGGAGGTGTTAGAAAGAAGGATCCCTGGAAAGAATGGGGAAGGTACCCCTAGACTGTCTGTAAAAAGGGGAGGCGAACGAGAAGGGTGTGTGTGTGACACTGAAGTACATGCAAATGACACCCCCCCAAATGGATGCCAAGCTGACGATCCTGCGCACTTGACGCCATTCTTTCAGCAGTGATAGATTCCCCATTAAAACCAACAGGGGGAAATAAAGCATATTGAGCAAACGGAAGTCTACGCGCCAACGCAACCGCAACAACTCCCACCCCATCCCGCCAGCTCGCGCTAGCTTTGCAACATTGCTGCTGTTCTCTCTCTCTAAGCTGCGTCATGCCGCGTCAGAAGAGAAAGGGTCCACGCGCCGAAACACACCTTGGACAGGAAACAGGCCAAGAGAAAGTCATGCAAGCGGCGTGCGTTCTTTGCAATGGAGGCACTCAAGTGTACTTCGTGGCCAAAGCGACCAAGATTTTTCACCTTTCAGCGTGTCTTGCAAAAGCAGGCGTGGGAACAAGCTCAAGTAGCGTACATCGTCATATCATCTTCTGAGATCGCGGCTCTTTTGGCCTCCTCTGTCTCAGCGACGACAGCTTCAATACAGGGATCGCCTCGGATCTCCTCTTCTGGCACCTGACAGAAGCCAAGAGGCCGCTAAAGGCTTGGATCCCCGTGGTTCGAACATTGGCTGCTGAAAAATTGAGCGCTGCGCCCGTACAAAAAGCGGGTGCTCTTCACATGCTTGGTCCATCCACTCGTGCAGCTCCTTCACATCCGTGGCATGGTAAAGCCTTGGAAGCATGGCATGGGTGGACAGCGTTGGCATGTTCGCACATCAGAGCCGAGCCCAGGACAAACCACCTGGACACATGAGGTACGCATACACGGAGAGCAGGCCATAGCTGATGATGCGTCTGCGAGCGTTCTTACCTTGGCCACCCGAGAATTCCCATTGAGGAACACATGCCGAACGGCCTAGAAAGCCAGCTTGCCAAGACTTGTCTAACGTCAAATGCGGCCAAACACGCAAACACAGGGTTTGACCGGCTTGTGGGGTGGGCAGTGGGGGCCTGAAGGTAAATCGAATCATGCAACTTGGCCGCGCTTGAAGTGCGGATCCGGAAAGCAGAAGAACATCTTCTCGAGCTGGCCTTTCCTTGACACAAGAAGCCATCTGGAAACATCCACTGATTGGCCCCCACGGATCGTCACACGCATGGAAGCGCTACGTGAGCTGAGCGGCCGGAAGTAGTTCGGCAGAAACTTCATGGCATTTGTTCGTATCACCTCGCAGCGATGTCTCACGTCAGAGCCTCACAGGGCCTCTGAAAAATATTCTGACGACTGTCAAACTGAGGCGCTCCGCCTCAGCACGCTGCTCTGTTCAGGACAGCTGAGTCATTTCCAGTGGTTTTTGTTCCGCCTTTCGGGGGATTCTCCACAGGGAACAGCCCCCCGGGCCACCACTTCCACATCCGCGTGCTCCTCTTTGTGTCATTCCCACTGTGGCGCCAAGGCGCGGATACGTTGTGATGCGAGGGTGCGCCCTCCGCACCTTGGCGCATGGCCTCAATTCGCTTCCCCACGTAGTTCGTCACCTGCTCCCTGATCTCTAAGCCCAGCATGAGCCTCAGGGGTCCACCCACACCCATTCATGCCAATCCATGCCCCTTCATGCAAAAGCACCAGGAATCAGCCGCCGAACCACCGTGCATGGTTCTCGTTTCGACTAAACCCATCTACCTGTCACGTCACACGTTGGCGACAAGTACCCAAGGGCGCCATGCTGCACATGGAGCGGTGCTCCCTCTTATGGCAAGGCAAGCCCATGTTCAGCAAGATGTTGGGGCCAAGGGTTGCTTATGGCTTATGGCCCATATGGCAAGGAAAGCCGGCCCATTTTCAGCCAGGCCATTGCAGCAGGGCGGCTTGTCGGGGAACTTGGGGCTGAGGGCCATCAGGAGGCCCCCGAAGCCGCAGCCCACGTCGAGGAAGCGGACTTGGTGCGGCCCCGCCTGCCAAAACGCGCGTTGCAGGACACGTGCCGCACGCGAAAGCAGACCAAGTGGCAAGTCAAAAGAAACCGATCTTCACTCACTTGGGAAACACATTGGGGAACCGATTTAGATTGAGGTGGGGCAAAGTACTCCAGTGGCTGCGGAACTACTTGCCTGGGCAATGCGGTGGCGCTGCAAACACGGGACCTCTTGTCGTGACCCAGCATGACTGGCCTTCCCACTGCATTCCGGCCGCACTGCGCTCTCAGGATACCTGAGGCATCCCATCTCCTCTTGGCCAATTTTCCCTTCGCCCAAACGCTGCAAAAGGCATGCTAAGCGTCTGGATGGGATTTTCCGAGGTGTTCAGCTGGAGGTGGTTCACACCGTCGCCAGGGAAGAAGCTTGGAAAGTGCACCGACCAGTCCACATGATCTGGTGAGGCCTTGGCATGCCCGTCAGCCAGCACGCCAGCCCTCGAAGCGACGCTGGGCCGCTGGGCCGCGGGCCGGGTAGGTATCACCCCAATCGCAGAGCGGATTGCAATGCGCCCGCTGTCGGTAGTCTCCCTTCTTAGGCTTCTCCACCTTTCCTGGCGCTGATCCGCGGTTGAGGAGCGTTTCCCGTGCCAATCCAACGCGCAACTCAGAATCCAAGTGTCGGGCGATTCATGCCAAAGCTCATCAACAACAATCAGGTGTCCATACCGATACCCCAGCTGAGCTGCTAAACTTCTCTGAACTGATTCTATTTCGCACGCAGCCAAATGCTACCCATGTCCTGGCTGAGAAGGAGCCGACGGAGTTGCCTCTGTCTCCATGGCTCCCAATGCCGTTTGGTGGACCGCAGCTAATCTTTCGATCCCAAGTGTGCTTGGCGAATCATTCGGTGGGTTTGATGTCCTATGCCTCTCCAAAAGTTTTGTGGTGCCTCGTGGTACCCTGCTCATGTTGCATCTGACGGAAAGGTAGCACATCCGACCTAGTGCAACTGCTGATGGCGGTTCCGCATCGCTGGAGAAAACCGCCGCTGCCGCAGGCGCCAATCCCCCCACACTTCACCACATGCGAAATGGGTGTGGCTCAAAATTCAGCAGCCGGGGGTACGCTCTCTTTGGTCTTTGGTTCCATTTGTGAAGGGGCCATTTTGGTACGTGTTTTTGAGCCACAGCCAACTGAACCCACGGCGACGTTTCCTCGGCCCTCGTGGACTTGGCAGACGCTGTGCTCGAGACGGTGGCGGAGGCCTGGCGAAGGCAAACTTGTGCGGCCAGACGGGAAACCCACAGCCCAGGAACAAAGGGGTCCGGCACTAGACCAGCGGGCCACGCAAAAGGCAGCCATAAGGCCGTGGCAGTGCCCTTCTGCCGCATGTACGATGAGGCAGCAGCTTGAAACGTCCTGGGCACTCCCATCTCACAAAGCAGACTCGGAGTGTAAGAATCACATGCGGCACAATGCGTTTGAAACAACTGAAATGAACAGTCGCCAACGTAGTGGGCCCAACCCATTCAATTGCGCCTTGCGCTGACTGCAAATGACGGACAATTGTTCACGCGAATTGCGGCAAATTGAAAGCAGTCGCCTCTCGGCGCTTGCATTTTTGGTCACGATCGCGACTTCAGTCGCCTGCGGATCAGTGAGTCGAAGGCAGCGAGCGGGAACATTCCTCCATTCAGCTTATCTTGCACGAACATGCAAATGATGATTGCCTTTGCAGTGGCAGTCGCATTGACAGGCTTTTTGACAGTCCTTGGCATCTTCAACCGTGCAAGCTCCAAGCTACAGCTGGAACACAGTTGGGTTGGTATGCATGTGTCTCTTGCGATCTCTCCTACTACGACGACTGATCCGTCAGGGGCCGGGCAGTACACGGGTACAGCTTGCATGATGGGTCGCGCTGAGGCCGCAACACATGCTCTGTCCAATTCTTTGTGGCTGTTGCTTGCGCAACAGTGGCAGGCGTGTCTGCCTTTCGCGTCTTCCGCGCATCGATCACAGACCACAGGTCACAACGTTGAAGTGACCAAAGTGTGTAAAGCAGCGGTTCTTCCTGCCACGTGGCTTTGCCTCCCTTGGTTTAAATAACGCACATATATACACGCACATACACACACACACCCATATATATATATATATATATATTAGTATACAGCATACGTATGTGCATTCCACCAAAGCGAGCCTGGATGGTAGCGCACGCCTCCCCTTCCAGCTTAAACTCCTGCGCGCAGTACCCAGCCCACGCGCCCGCTCGCTCGCCAAGTCCGCCTTGAGGCACGGAGCCCCCGTGGCGCATTCCTCGGCCGTTGTGCGTCGCAGCAACCGGCCGGCTTCTGGGGGCGAAGAATTGGCCCCCATAACTTGGTTGACGTTGGAAGGGGAGCAACAGTTTAAATTTCAGCAGTTAAGTGGGGACTTCCCACTAAACCACAATAAGCAAAAATGCAAAATGTTTCCCAACAACAACCATGATAAGGGGTGCCTTGACCAGTGCGTTCCCAACTGGAGAAAAAATACCCCGAACACCTGGCCCGAGAACATGTGCAGCGCGGGCGCGAAGAAACAAAAACTCCCGGGGGCCGGGCTGCACCTTCACACTCCAGGCACGAGGGATTGCTGCCGACTCGCGACTTGCAAACTAAGCCGTCCTGCCGATAGCAGCTGGCCCAATGCAAACACTGGCCATTCTGGCCCTTGCCAAGCACCCTACGCTAAAGCAGCATGCCGTGCCTCTTGCTTGGATTGATTTCATCCGCTCAGTTTGCTTAATGCGCTCGGTTCACTCGACAAATTGCCGCGGTCAAAGGCAATGTGTGCGCCATGACGGTGTCCCTTGCCTGAGCAAGAAAACGCCACTAGTCTGTGAGCATACTTGGCATGGTCATTCATGCCAGAGCCGCCGGTTGAGGCGCCGCCGGTTGAGGCGCCGCTGCCAGTCAAGGTTGTGCCGGAACGACAGAGACTTTTGCGCGCAAATGACTTCGTCCTTCTTGGGTTAACAGCGCTTGCCTTGTATTTGGAGGCTCTCTTAGGACTGAGGACGGGCCCATATGTCACACGCAACGCGGTTTCTCGGCCTGTTTCGTTACGGTTGTAATTGGCGCTGCGCAACGACTCTGGAATCGTAGCCAAGGGCTGTATTGAACCGCTGCGAGGACAAAAGATCCAGATTGATTTCCTTCCTCCGTCGCATGTTTTGCCAGATGACATGAGTTCGACCCAAGTGCAGCAAAGTCCTTGCAAACCATGGCATACTCCGCAACGTCGGTGCAGTCGTTCCCGACGCCTCGGCACTGATTGGAAATGGGTCAAAATCCTGTACCCCCGGTGAACATCCCAATCCCAACTAAAATAGACTAAAATGGGTGGTGCACCTACCAACCAAAATATTACCATTGGTTTTGACCCACAGCCAACTGACAACCTGCCGCCAAAAGCAAGCCAGGGCCCACGCCGAATTGACGAACACAGGCCTTCCTTCCGCGGTGCCAGAACTCGCCTGAGGCAAACGTGCGGCCAGCCGGTGCCGCTTGCAGCTGACGGGGCCTTGTTGGCAAAGGCAGTCACCTGAATCCACAAGGCGCAAAAGGTACACTCACCATGTGCAGGCCGCCAAACCAGTCGGGCGACCTTGAGAAAGCGTCATCTTCCTGAGCTGGAGTTTAAAAATGCGGCCGCTCTTGCGAGGAGAATAACACACCGAAACAACACAAACGCGGGACTGTTGAACTGCATCTTGTAACGGGAGCATGGGATTCATAGCCATCCACCCGCACTACATCTGCGCATACCCTTTTGAGTCTGTTCTGAGCAATGGGTTTATCAAAGCGGAATCACGGCTTGTTGCAATCTCAAAAAAAGAACACCACCAAAAACAGGCCAAAACTTGGGAAGCCCAGTGAACGAACTCCGGCCAGCCGGCACTTGCCAGAAGCCCCCACGAGATCGCCCGTGGGAAAGCCCGAGGCTCGCGCTTGAGCTCCAGCACTTGGAAGAGCGGCCCAGCGGGCGTCACCCTGACGGGCGCAACACGATGGCCCAAAGGACTTGGTGCGATAAGTCGGCAATGTGGGAATGAACCTGGGGATTCCCCAGGAAACCACAAAGGGATGGTTGAAAAGGGGCATTCCCTCATTCCCTGCTGAGTACCAGCAAGAAGATGTACGCAATACGGAAACGGGGGATAGAGGTCAAGAGTAAAACGACCGGGTTGGGACAAATGTGTGGAACAAGGCCGGGAAAAGAAGGGGGGGTACAAATAGGGTTGAGTGCTGAGACCTTAGGACCGCCGGAGTGCGCGAGTGCAAATTGAACTGAACCGCGCCCAAACCGAACCGCCCCGACCAACCTAAGGGATAAATCTACAGCAGTGGCAGAGTCCGGTACGCAAACAAAAGTAGCCAGCTTGAAAGTGGAATGGGCACCTGTCTTGGCATTGAAACAAGGGAGCAGGAAACCCAGCCATTTGAACCATTGGACGGTCCTGGGGTTTAGCATGTATTTCAATATCTTGGTTTATCCAGAGGACACTACCCATCAATCAGGTCCCCTGTGGATCAATTCCCTAGTATGGACAAAATCCTGCCTGCACCAGATTGAAACCACGGGACACCACTGTTTGTAGGTTTTTACAGGGGAGTAATACTTCCAGGGGCTGTATGAGCTCAGATGCCCAGAGGATTCCCATGGAGAAAAAAACAAACAAAAACGAATTGGCATCTCTTATTTTTTGTTGGTTGACTTTCAAGGGGGAACCCTTCCCCCAAAAAAAGGGAGCCGTCCACCTGCATAGCAGGGGGACCTCGCCGGCTGAGGCTGCCGCTCATGGCCAAACGGCTCGATGGGCAGAACCGGGTTGCCTCGCGCAGAAGCGAGCTGCCCCATGCCGTCAATCCATCAGCCCCCCTCCCACCGGTTGTCCAGCTTCCATTTGGTTAAGACCGCGGGAAAACATACAAATATGTCCAGTAGTGATAGATTCCCTTTAGAACCAACAGGGGAAACTAGAAACATATTGAGCAAATGGAAGCCAGCGCTTTGGCAGCTGCAAGTGCCCAAGCTCCGCCATTCGCGCATTCCGGCAGGTCCTTGTTGGCTACATGCCCGCTGACACCCAGGCGGCCGGGTTCACCGCACGCCTCGCAGCAGGCCACTGGCATGGGGCAGCGCCAGCAGCAGCGCCCATGCCATCAGCGGGCGGCTTCGTTGGGATGGAAAGGGGCGGCGAAGTCGCCTCACCAGCTGCAAGCCCCACGGCAGGCAAGTGATCCGCTCCAGTGACACCCTGAGCTGTCAACTCAAATTGCGACACCGCAAGTGAGAGAAGGCGGAAGAGGCCTTTCCGCTTTTCGAACAGCCGTGCACGCACCGAGGCGCATGGGGCGGAGGTCCGATTCAGAGCCCGAGCTCACGACTAGCGAACCCAGGTCCGGCCCGTTCGCCAGGGACCCGTCTTCAAATGGAACAGGACGAGCAAATGCTCGTCTTCACAGCCGAAACAAGGGACGGGAACACCTCATCCTTCAAACGGCAGCGAGCAAAATTTCTGACTTCCGCGGAGGAAAGAAAGCGTCCAGCGACTTTGGTGGACTTTGTGTTGTTTGGGCGATGTTTTGTGACCCGGTGGGACATGTCCGCGGAAATCAAGACACCTCGCTATGGGCAAGACAGCGAGACTTCAGAAAGCCTGCCTTGACCCCAGGGACAAACCCGCAGTGCAGTGGCAAGTGCTAGCCTCCCTCGACAGCCTTGCACACCTCCCTACCTCACGAGTAAGGGAACGGGCTGTCCAAAAGCAAACTGCAAGGTCAGGCCTTGGTGCCAGTCTCCATTCACAACTCTGGCACAGGGTTCTTGCGCAAACTGGGTAGTTCCAAAAATTGAAAAATGAGTAAGCTAAACACCATCCCCAAGAGGTCCCTTATCTTGGGAGTCTACCCAACTCAATCCAGGACTTAGCCGCCACGACATCATGACACTCCCGTACCATGCTCAAATCTGGGGCAAGCGCCTGGGGGAACATGGGGATGTGCGTTCCACCAATTCCTTCCACCACAGCCGCGTTACGCACCGCTTCGTGTTTGAGGTACATGTCCTGCACAAGCTGGGAAGACCCAAAGCCGTCCATCGAAAGCGGGTGACACGGGAATCCACGTCCTCCACCACAATAGCTCGGAAGAACACGACCCAGAAAGCTAGGGAGATCACGTTCCACACAGCATTCTCCACTGCCTGACCCAAACGCGCCAGAGCTCAGTGGAATGCTCAGCAAGTCTGGGACTTGTGCAACAAACGCAAGCAAATGCTATGAGGGCTGACGGCTGACAGCTCTTGAGGTCATGCCACAATGGCCTTCCAAGATTGATTTTGCTCATCCATAACTTCAGTTGGGCGCTTCTCCTGAGTCGCGAGAGGAAACTTGCCCGGCACCCTGCTTGGACAACTAAGGCATGAGGACCAGGCGGGGCTGGTGGGCAATGCTCCCGCAGCCGGCTTGCTTCGTTTTCCTCGCGCTCCGGCGGGATGGAAAGTGTGGCGGTTGCTGGACCCTATGGCTGGCAGCACTAAGAGAGAAGAAAATCGCAAAATCGACCAGGCGCCAAGGCAAAAGGTTTGAACCCCGGGCGTGGCATGCGCTGGCGCGCAGCGGGAGACACGCCCGTGGAGCAGCCCACGCCTTGGTCACGCTGCGGTCCCAGAAACGTGGACGTCAAGCGTACCTGGTGCAAGCCGCAGGCCTTGAGGGGGACGATCAGCTTACTTCACTTGCATTTTGGCCAATGGCCATGAGTTGCCCTCCCGCGGCCCTCGAGTGCTAGGTGTCTTGAAGCAAACTTGCAGCAGCCCTGCGCACAGCTAACCCCCAGGCACAGAGCATTGATGAGCAAGTAGGAAGATAATGCATGCCATGAGCACCGCCCGCATCACCTGAGTGCCACGGACATGCTGCTTCCGACTAACGCTGCGCAAGCGAAGACACATGCAAACAACAAACCGCTCCAGAGAGTACGACGGCAACCAGCGTCGGTCGATTTATTTTCACCGCACTGCCTCAAGTGGGTGGGATCGTACCTGTTGGTCGATCTGTTTCAATCTCTGGAGTCGGTGTGCGTGTCTCAGACACCACGTAAGATAAAAGGTAAACAGTGTGCAAACCAAAATGTTGTACAGCAGAGTTTCGAAGACGTTCTCCCGTCTCTCCTCGATGCCCGACTGAGGGCATGCAGTGAAGGCTGGTGAGGTGGGTGGAAAGAAAAATTTGGCTAATTTCAAAATGGCGAACAATGAATCAAGCATAAGGCAAAAGGTTCGATCTGAAGTGTGATTCAAATGCCTTCCGCTATCGGTTGTTACTTTTAACACAAGTGTTAACCGCAACAACAAACCGCTCCAGAGAGTACGACGGCAACCAGCGTCGGTCGATTTATTTTCACCGCACTGCCTCAAGTGGGTGGGATCGTACCTGTTGGTCGATCTGTTTCAATCTCTGGAGTCGGTGTGCGTGTCTCTCAGACACCACTGACTCGAAAGTAAAGTACAACAAAATAAAAGGTAAGCAAATGCAAGTGCATGCAAACCCAAAATGTTGTACAGCAGAGTTTCGAAGAGGGAGTGGACGTTCTCCCGTCGTAGGTCAACTCCCGTCGAAGGTGAAGCCGAAGGCGAACGACCTAGACAAAAGGCACGTTGAAGGCATCCTTACATCGATCAAGTCTCCTTACTGTGGACAAGATTCTCACGGGACGTGGAAGTCAAGTCGGGTTCAGGAGGAATGATTCCTGTGGAACTGTTGGAGTTCCTTTATGTCGTCAAATCCGACGGCATGGGCGAACTCAATATCGCCAATGATTTTGCACGTCCGTTTATGTAGAGCGTGCATGGGGGGTTCCAGAATCTGCCAGTGGTGCTTCGAGGCAAGGGACATGTCATGTCGACTGAAGGGGTCGGCTATATTAGCATGTGTGGGCACACGGGCAATATGCAACTGCAATTGCTGTCGGTTGTGCCATGTCCAATGTGCACCGAGCAGGCAGTTTAGTGGTTGGTGTTTCCCAACTCCCCGTCTGATGGCGTGTTTGGCCGCTTCGTTGTCGCACAACTGGAGGTATGTGTCAGTGATCCATGGTCGAAAGATCACAGGAGCGATCAACGCGGCCCATGCCTCGAGGAAATAAATGGCGTTGGTGCCAGTACTCACTTGTTGGAGTAAGTTAGGGGGTAGTGCGCCCGAGACCACGCGGGTCCTTTGTGCCTGTGGGTTGAACAGCACCGCTGCCCATCCGTTGTCGTGCGACCAATCGGGTGGCAGACAATCCTGATCCCCTGCGTCCTTGACACGCCAGACCGTCTCGCCCTGCCGGCAGAACGCGTCGGTGTATATGATTGAAAGGTCTCTGGGCCTGGTGGACAGTGGGACGCTGCGGGGTGAGCTATGTTGCAGGATATTCAGGAGGCACAGAATGGCAGCTCGAGTTGGTTTGTCGATCCGGTCGGAAGTGCTGTGTGCTTTGTGGTATAGGGCGGCTAACGCCGATCGCCCTACTCGACCGAACAGGTGTCCGGTGACAAAGTTGCACTTGCCGGCAGTGCGTCGGGCGGTGTCGTTCGACATACCTCCCTGTTCGAGACACTGAGACAGGGTGTGTGACAGTGTACGGACTCGGTCTGGGCACGGTCGAAGGGTTGCGTGTGTTGCCGACAGGTCGACATAAACCCCTTGTATTTTGTGAGAGGGCGCCGGTGGTTGTTCCTTGGATGTCTTCATATGAAATCCAAGTAGTGAGTTGAGCTTGCTGAATGAGGAGAAGGAACTGGTCGCGATGTGACTGGGTTGTATGGCCCCGTAGTCGTCAACGTAGTGCAGGGCAGGTGTGAGTGTTAGTACGCGGGCGAGTGCTGTGAGTGCATCGCCGAAGCGGTTGTAGCCCCAGACGCTGGCAGCGGAGCCGAACAGGAGCACGTGGTGGTGCCAGAGAGTTGGGCCGTCGGGTGTGATGAGTAGCACGTATGCTACCTCCGGTTGTGCGAGGGGCAGTTGACGGTAGGCGCCGTCGTGGTCGTGTCCCCACACATGTAGCGGGTGTGCGTCGTCGTGATATTGTCTCGCACATTGGATGTAGTGGTCGGGTGTGTGATGGTAGGGTTGATCGTGCATAGAGCACGTCTGGTTGTGGCCGCTGCGGCGCCAGTCTTCTCCTCTCCGGACTTTGGGTTTTCCGTCCGATCCGGTCTGTTGTATGCTGAATGCGACTGCCACAATGGGATCGCGATGTGGGATAGGAAGGAGCCGGCTGGTGTGGGGGAAAAGGTGCAGGGGTACTGTGCGAGAGGTCCAATGAGTCGGTGCCTCGAAGGGGCCGGCCATACGTCCCTGGGCCACTTCCCCCGCGATTTCGGTGGCCATAAGAGTCCAGTGGTCGTCGATCTTGTGTTGTTGTAATTTGCGCTGGATGTAGGCTTTGTTGAATGACCTGAGTTCTGCAAGGTCACATGGGTCCAGGTATTTGTGGTCGTGGCGAATGTGCCAATTGACTCCGGGTCGCAGAGGCCCCAGGAGGTCGAAGCCTAGAGAGAGTTCCTCGTGCAGGAGTTGTGCCTGTGGGTAGTTAAGCAAATGTAGCAAGTGTGTCATGAGTGGTACCTGAGTGATCATCTTCGGTTGTCGATAGGCTCGCTGGCAGTGTGGGGGCAGCTGTTCGAACCATGCAAGTGTATCTGTAGTCAGGTCATCGCGAAGGTCCGCGATGTCGAGTAACACGTTGTGCTGTAGTTGTGGCAGTTGTGGTATGGTCCTTTGCATTGCGATGGCCCACAAAATGGTCGGGTCGCAGTGCTGGGGCTGTTGCAGCGAGGTAGCGTGGTGTTTGGCCCAGGTCAAGTGGCCCTGCCAGTCGTTCTGTGGCATATGTAGCGTTTCCGATGCTCTCGGAGGTGGTCCCCATGGTCGCGGGTTGTGAAGCCAGAGGTCGACCATCATTCCGAGGGATCCGCGACGTACCCGCTGCGTGGGCGGGGGAATTCCGAAGGCTGGCTGTAGTAGCAAAAGGAATAGGATCCACATGGCTGTGGGCACATGCCAGGAGTTTCCCAGCATGGTGTTCCTGGTCCGGTCGGTGTTGTGTGGTCCCGTCCAGCCGCGCGGGAATCCCATCATTGCTTCGCGGTGCTCGGGTGTTGCGACTTGCCAGTCGTGTCCGTGTTTCCGGACCAGGTATTTCTGTTGGTATTGCCACGGGGCGAATTGTTTGTGGTCGGCTTGCCACCGTTGCCATGTGTCGTCTGGTAGTTGTTGGCTGCGTGGTGGTGGGCGGCCTTCGTCCGTACTGGCCTGGGTGGTAAGGCAGTGGAAGAGTTGTCCGTGTGTTAGGACACTCGGCGGGTCGAAGTCCCGGATGTGACAGTCTGGTTGTAGTTCGGCTGCAATGGGATTGAAGAGCACCGGTGGGAACAGCTGAGTGTCGAGGGAGAGTTGCCAAGGTGTATGCCTGCTCAATGTGGCAGGCAAGGATTCCCAATCGACCGAGGCCCACCAGATTCTGGGACGAGAGATGATTTGGCCGTCGGCCGCGTCGATCAGGACTGGGCGCAGGCCCATGGAGTGGGACAGCTGGTCGAAGTCGTCGCGTACCTCGGGGTGAGGCACGACATTCTCTAGCAGGGTGAGCGATTGATGTGGCCATCTGTTCTGAATGTCGTCGCGGATGGAGAGTGCGGTGTCGAAGAGGCTGCCCTGTGAGCCGGCCCGGCCCGGTTGGTGTTGTTTAATGTTGGAGTAGTCCTTGCACGGTGGGCCACCGGTGAAGAGGATAATGTGTCTCTCGTGATTGGGTATGTCCTGGATGATCGCAGCCAGTTGTTCGATGTCAAAATCTTCTACGGCGCCCATGTGCGTCGTGGGGAAGAGTGAATGAGGTAGCTGATTGCAGGACTGATCGGTTTCCCACCGGAAACAGTGGGAGACGTTGGCGCCCAGTTGGTGCAGGGCAAGTGACACTGTGCCGATCCCGTCGAAAACTGAGATCAGGATAATGGGCGTGTGTTGTATGAGTTGTCTGGTAAGATGGAGGCAACGCGCCGGGTCGGCTCCAGGGGACTGGTCCCCTGGGCCGTGCTGTCCCTAACGCGCCTTGTTCTTCCCGTGGGATTTGGTGCCTTTCTTGCCTTTCCCGGACCCCTTCTTTCCTTTGGGTGTGTCGCCCTTGAACGAGGGTCCTGGGGTTGTAGGCATCGAGGGGATGGCGGTTGGCGAATTGGGTTGGTCCCCAGGTCGCGTATGGCTGGTTGTTGTATGGGTACGAAGTGGTCTGGTACCCTTTGTTGCCCCAGGTGTGCTTGCCTCTGCCCTTGGGTTGTCCGATACTGGTTACTGTTGTTCTGTGGACGTCGGGTCTCTGTCCGTGGTTGTTTCTTGGCTGGTTGCGAAAGGATGTCGTTCATCGTGGTCGTGTCGGCCAGTAGTTCCTTGGTAGCTTTGCTGAAGGTGGCCCCCGACCGCATCTTCATGGCCAGTTGCCATGTGAAGGTTTCCCAGGAGTCTTTGACTTGGAGCAAGCGCTGCTGGTGTTGACGGGTGATGCGGCAGAATTTGTCAATGAATTCGTTGATGTCGGTTTCGTCCCCGATCTGGATGAAGGTCCATGCCCATCGGATGGCCTCCAACCCGTCGAGAATCATCATCAGGTTCTGTGGGTCCCAGTCTCTGGGTGTGGTTTCGACCAGCGTGTTGTTGGAATCGAGCGTGAGGGTCCGTTCGCTCTTACGGTCCTTTGCTGAATTGTTGATTGTGCCCATGGCTGTGAATGTCCGTTGGGTGAGAATCTCTCCCAACGATGGGGCGGTGTAATGCTTGCTCTTGTGATGTTCGTGCCACATGCGAGCGATGGCGCGGTCGGCTCCGAGGATGACCTCCTCTGGGAACTTGCGGTTGTTGCCGTTGATTGTCTGTGTATTGTATTGGCGTAGGAGTTCCGCGTACACGCCCTGTGGGAGTTCCTTGGGAACTTTGGGATCCGCGGCTGGGGCGGTTTGTGTCCCTGGTGTCGTTTGTGACGGTTGGGTGTGGAGAGGAGCTGGTACAGGGGGCTGTGCATTGCGACAGCGTACCCAGGCTGCCGTGAGTGATGCCGTGGTACCGAGGACCAAGTCGTTGGTGCCAAGGTGCATGGTCTGTTGTGGGTCGCCGAATTGGACTGCTGTCGTGAAACGGGTTACCCACGTGCTCAGTGCGTCGCCATCGGCGAACATGTGGGCGAGAGCGTCAACTGACCGCACCCGTATGTGGTGAAGGTATGATCTTAACACCTCGTCATGTGCGAATCCCGCTTCGGTCAGGATGTCATCAAGTGAAGGGGGAGCCGCCATGTGTTCGCGGGCACATTGGATGTGCCGTTGGGGCCTAAAATGGAGCCTAATTCAGCGCGGTGGACTCAGGAATCAAAGTGTCATCCAAGCTGGGTTACCAAGGCCGTTCCTTAGAGGGGGGGGTGAGAACAAAGGGGAAAGGGAAGGGGGGCCCCCCAAAAGGAAGTAGCAACGACCGGCGATCCCGCTTTTCAGGCTCCTGGTATCAATCGCCTAGGTCTGAGAGCTCATCGAGGTCGGCCTGTGTGGCGAACTTGAAGCAGGATCCGCACAGGTTGTTGGTCGGCTTGGTGCGGATCTTCTTGTAGCGGCCGGTGGCATACCTCCATCCGCATTGCGTGGTCCACATAGCTGAGTTGATGCAGTCCTCGTCAGTTGCTGGCAGATGTGCCTTGTTGGAGTCGGTGTTGACGACCCAAAAGGTGTTATGCAACACGGCAATGTGCCGTTTGACCACGTCCTCGATTTGGTGTTGGAGTTCCTTCTGGGAATGCGCCACTGGTGGTCGATCGAGGTTGGACTCCTGGATGTAGCGGGCCACTGCTTCGGATCCCCATCGGCCGACGAGTTGTACGGTCTCCTTGTTGTAGCCCAGTCGTGTCAGGAACTGGGCGCCCGACACTCGGCATACGTGTTCATGGAATCGCTGTCGCAAGGTGCCGCTGGGATCGGTCCGGGTAAGGATAGTTCCGGTGAGTCCGATGACCTTGCGGAAGAGCTCGATGACGTCTGCCTTGGGGATGGCTTGTCCGTCTGGTCCGGGGAACAGTGGGTAGTCGCCCGGTGGAGTGCGTCCCAGGTGTCGATGTAGTCGTCGCATGTGACGTTGTGCTGCATGATGTGGGCACAGTCGGGACAGTGCTGGACAGGTGCACGGATGAGATCTGGTCACGCACATGCCAGTTATGTCGTTCTTCTGGATGGGGAGTGTGAGGTATGTGCGCTTACCCAGCGCTGTCTGTTGGGTCCACAGATGGTGTACCTGTGCTGAGGCGACTTCGAGTCCCCGAAGTAGCCACCAGCAGCCGATGATGGTGACGTCGCGGGCGTAGGCGATGGAGTCGAGGCCGTCGTCCTGGTCCACGGGGAACTGATCGGCCGACAGGAGCTCGAGTTGGAAGGAGTCCTTAAACGGTGTGGGTCCTTGTGCCCGTCGGATCGACCGGCTGACGTCGGTGATGGCCTGCTCGATGTCGGCTGCGGGGTCTTCGCCCGTAAGTCGTCGGTGTTCCTGTCGAGCCTGCGTGTAGTAGTTCTGGAAGGAGCGGTATCCGCCGGCTTTGAAGGATGCCCCCGCCGCCTTGACGAGTTTCACGGTGAGTGGGGCAGGTGGCATGTCCCAGGAATTCGCAATCTGGCACCAAGTCTTCCAGCGTGCTAATCTGGGGTCTCGGCTGGAGGGTGCGTATGTCTCGTCTTCTAGGAGTTGTAGGGCCTGCTCGCGTGAGGTAGGCGCTCCCGCCGCAATGGCTCTGTTGAGGGAGCCGTGTCGTGTGGTGTGATATGGTTGGATGTCGCGCCGGACCGGGGGCATGTAGTCAAGGACCAGTTGGTCGTCGCCCAGGAGTCGATTGATCAGGTCGTGTGGCACGCCGATCCGCACCAATGCAGCCCGGTCCATGTTGCGGAATGTCGCCAAGTCGTCTATTCCGGCTAGGGCAACGAGCGGGGCGATCGCCAGCAAGGACCGCTGTTGTAGCCATGCTCGAATGTCACGGAACGTCATCTCGGGGTGATCTGTATCAAGGGCCGAGAGGGGCCAAAAATGGCTATGTAAAATGTATCAAAGGTTTGCCACACGTGGAGACAAAAGCACAATGCAAACAATCAAGGTGAGCGAAAGTTCGGGGGGATTTAGGGGTGTTTGGCTTCAAACACATGGTGCGCCTTTTGCTCTTTGCACGGGTGTCCTGACGTACTGCCAAACGAGGTTGCACTTCGGCGGCAGGTTCAGGAAGATGGGTCGTGCGAAGGCAACCGCGTTGGTCGGACCCTCCGGGCTCGCGCGGGACACGGACGCCCTTCGGGTCGTAGTGGTTGCGGTGCTGGTCGAGGTCCGTCACAGGGCGCTCAAGTGGTTGAGACGGTCCGCCCCCTCGAGGTCTTGGCAGGTCCAGAGCTTGAGGCGGCAAAAGCACAGCCCCATCACTCTGGCGAGGTCCGAGGACTCAAGGATGCGGGTGGAACTGGGGTCGTAGCGATAGCGCCGCATGTCGTAGAAGGGCGTGGCGGGTTGGTGGCGTTGTCGCTTCTGGCTGGGGAGCAGGTCGACTCGGAGTGGCTTGATGCGTCCCAGGTTGCGCTGGGCGACTTGCTCCAGCTTCTCTTGGGTCCAGAAGGTCCTGTGCATGTATGGCAGTTTCTGAGCCGTCTGCATGTTGTTCATGATCATGTCGGCCAGATAGGCGCGGGGGTCCTTGGCTTGTCGCAGGTCGGATGCGATCTCGTTGATGTGGACCTTCATCTGTTGGATGAGCTTGCCGGTCGTGTCCTCCTCCCAGCGAAGAAGGTAGAGCATGTAGCGCCGGTCGTCGTCGCCGGTGATGGCCTCTGCCAATTGGTCCGTCTCGTGTGCTCCAGCGGTGGCGCGTACCACGAGGCACTTCTGGGCCGGCACGAAGCGTTCTGTGTCGTCTTGGCCGGCTGCGGTCAGGGCCTCCCCTCGGGATGCGGCTTTGGCGTCACTGTAGGTTTTCCAGGGGTGGTATTGCTGGAGGCACTCGGGACAGAAGAACTGGCCGTGCTCGGTGATGTTGGCGGTGGCGCGCAGCCAATGTGACGAATGTACCACCGCTTTGCACGACTGACGTCGGCAGATAAAGTGCTCGTCGGTGGACGGGAGGACGCGGGTGATGAAATCGGTGAGGTGTGTGGGATAGTCGTCAGAGTCCAAGAACTCAAGGAGGGTCCCGGTGCTGTTTGCGCGCAATGCCTCGGTGAGGTGCTGCCTCTCCCATTTGTGGAACATGAGGAATAGGTCTCGTCGGTCCTCGGGTGCCAGGTTGATGAGGTCGAGGCACATGGTTTCGGCGAGGAACTTGGAGTGGTCGCTGATGAGGCGGCGCAGGTGGTTGTTGGAGGTTCCGGGGTGGATCTCGCGCAAGGAGTCCATCATGTCCATGTGGGTGTTCGTGCGGATGGTGCCGACGGCCTTGTTGGTCATGTAGTCCAAGCGGCGTCGCCATGCTCGTCGGCACAGCTTGCTGAACACCTCGAGGGTGAATGGCCGGCGGTTCTTCACGTCGAGGGCTGGTACCCTGATCCAGCGGCGGTTGACCTGGTCCCACCTGTGCACGGTGATGTAGGCGTCGTGAGCGTCGTCCGTCTCTGGCACCGCAATCTGTAAGGTCGGTGGGGCGATGGTATGGTCGCTGATCATGGCCGCGAGGTCGGGGTGCTCTGCGATGGTGTTGTACGGTGCGTGTTCTGCAATCAGGGAGTTCGGGTCGGCCAGGAGCTCCTCGAACTGGAACCACGGCACGCTACTGGTGTCGCAGGTAGCGCACCCGTAGCACGCCCCGACCCACTTGTTTCGCCAGTCGGTTTCCTCTGAGAAGCAGAGGGGCATGATGTACTGGGATTGGTATGGGATCTGGCAGAACGAGCACTGCAGTGTGGCTGGTGTTGGATTCAGGTTGTGCCAGTCCAGCAGCAGGTAGCGTGTCCGCGTGTCCGGCTCGGTGTTGGTCGACTCCATGAAGAGGTCGATCGCGTCCGTGGTGGAGAGGCGGGGATTCTCGGTGCGGAAGGTCTGGAACCTCGAGAGGACGCCGGTGTTGTAGGACCGCAGGAGGAGCTCGCAGACTGCGTCGGTCTCGCGAAGTGCCATGTTGTGCGAAGGGGGTGCGATATCGGATACACAAAAACCAGCCTGAAAATTCCTTCGGAATTGGAGGTGGCGCTTGCCGGACTCACGCAGGAGTCGGTAGTGTGCCGGGTGTGAGTCAAAGGGGGGGGGTTGGTCGGGCCAGGGGGGTGTGTCTAGGTGACTCGGGTCCAAGGATGGCCCGTTGATGGGGGGGATCTGTACGACGCGCCACACCGGCACAAACGTCGTGTTAGATGACACGCCACACCGGCACAAATGTCATCCCGAGGGGTGGAGCTGTCCCGTAGGACCAACTCCCTGCGGTGTGAAGGTGACCGGGGTCGGCCAGTTTGTCATCAGGGATCCGACCCGAAGAAACCGAGGGTAATCCACAGGGGATCCGAAGTGGGGTGAAAGACCGGTCGGGTTCGGGGCAGGCGAGTGGGGATTGGTCACCGCAGTATGGGCCTCAGCAGTGGGTCGGTTTGTCAAGGGGTATCCTCTCGAATCAAACAGGGGGGACGAAGAGGGTCGACCCGGGCTCGAGGCTCTCAGCGCTTTTGCGCGGTCCGAAGATGGATCTCTCTTCGGGAAAAGGGGGCCTCAGGCGGTCGCCTAGGCATGGGTGTCACCTGTGCGGTATGAGGGTCATCGCCCTATTGCTGGCCCACCATCGCACGGGACATGGACTTGGTGGGTTAACTTAGGGTGGCGGGTTTGGAGACTCCTCGGTGCCGCCTGGTCAGTAGCGGGAGTCCTGGCTCTGCTCAGTCTTAGAGCTCCCGGTTGAAGCGCAGGTGTCCGTCGGGGCCGAGCAGGATGCCCTCGATGGTCGCCATGGTGCGTTGTTCGGGGGTCAGGAAATTGGAAATTGTCTCAATGATGGTCTCCCCGAAGGTGATTGCCATGTTGTCCACAAAAGGGTCTCGCCGGGAGGCGCGACAGAGCTGCCTCCCGAAGGTAAGCCAGGAACAGGTCAGTTGTTGTAGCATGTGCTGCCGGTTGGCGCTGTTGAGCAGCTGGAGTTGTTGGTGAACGTGTTGCTGGATAATCCAGCGCAGCAGGCTCCTGAGAGGTGTGACCTGCGTAGTTGGTTCCACGGGTACAAGAAAAAGGCCCCCGAAGTCATTGCCGTACACATTGGTGGGGGTGCGCGAGAAGATGCCGTAGTTGGTCAGGTGCCATTGCAAGCCGATGTGGTCGAGGACGGAGGGGAATTCCGGTAGCAGTTCCGGATTGATCAGGAAGGTGGCATCTTCGTGTACCCGCGCGCGGATGTGTCCGGCCCGCTGGGTTGACAGCAGGCCTTGTGTGCTGTCGTCACGGTCGATGCCTGGCGGCTGGAGCCACTGGACTAAGTCGTGATGTTGGTTGGATGGTGTGGGGGGTGCCGCCTTGGATGGTGTGGTGGGTTGCGGGCGTGGTGAAGGCATGTGGTGCGGGACGGGCCCGGTCGATGTGGTGGTCGCCTCCGGGAATCGGGCCTGTCTGGGAGTGTCGCGAGCCGTGGGTGTCGCGAAGTTGACGGTCCGCGGTGGTGTCATAGCTCGGGAGTATCCCGGTTGTGTGGAGCGGCCTCGCTGCTGTCGGGGGGTGTTGTTCCGTTGGCGAGACGGGTTCAATGTGCTTGGCGGGCCACGTGGTACCGCGTATGGCATCTGGTAGGTGCACGGATCGGGGTACCGAACGTTCATGTGGTGAATGGGCGTGTTCCACTCGCCGTGAAGGTGGTCGCGGAGGATTTCAAAGGCCTCCCGCCTGGACACGAAGCGCCATTCACGGTGGGCTGTGTCATAGTGGATGCCCACGCCGGTGTTGGGTCTGGCATGGTGCACGAAGCGCAGCCAGGCAAGAAGGTCACCATGCAGGACTGAGTCGCTGTGAACATGGCGGCATTCGGCACCACTGTCGCAAAAGCCTTCTGGATGCCGGGCCTGTTGTCGAAGATGTCGGTAACAGATGTTGTCTCGCGGCATCCAACGCGCATCAACGAACTCCGGATGCAAAAAGGCGCACTGGTGGGCAGAGGCAGGTGCACGTCCCCTGCAGCCGGAATGGTTGATGAACTGGTTGCAGACCTGATTGCCCTGCAAGATGTTGCCCGGACCGACCGCCTCGGGCAGGATCGAAAGATGGTCCTGAAGGGCCCGGTACAGTCGTTCATAATCCGGGTCGAGCTCGGTCATTTCCATGAGCTGGTACTCCTCCACGATGGATGCGAAATTCGCTGGAGCAGTCATGGCGGTCGAGCAGGCAGGGCAGGTAGGTCGGAAAGAAAAGAAAAATTTGGCTAATTCGCCAAAATGGCGAACGGAGCATGAATCAAGCAGTGTCATCCTGCAGGCACTCAAGGTTCGAATCTGAGTGTGATTCAAATGCCTTCCGCTATCGGTTGTTACTTTTAACACAAGTGTTAACCGCAACAAAAGCAAACAGCCCAGTTCCCCGCCCGCATGCTGGAAGTTGCTGCCATGGCCGCTTGCACGCACGCTTCGAGTTAGCAAGCTTCGGCACGGATCCAACACCACCTCTTTTACTCATCCCTCTGTGCAAGCATTGATCGATTCAAAGTCCAGCTCAGCACAGGCCGCACCAAGTCCCCGAGACTTTGTGGGTCTCTAAATTGTACAAAGCTTCCGGACAGAGGCGGCGAGCTTGAAGCAACCCGTCTTCAGGCATTCCCTAGCGCAGGCTTGCATGTTTTGGTCAGGGGGCAATGCCGAACCAAAGCCTGGCAAGTGCGAGTTGAAGATTGAGCCAAGCAATTTGCCGCTCTGCTTCATGCCCCTCCTCGTGTAGCCTGTCTTCGTTTCTCCGCAGCCGGACACCGTCTTCACAACCAAGCACAAGGACTTTGCCTTGCTTCAAAGCCAACGTCTTCTGGCTAAGCACCTCTCTTTGAAACGATGCTGTACGCGGGCCAGGCCCGCGCATAAAGCAAAGTTGGCAAAGCAATGGTCATCCAGCAGTTTTTGCCGCGACCTTAACTTCATAGTGCTTCCCATCAGCTTACTTGGGTTCGCCCCGATGATAACTCGAGCCTCGCCTGCCAGCAGCAGCACTGACACAGCACCCACAGCTGGCTGCGCCTAATCTCCTGAGCTCGGTATATCTGCTCCACCAGCACCACGCGAGCCAACCTGCGCAGCAAGCAGTTTGGCTCCCCAGCCCCAAGCCTCACGGAACAAAGGCCAAGCTCAGAAGAGGGGGGCCTCCTTTATCACAGGGATTCCACCCCTTCTATTCACAGGGCGGGCAGGGGGATCACAACCTCAGTCGGCGTGTTCACGCAAAAGAAACGCTTGCAGCACCTGCCCCTAGTTGGCGAAAACCTTGCAATGCGGAACCATTTGCATGTCTTGATCTGACAGGTGTCAAGCAGCGTGCCGTGAGAAACATGCGCAAGAGCCGGCGCCTGTGCGGCAGCCTTAGCTTCACACAGACGGCACACACACAGGCAAAGAAATCATTCTTCCAGAGCAACAGCGCAAACCTTTTTGACCATTTCAACAAAAAACTGGAAAGTGATTTTCTGTGACACACGTTGCCAACATGTTGGACCTCAGGTGTCGGTGTCAGCAACTCCTGCAGCTAAGCGGGTCTGAGTCCTGCTCGTGAGACGGCCCAAGGACAGCAACTGCCGCATGCGCCCCTGCGCGTGCTGCGCAAAGAAGCACCAAGCTTCAAACCTTCACTTGGCTGCCTTTACAGCGTCCACTACCATGATCCCCCGTTGTGCAAGGAAGCATTTACAATTGGTTTGCCGCACCTCTTTCTTCAGCTGTGCTTTCTGCACTTGGCGAAGCTCATCCGGCCTCGTCTGCACAAGCTTCGCTCCAAAGCTTCAGCTACGTCCGCCTCCATCCCAAGGGCCCTGCAAACCATCGGCGCCGCCAATCACGAATCCAAGCCGCGCCCCTCCGGCCTCAGTGCCGGTTCGAGAACCGCCCGTCTGGAAGCCTTGCAACTTGAACGCATTGCCTGGAGGCTATCGAAAAGCAGATCCGTGAATTCCTCGGTGGGAAGTTTCACAAAGGCTGGCGCCCACGTGTGCAAGTCGCTGGGGCTCAAACCTCCGAGTTCACAAATGCGCCACGCTCATCCAGGACCTATGAGCCACGAGCAAGCCAACATTTTGGGATGAGGCCAGGTTCCGGCCAAGAGGGGATGCTGCACCTTGCCCAGGGCACGCATCAGCTGCCCATCGCTTTTGTGGCAAACGGTCTCCACCTCAAATCGTCGCTGCGAGGCTGAGGGGCGCTCACGTAAGTCCTCGCCTCCACTGCAGGCGTCCTACCCCTCAGGCGCTTGGCCTTGCGTGGTGCGTCCCCGAAAATGCACCCGGACCGTCGATTCCGATGGAGTTTGTTTTGTTAAAGCTGTCAACGCTGGCGATGGGTCACAAGCGGCAAAACGATGGTCCCAGTTGTGCTGGGGGAATTTCTGTGCGGCTGGCGTAATTCTCCGCCGCGGCATCCTCCCAGCCTCACGCGGGGAGGTGAGAGCACCGCAGGCTTGCGCTTCTCAAGTTGCAGTGTGGAAGCCTCCGGCAGACGACCTTGCTGCATGTCTCAACTCCCCCCAAGATGGTTGCTCGGATTGGTGATGTGGACATTGCAACTGGCCTTGCTTTGCCCCTCAGTGTCAACCAAACGAGGGGCCCAAACGAAACCCAAAACCACCAACCCAAGCCCTTAGCCATCTGGGCACCCTGCTTGCCCACCTCGGAATGCCCATTGCTTCACAACGAGTTCAATGCACACGTTACAATGTAGGCAGCGGGCCATGTGCACAAAGACCTTGAAGCCGCGGCAAGCGGCCGAGCCAAGGGCAAACCTGCGGGTCAAAAGGGGTTGCTACAGCAAAACCAACTAAAATTAAGGACCTCTATGGAAAAGCCTTACTCCTGGGTCCGACCTTTGTACTCGGCTTGGATTAGCTTGGGCTCCATGCATACATTGCACCGGAAGGCTTGGAAGATTGATTCACATAAAACCCGCTTCATCAGGAAGTGTGTTGGATCCAAAATGACGGGTCACCGAAACAAGTTTTAACAGTCGTCAAAGCCAGTGGGAAAAAGCAGCTTCCCTTAAAACCGCAAGTGCGCTACCCATATCAGGAAGCAAAAAGGCATCTCCAGCGGCAACGCCACCGCCTCCAAAAGGCCATGTGCCAAAAAGGGGTCCCAAAAGGTTGAAGGGGGTGATCCACCACGGCCACCCGCTGAAGGATTTGGCAACCCCACCCAGTTTTTCACAGAGACCTACAAGGAGCGCTGCTCTCAGCCCTCCCCACTTGACGGGCGGTGCAGGCCTTCCCACGACAGCCCAGGCGCCAAGGACAAAGCTGCTACAGCTTGCCCCCTGCGGTGACCGGGCTCGAGCGTAGATTTTCACAAAATGTGCGTTGCTTGCGCGTGGCTTCCTTGCTTGTTTCATGAGCTAAGGCCAGGTGTTCCACGGAAGCATTGTCTGCTTTGGTCATCTTTTCTGCGGCACAGGTCATTGACAGAAGGCACTTTTGGGTGCAACGGAGGCGCCCCGACAGGCAGTTTTCAGAGGCTCCTCCATTCAGGAGTTGTAGAGGCTCTCGTAAAGGCATTCGAAGTGGATCTGCGCCTGCATCTGCGCGCCCTCCAGGTGCTCCCGGAAAGGGTGCCTTGGACCAAACTTGAGACACAAACAAAAACACGTATCTGCCGACTGGTTCCTGCGCTATCGCTCTTTCTCTGCCCGTGAAGAATAAGGCGGGCACGGCTGGTTGGGATTCCTCGATCGATGCAAGACCTCGATGATCCTTTGAATTGGCACTTGGGTGCGCCCCAAGAAGTAATGATGAAGATGCTCGTCACCCCGGGGATTTGCCAGGTCCATCACCTAGGTTGTCTCCAAGGCTAGTCTACAAAATCCACCATCCACGCAAGGACCCGCTCTTCCAAACTCATGTTGGCCATTTTCCCTTTGAAAGCGCCACAAATACAGGTACCCTAACTATCAAGCCCACCTCCATCTCCAGTACATCGGTCAAGGAGTGCACTTCAAAGGTCATGGCGGGGGAGTTCCACTGCGGATCTCTTTCCCTGGCCGCCGTTGCAGTGACCTTCTCCTGCCTGTGCACCCGCACTTTGACCGCCGGGCTGGGCGTCCCCTGCAGCCCTGAGCCCGCGCTGTACGCCTCAGTCGGGAAACCTGGGGCTGGTGCCTGGTGTTGGCGGCTTGGCGGGAATGGCCAAGCGCCAGAATGTGGGGAAACCAACGCGCGACTTCCGGTCATTGAAGGTCCCTCTGAAAGCAGTCATGAGACATGAGACCATTTAGACGGAATTTGGCAGGATGGGCATCCATTGGATGACTGTAATGGCAAGGGCTGACACGAACCAAGTCCCGTCTTGAAGGACAGCTACCCATTCCATGGCCCATGCAAAACCTGTTGAACCAACCCTCGCAAACCAATCATTGTAAAAAATGCGAGGGCACATGACTGAGCCCTGGGTCTAGACTTCAAACATCGCAGGACAAGCGTCATCTGTGACCCTAAACAAAGGCACAAAAAAAGCGTCATCTGCATCCCGAATAGCCGGGACCTTTACAGAAGGCGTGCAAACAAGGGACGCCTTGTTTTTTGTGGTATGGGCCGGACTCAGTGGGCAGTCGGACCCGCACAAAGAAATCGAAGTTTCAGGACAACGTCAAATCTGTCAACTTGTGTGAAACCAAAAAAGGCTCTGCCATTACTTTTATGTGAGCCACAGGCCTGCCATCAAATGTCCGCTTTTTCTCGAATTCCAAACCTTTGACTTGCCAGAAACGAAACGCCGGCCCCATCTAAAGCTTTCAATTTGCATGAAACCAACCCCCTCCCAACAAAAAGGAAGAAGAAAGAAACAAAAGTCCTGCCGTAAAAATAAAAAAAATCAAGCCATGCCTGCGCTCACTTGGAGGGAAAGGAAAAAAGAAGAACAACATCTCCGAGGCGCCAGGCTGGTGGCCTTGTTGACCCAGAGGGTCAGCACCCCGATGCCCCGGCCCGTGACCCCCGCCAACTCCGGAGAGCCCTCCGCGAAGGAGGGCAGCCGCGCCAGGCGCGCCTGCTGCAGCGGCCGCTGCCGCGCGGTGGGGGACTCCTCCGCGTCCCCGCGGCCTCGGGGATGGGGACTTCAGGGTGGGGGGGGGAGTTCAGGGTGGGGGGGGTAGGTTGTGAGGGGTTTGGGGTGAGGGGTTTGGGGTGGGGGGGTGAAGGGTGGGGGGTGGGGGGGTTGGACGGAGGGAGTTGGAGGGAGTTGGAGGGAGTTGGAGGGAGTTGGAGGGAGTTGGAGGGAGTTGGAGGGTTGCAGAGTTGGAGGGAGTTGGAGGGTTGGAGGGTTGGAGGTTGGAGGGGGGAGGGAGGGTTGGGGGGCATGTTGGGAAAAGAAATGAAGCCGGGCTTGCAGAAAGGGGGTCTAAGGTCCAGAAAAGAGGGGTTCCCGAAAAGGTTGAACCTAAGAGGGGGTGGAATCTACGAGCTCTAGGAACACAGCTGGAATCTAGATCCCACGTATTAAGTTGCTAAATTTGTGCACCGCTTTGCTTGCCCTCTCTAAAGCGAAGTAATGGCCACCACTGGGGCGCCCGGGCCGCATTGATTGGTGGTTTGGGCCTGAGGGGAGGTCTGCTCACCTGATATCAATGACGGCTGGGGTCCCACAGCTGCCCAATTAGATTGTGCTGACAATGGTTTTGCATGGGGCGCATTAAAAACTGACTCAAATGACTCATACAAGTTCAACAGCTACAGTAGCATCCTCTTTGATCACCAAGCTTCCTGGAAGCCATCCAAAGAAGGCATCCTCCTTCCAGTCCTTCTCCGGAGCCCGGCTGGCTCCACTGGCTCGGCTCGATTGCCGCTCGCGCGGCTCCCGGCGGGCCAGCTGCCCCGGGCCCATGGACACGTACTCCCGGCCGTCGTTGAAGCGCCGCGCCGGCGCCTCCGAGAAGGACGGCAGCGACAGGAGGTGCCGAGCCGCCTGCGTTGGCGCACGGCGCACGGCGCACGGCGCACCCCAAAACGTTTAAGAAAAAAAACCGGGCTGTGGCCACCTAAAGCTTTGTCATATCAAGTTGTGGTGTTCATCCGGAACAGCTGCAACCAAACAAGAACCGGAAATCAACTCCAGGTCTAAATCTTTACCTTGCACCTTTCGGGACACCAGAAGCAGGCATCACAAACACCTCGCAGAGTGACTCAGGTTGCCATGGACCAACCCATTCGCAAATGATGCTTTCGGCGTTGGGCAACCCGCCTTGGCTTCCTGGAGTTGTTCGATGTTGGTCTCATTGGCCAAGGCCCCTGTCTGGCGCCACCCGTGGAAAGGATCCTGGGTCACTCGCTTCCCCAAGATGTCAAGCTTCAGCCGCTGGGACCAAAGACCAAACCAAAACAAAAGCGGGATCAAGGCTAGAGCCCAAACCCTAACAGTGAAGCCAGACCAAAAACAAGTCGACACCAAGGATCGCTCTTCCAGGATTCGGACGTCTCCTCATCCCCCCGGGGCACATCCCTGTGCTCCGCTCGGTTCAGCTCGCGTCGCCACTCGGAGAAGGGATCATCCTTCCACTGCCTCTTATCGACCACCTGCTGTCTGGGGTAGTATGGCGCCGGGCCCGAATAATCCTGAGTGGGATGCAAACATCAGTTGGAAAGTGGGCGAGCACGCACACACACACACACACATAAATATATATATATATATATAGTGTATCTAAGTATATACAATATTTATGCATATGTTTATACGGATAATGCATATGTTGCATATGCTTCTGTGTTGAACATGTAGGTGTGACATAAGCCTCCCGGTGGACTCAACACCGAAACCGCGCGTGGTTTCCATCCTGGCCAGCCGTCCACCTCATGCGCAATTGCTAGGTGACGTCTTGGGGTGTGGCATGCGCGCTTCTGATCGAAACGAAAGCCCAAGGAGTCGTAGAGTTCTGCGCTCGGGCGATTTCCTTGCCTGATCCCACTGAAACTGGTCCTTCATTTGCTCGTGCCCCTTGCACCAGGCAAGGATCAGAACAACGACACCGCCTACTTGTGCTAGCAGCCACGGGGCGTCCCGGGGCTAAAAGGCAAGCAGTCTCTTGCAGCAAGCCAGGAAGTACCCCTACTCCAAATCACTGCTGTTCTTTAAGCATGTCTACACAAACCAGGTGTTCCAAAGAAAAAGCAAAGTGGGTTGACATGATACTATTCAAACAACTGGGGATCTTCCTGGTAGTTTAATCCCCTGAGTGGATGCTTTATTTGTCACACGGGCAGACGCATGCAGGAGTCCGGCGGATCCAAAAAAGTCAAGGCGCGCCTGTTGTGCGAGCCTGCTGGGGTTCACTTGGTGCGCCTGTTGCGGCTCTACCGGGCACTTGGCCTGCATGGGTTCACTGGGCTGTGGGTGCTATGGCGAGGTGTGCATGTGTGTTATACATGTGCATAACGTCTTCCCCTGTATTTTAAACACACACACACACACCAAAAAAAAACACAAAAAGAAGCACGCTTTTAAACGCGTCACGCCAAGCTGCATACTGGCCAAGGCGGCATGCCTCATGGCACCGGCTGGGTAATATGCAACGCAAGCTTCTTGCGCGAAGTGCGGCAAAGCGGCTCCGGACTCATATTCGTTGAGCCGCCGGGCCTGACATTCTCGGCAAGTGGGGAAGCCCGCTTGAATATGCTTGGGAAGGCCGTAGCTCCCTCACATGGCTGGTCCCTGGGATTCATGAGGTCATGACCTAGCGCTTACACCCTGCTGCTCAGCGGCAACTCAGGAAATAAAACTACTGCTAAGTCTTCATGGCCGCAAGAATGGCCGCCCTCCTGACTGCACACCCCTGACAACACAGGGGTAAACACATTTGGCAAAGAAGCAAGCCCAAACCAAAGGGCTGAAACGGCGCCCGGCCTCGCCCACCTCCGCCACTTTCACCTGGTAATCTGGGCGCGCCACCGCTTCCGGGCCGAAGCCTCGAACGATCCCGACCCGCCAGGCGGGGGGGGGTGACATCTTGCCAATTTTTGACTGGAGTCAGATCCATATGTTTTTCTCCTAAAGCGCGGGTCTTTCTTAAAATATCAAAGCCTGGAGTTGGGTAGTTTTGTTCTTTGAGCGCTGATGGCTGCTCTCTCCAGATCACGCGGTTCCGGTGAACATGTCCCTCCTGGCCTTTGAAGGATGGCAGCGGCACCTGCAGCAGCGTTCCGAGGCGAATGGAAGTACTCATTGACATGCTCAAGCATAAGGGTGTCTTTTGCTTGGGGGAATCTGAGGCAACCAAAAATAATAAACAAAACCCATATTGTTTTGTGGGGAGGGAGTTACCTTGTGTTGAAACAATCCCGTGTGGATGGAAACCATTGATTGTCCGTATTTACAGGAGTCGGAAATTCCATTCTTCTTGGATTGTGCAGGATTTCGTCCATCCACAGTAGGTCCCCTCAAGCTGTAGCTTTGCGGCTGAGGCGCCAAGTTCTCCTTCTTCTTCCGCATATCTTGCAAAGCTAGGTGCTGCTGTTGCAGCTGCAGCGCCAGCGTCTGCCCGCGCCCTTGCCTGCGGGACATGTCAAAGGTACATGGGACCAAGCAGAATCTGCTGAATTGGCGGCAGGGCACCGCATGGACGGATTGGCTAGCCTTAGGCACGCATGCCCCGAAGCGGGAAACCAATTCATTCGCTCACTGCTGGCCAAGAGGCTGCTCTTGGCATAGCAGCTGTACTTCTACCTGGAGCCTTGCGCGCTTCCCGTCCTGAAGCCGACGGCCGACTGGGGTGCCCCCTCTTTCACTGTCGTCCCACCTCCCCCCAACCTTATGGCTCAAGCCTTCGAGAAAACTGGGGCCCCCAACCAAATTCTTCCAGCGAAACACGTGCCAAGCATGGCTTGCTGACAGATCATGCCCCCTCCTCGCGGCGGACCTCTTCTTCAAGCGTCTCAGTCACCTCGTGCCACCAAACGGGAAACCAACCATGGCCCAATCTGCCTGGAGACAGCGTGGGGCATACCCATTCCACATGGCCGCGCTTTTGGTGCATGTGCGTGTGTGCACATGTGTCGCAACTACCCTTTGAACAGCTGCTCCCGCGTTTGAAAGCCATGTCCCCGATTTTCACACCTGGGTCTTTGTTTTGGAGGGGGTACCCTGTTCTCGTTGTGCTAAAGGGACCCCCAACAAGAAAACCCCACAAATTTTGTTTGGGGGGGGGGCGCCACGGGATTCTGCCCATGGGCTTCCAAGGATCCCTCCACGAGCGGCTGGGCCAAAACCCGAAAGCCGCGTGGCCGTGTGCACTTCGCCCGGCGTGAGGTTGCGGATGGGGATGTCCAGGCGCCCCAGGCGGTCGTTGGCGTGCCACTGGTTGGAGCTGAAGACCTCAGCGAAAGCGCTTGGGGAACCAAGGGACTAGGACATACTGTAAAAAAAGATGCGAAATCCATGTCACACCACCTGGGAGGAAAAAAACAAAAACAAAAACTGGCTCGACATACGAAGAGGAACAGTGCAAATTTGGTACAAACTCGGATCCGCAAAGAAAAGATCAAGCACCGAAACCTATGGCCCATGTTCGCCACCACCTACTGTGGACGGGCGAAATCCATTTCACACCACTGTTCAGAAACACTGGTTCCTGATTCGATCCCCCAACGCAAATACCAACAAACGATGGTTTCCCAGAGTTTCAAAGTGGTGCAGGATGCTGTCCAGCCACGGCGCTAAGGGGGACAGTGCAAATTTAGTGCAAACTCGGATCCATCAAACTGGTCAACGGGCGGAATGACCAGCTTAGGCAACAGAAAAGCATCTACAGTACCAGGTGCCACGTCAATGGTTGACCCAACCTCGTCCCTCGCATGGAATCGCCTCTCAGATCGTCCCTGTTTTGAGCCCCAAAAAATGAGCCAGATCTCCGGTTCGTGAGTCAGGGGGTTCAACGCGTCCAACTTGCTTTCACTTCACCTCACCAATCCGCCTCCAGCCGCAGGTTGGGATCCGCCTCGTCCGCCAGGACGAAGTCGAACTGCTGGGAGTCCCAGACAGGGCTCAGGCCTCGGACGTCGGGCTGGGAATCCGACTTCCGCCGACGACAAGCACGGCTCAGGCAACCACCGAATGAGCGATGGCTGAAACCGCGCAGGACTCAACGCAACTTTGGAGAGTTTCTCGCACAGTTGCAAGGTTGCAAGGTTGCAAGTGACCGCTTTTTGACCAAACACCTGCATGATGGTCTCTCTCCCCCGCTCTCTCTCGCGCCAGTTTTGTTAGTTTTGTTGCAGTTTTCGGAAGCTTGCAACCTCTCGCGCAGTTTCAGCCATTTCCAACTTGCCTGCAACGTTTTTTGCTTTTGCACGCTTTTCCGGCAGGGTTCCCTCGCGTGCGCCCGAGCCAGATGGCGAGACGTAGTTACTCGAACCTCGAAAGTTCGGCCAAGAGTGCATCGCCTCTTTGGACCGGGCTCTGCCTTGTGGCAACCTGGATACGCAGAAACAAAGCCCCGTTTGGCATCATCCCCAAGCTCCTTTGGTCAGTCCCAACAAGAAAGTTGAAACCGGCCCCGTGTTTTCCAGGCGTCCCCTCACGCGAAGCCAGGGGACAGTTCTCCACAACGTGGGTCTTGAAGTCCTTCGCAGAGGTGACATTTTTGGACCCTGGCTCACAAAAACCCATCTAAAACGGTAGAACCCACCCATTTCACTGCCCAAGCCCATCAAGGGGACATGGCCCATCTTCGCCGCCACTTGCTGTGGATGGACGAAATCCATTCTGCGCCACCTACGAAACCTAAAATGATTCGATTCCCCACCATAAATACCAACAAACCTTGTATTGTTTCAACTAGTGGTGCAAAATGGATTTCGCAACCATCCAAGCAATTGCTCCACTTCAGGGGAACCGATTGATGGGCAGGGTTCCCTGGACAAACCCAGAAATTGATTTCTTCATTCCTAAAATGCCGAGCCAAACGGTTTCCCTACCACCTGCCCATTTTATCGTCCGGGAACCCCCCCAAAAAAAACACACACACACAAAAACAGAAGACAAAAAAACCGAGATAGGTTGTCATTTGGTGGCGCGAAATGGCTTTTCCCCGGCCAAAACCAAAAAAATGGTCCTACAGCCAGGGAATTGCTCCACTTCAGGGGAACTGATTGATGGGCAGGGTTCCCTCACAAACCCAGAACCCAACCCGGTCCTTGGCGCCCATCTTCGCCACCACGAAGGGGTCCGAGGCGTCGGAGGGCAGAATCCCCAGGTCCGTGTTCCGCAGGTCCCAGGCCCGCAGCACCCGCAGCAGCACCTTGCCCCCGGCCAGGCTGCCCTGGCCGAAATGGCACTCCAAAACGCCCCGTGGCGCTGCGCACGCGTTGACAATACACATGCATATACATACACAAACATACGTGTATACACATACGTGTATACATATACATGTATACATATATATATATATGTATATATACCTGCTGCCCCCAAAACTGGTGAAGTTCATCGTTTTTCACAAACCGTTCGCATGTTGTGCATTTTACGTAAACTAGACCACGGTTGGCCCGAAAGCAGAACATCGCAAGCGAGGTCGGCCCAACGCTGCAGGATGCGTTCTTTTTCCCTACACGAAGCATTCGTGAAGCAAGCGCGAGACAGCACCAGGCAAGGGTGCAAGTTGGTCTGCGCAAGTTGCTCTACGCAAGTTGCACTGTGCAAGTTGCTCTGCGCAAGTTGCTCCGCGCAAGTTGCTCCGGCAAGTTGGTCCCTGCAAGTGGCTCCCTGCAAGTTGCTCTGTGCAAATTGCGCTCCCTGCAAGTTGCTCTGTGCAAGCTGCTCTGTGCAAGTTGCTCTGTGCAAGTTGCTCTGCGTAAGTTGCTCTGCGCAAGTTGCTCTAGGCAAGGCGCTCTCCGCAAACTGGTCGGTGCAAGTTGGTCTGCGCAAGTTGCTCTGTGCAACTTGCTCTGCGCAAGTTGCTCTGCGCAAGTTGCTTTAAAATGCAAGTTGCATCTTGCGACGCCCGCCCGCGGACCAGGGAGGAATCGAACCCGCGACCCGCCGGTTCCGGGAGCAGGCGCGCGAACCACGAGACAACTCCCGAAGACCAGTTCGAACAACAAAAGTCGCAAAAACCTCGAGTTTTTGCACCTCCACCAGAGGGTTGCGCACGAGAAATCGCAAAAAAACCATGGGTTTCCCTCGACCACGCCGATCCCCAGAGGGTCGCGCGAGCACCGCAGAAATCGCAAAAAAAAAGCACCGCAGAAATCGCAAAAAACCATGGTTTTTGCACCTCGACCACGCCGATCCCCGCAGAGGGTCGCGCGAGCAGGTTAGAAATCGCAAAAAAAACCATGGGTTTTTGCACCTCGACCACGCCGATCCCCGCAGAGGGTCGCGAGCATTTAGAAATCGCAAAAAACCATGGGTTTTTGCACCTCGACCACGCCGATCCCCGCAGAGGGTCGCGCGGGCACCGCAGAAATCGCAAAAAACCTCGAGTTTTTGCACCTCGACCACGCCGATCCCCGCAGAGGGTCGCGCGAGCAGTTAGAAATCGCAAAAAAACCATGGGTTTTTGCACCTCGACCACGCCGATCCCCGCAGAGGGTCGCGCGAGCACCGCAGAAATCGCAAAAAACCATGAGTTTTTGCACCTCGACCACGCCGATCCCCGCAGAGGGTCGATTTTCGTGTAGTGTCGTCAGCACTACCCCGCCGCCCTAAGAAGAGATTTTAACTCCTCGCAAGTCAATTGCACTTGACTCCTTGCACTTGCAACTTGCACTTGACTCCTTGCTTGTTTCAAGGAGTCATTGCAAGGAGTCATTGCAAGGAGTCATTGCAAAGAGTCATTGCAAGGAGTCATTGCAAGCAGTCATTGCAAGGAGTCATTGCAAGGAGTCATTGCAAGGAGTCATCATTTGCAAGTTTGCAAGGAGCCAAGTTGCATGGAAAAGTCAAGTCGCAAGTGCACGGAGTTAAGTGCAAGTTGCAAGTGCAAGGACCGTGTGCAAGTGATCAAGTACAGAAGTGCAAGTGCGTAGAGTCAAAGTGGAATTGCAAGTGCAGAAGTGGTAGTTGCAACCAAGGCAATGATCAGAATGCAATGACTCCTTGCAATGACTCCTTGCCATGACTCCTTGCAATGACTCCTTGCACTGACTCCTTGCAATGACTCCTTGCAATGACTCCTTGCAATGACTCTTTGCAATGACTCCTTGCAATGACTCCTTGCAATGACTCCTTGCAATGACTCCTTGCAATGACTCCTTGCAATGACTCCTTGCAATGACTCCTTGCAATGACTCCTTGCAATGACTTTCATGATGATGATTCCTTGCAATGACACCTTGTAATGACTCTCATGAGAACAACTCAAGTGAACCCAGCGGAAGAACCCTTCGCCATGCTTTCGGGAATGCAAAAATGTGTGTTGTGAAATCACTTGGCGTTCTGAAAGATATGGTGCTTAAATGTTCGAGAAAAACACCGTTTCCCCAAGTCGTGCTGGGAAAAGAACATGTTACGGGCCTCAGGTACATGTACATGTGCACATATGAATATATATGTATATATAATATGTATATATAATATGTATATATAATATGTATATATAATATGTATATATAATATGTATATATAATATGTTTATTGGTGTGCTTGTATGTTTGTCGGCGGATAGATCTGGATATATGGCATATGTACATACATACAGTATATATATATATAGATATGTGTGTTTACATGAACACGTGCATTTGCTTGCGCGCGCCGTAAATGTGGAGAGTACGCCTCTCTTTCCACGGGTTGGATGGCGTAGGGCCGTTGAAATCGAGGTTTGCCAGGACTGAGGAAATGCTGCGGGCGCTCGGTTGCGGCAAACAGAATGCCGCAGGTGATCAAGCACTGAGCTCCTCTGAAAAGTTGCAAGGGAACTGAGGGCAGAAGTTTGGATCCTGGGAGCCGACAGAAGCTGCCAAGTACTTCGCTCAAACTTGTCATATTGTCGTTGGGGCGACCCTGCCTGCAGAGAAGCCGCCGGATGCATGGACGTCGGGACGAAGGTAGGGATGTCCCCAGTTGGACGGTCCGAGTAGCGATCCGAGTATCGGTCCGAAGGATCCGGGCGGTCATAGCGGTCCTTGTGCTGTTTGCCCTTCTCTTGTGGGGAAGGTATCTGCAGGAGATCTTGCTGGCGCATCCGGGACATGTCAAGCTCGTCAGGCAAATCTTTGGCCTTCTTCTTTTTCTTCTCTTTCTTATCGCTATACCTCAGTTGGGCGGCCAAGTGGGTGCACGGGGGATCCTCTTCTTCAGCTGGTCCGTTTTTTGCTGGGCACCAGGAGGAAAAAAAGAAGTCTTCGCGGAAAAGGACGTGCCGCCTGGCCACACCTCTGGCGACATGTCCGGATATCCGGAGCCGAAGCCCAGAGAGTCCCCATCCATCCGCGACCCCCGCGACACGTGCGACGCGTTGGACTGCGGGCTGCGCCGCGGCGCGCTCTGTGGCGACGCCATGAGCTCAGCCAAGGCGTGCGGGCTCCTCGGCCGTTCGGGGGTCAATCCCTCCAGTTGACGCTCAGCCGGCAATGAAGCAGAACATGGACTAAGAATACAGTGGATGGACGAAATCCTGCACCACCTGAGAAACCTGGGAATCATGACTTTCTTGTACATACCAACCAACCATGGCTTCCTATGGTTTCAATATGGTGCAGGATTTGGTCCATCCACAGTATGTACATTAAAATGATGAAACACAATTGCCAACAAACATCAATTTCCAAACCGATATAATATTGGAATGGAAGTATTGAATGATAAACATAATATTTTATATTAAACAAAAAACACATGATAACAATAATACTTATAGTACACCATTAACGATAACAATAAAATTAGCAAACATAAGTCATCAAGTATTGTTCTGAATGATCACCCCCTCCATTGAACAACAGGCAATCAGCTGAACAATGTGCATTCGTTTGGAAGAACAGTGGAATAGCTTTTCTGATGCAATTGTATCTGTATCTTTCGCTCCATACAGTTCTGATGTCAAAGAAAGAGTTCTCTGTTACAAGTGCATTTTGGATACTAACCTCATGAGGAAAAATAAACATATTGGTGAGTGGCTTGCCTTCTAGAGCCACTATCAGTAAACTAATACGCTTCCAGTACTCTCACACTTGGCCGAACATCCAAGCTTTTCGCTCTTGCCAACCATGGCTGGTTCCCATTGCCCATACTTGCCGGCTACCGGAGATTGCAATTTTGAGCAAATCGCTCTGGCCCGCAAAGAAAACTAAGAGCAACGACACCTCAAAGACTCCCCCCACTAAAACATGACAGTTAAGCATTATTTAGAGCTTGTTTACCCCTATCTTGCCCTTGATGTTTGTCTTATCCTTAAGTGGCGTGTTCCAGGGTCTGGTGGCACAACCTTTGAAAACCGCATCGGCCCAAAACAGAACATCTAAGTCAGGTATTGGCTCATAGTGCCCTGCGGCGGCAAGTCCCCGGAGCCGAAGTTCTGAGTGCCCTGGGGCGGGTACATGCCAGATCCGCCAGATCCACCTCCGGCCGTGGGAGGCAAGAAAGCGCTCTGGCCGTAGGGAGAGTGTCCATAGGGTGAGTGTGGGTCCACTGCGTTGTCCAAGCTGCCCATTGGCGGAAGCATCGGACGATCTGCGTCGCAGGCCGCACATTTCGCGGCACTGGGGGGGTTGAGGAGCGTGCAGTCCTCGCACTGCCAGTCCTCAGACCCTGGCATCTCTGAATTCTCAGCTGGACATCCTCTCGTGGGCTCAGCTGCTAAACCGGCTTGAGATGAAACATGCCCAACAGCAAGACACACATGCGACAAAGTGCGCTGCTGGACCCCAGCCCACAGTCTCCCGAGCTTCTCCCAAGCTTCCCCCAAGCTTCTCGCAGCCCCCCCACCTGCTTCCGAATTCCGCGTGGCTGAAAGCCTGCAGTCGGCGGCCTGGAGCTTGCAACAAGCTGCATCTTGATTCGACTTAAAATCGACTTGGATGCAAAACCAGCTCTGGCCCCTTGGCGCAACGAAAGTCCAACGAATGACTCGCAGAGGTGCAGGGAGCAACGCGGAGCGCCTCCATGGGGCGCTCGGTGTGCTCGCGCGCAGGCCAAGCGCCATGGCTGCCAGCTGCCAGAGCCCGGCAGTGAGACACCCCAAGATCCCACCCCTTCAAAGGAAGGCGCAACCGACCAGGCCATGAAGGAAGGCTCGCCGGTCATGATGAAAACAGCGGCGTTTGCCCGTTTGCCATGTTCGCCGCTTGCCTTGGTGGCGTACAGCGGCAAGCCGCAAGCCTCCCCAATGTGCAACTCACGGAGCCCCGCTGGCTTTTCCTCGCAAGCCCTGAAGTGGGAAGCAAGGCTGCGGATTTTTCGCAGAACCAAGCAGGCCACATAAAGCCATGATCAAACCTTCTCGAAAAAGGATGGCAATAGACATGATCCACATACTGCTCCACCCCCTCCCACAAAAGAATAATACAGCTCCCAGCGCCAACCACCAAACAAGAAAAGTCCGACCAATGGCTCAAAATGGCTCCTCTTGGCCGAATTGTCCAATCCACGCAGCTTGGGCGGGATTTCGTTACCACTCAAAGAGGTCTTGCTTTAGGTCCGTGACGTGCTGGAACTCCGCGTTAGCGTCCGGCACGATGTCCCCCGCCATACCCTGGAAATCCGCCGCCCGGGGTCGGGGGCAGTCTCGGGGGAAGACCTGGCGGCCGCGACGTTTTGCACCCAGCCAACTAGTAACTAGGGTACTTTGGATGGTTGCGAAATCCATTCTCGCACCACATTGAAACCATGAGAAACCGGTGTTCGTTCACATTCACAAAAACAAAGCAAAAGAAAAAAAGAAAAGAAACTCATTCCAGGGTTTGTCAGGCGGTGCAGGATTTCGAAAATTACCCAGAGCTGAGCGGCTCCCATTCATAGGGGACACTGCTCTATTAGTCCACCAGTGGTTCGTTACTCAAACGTGAAGAACAGCGGCATGGTTTAAGCGACCTCCATGCAGCTTCCCCTTCTGCAAACAGAGTCCATGCTTGTCAAACTAATTTTGTCTGACCCTGGGCCTTGTGAAGCCAGTCGGCAAAGGCACGGCCGTGAATCAGGATCTGACCCCCATCCTGCAAAAGGGCAGAGTGTCATGAGGCGCTTGGTACAGTAGCCTTATGGTTTCCTTCAGTTGTCCCATGGCGTTGTTTCGCTCAGTTTTGGGCTCGCCTCTGGTCCAGAAATGGTGGGGCATCGCCCAAGTCGTCGGAATGACCGCAGGTTCGGAGAAACTAGTGCTCATGTTCCTGCAAGTCCCACTGCTACATACTGCTGCTCTGCGCAAGCTGTCCTTGGATAGCTCTTGCAGCTGCTGCTGCATGGGTGCGGGGACTTCGGCGCCCAGCCGCTCTTGCACGACACTGCTGATGGCGCTAAGGTGGTCTGTTGCCGACATCACCGCACGCTCCAGGTGACCTTTATGCACCTCGCAAGTGCTGGGGCAGCACAAGTCATAGAAGCTCGTGGTGCCGTCACAGTTGGAAGGGCCCAGCATGTAGTTTGGCATCAGCACATACCTGAGCTGAAAAAAGCAATGCTGCCAGTGCTGCATGTCTATGTTTATATAATAGACTGTGTGTGCGCGTGTCTGTGCATGTGCAGGGCGGAAAACACTGAGCACCACAAGCAAATCAGGAGGCCGAACATGCAATGCCTCACCCATGTGGGCCAGCTTTTTTAAAGAACGATGGTTGAAAAGAATGGGGAATCAACCCCTAGGAGTCGTTCAAGTCTTTCCAGGCACTCAAAGGGAAGCTGGTCTTTGCGGCGCGGGTGCGGCTCACTTCCATCCACTGCCCCCAGCTCTCGCAGATAGTCCATGGATTCCCGGAACAAGTCCCCTGGCTGCCGCCGTGGGGGTGAGGCCCACTGCCCCAGGTGCCTATCCCCGGAGGGAACTGGAACCCTGTGGTAGTTGAGGTCGTTGTTGGTCCCTGGATCTATTCCGGAGAGAGTCCAATATGCCAGTAACGGATGATTGGAGGATGGATTGTCCCTGGTGGATTGTCTGGTGGATAATCCTGTAAGCGGCCTGCAATGGCTCTTTTGTCTTCACGCTCGGATGGTCGTGATTCTGCAAAAGGGGCCCTTGAGCCAAATGTTGCGGGAGATCAATGGTCTGAAAAACAGAACACAAAACAGACACAAATTTCTTTTGATCTCCAGCGCAAAGTATGACATACTATTGATCTCTCACTCACGGTATAGTCTTGTAGACGATGAGGATCAATCATCTGGATTGTTCGTGGTGCTGAACGTATCTTCATGGTCAGTCGGATCGACGATACCATCGGCGGCTGCTGTCGGACTGACTGCCATGGTCCCCATAATCATTCCAGGTCGAAGTGCTATAGTCCTTCCACTGCTTCTGATGTCCCCACTGCTTGTTGTAGTCCTTGTACTCCTGCGTGATCCAGGATGATTGCTTCTTCTTGATGTAATCCTGGTATCTCTCAGAGCTGCGTTTACTGGTTGCAGATTTGCTGCGGATGTAAACCATGAGAGGACTGTGGGAGTCGGATTCCTGCGAGCCATTCATGAACATTTCATTGTTCACGTGCTTGTAGCGCTCTGCGGATGAGACCTGGTAATCGAATATGGCCTTGGTTGGATGGTTCCGCATGAATTCCAGTTGTTCATCATCCATACCGTTCATCTCGTCCTTCCGGAAATCCTGCTGGATGTTCGTTTTGCCCCATCCAAATACCATAGTCATCATCACATCTGGGAATGTTCGATCAAATCCTGATCCGCATTTCATGTACAGGTGATGACGGACAATGGATTTCAGGGTGCACGAAGTCTCCATTGCATACCCCATTCTGTCCACGAGTGGCAAATTCTTCGTTGCGTTCCACAGTCTCTGATATGTCCTCATGAGGATGTTCACGAGACCGTTGGTCGGATTGTAGACGTGCTGGAGTTTGCTGTAGGTGTTCGCTGATTTGTTGGCGTCTCCGGTGATCGCGTCGCATCGGTACTTTCATTCTGAAGATCTTCCTTTGCTGCTCCATGGCTAAGTGAAGGATGGATGTGGAAGACTCCAATGGTTGCGAATGGTAGATCTGCCACCGTTCTGTGGCGGTCGCCATACTCGTGGAATGACTCGTCGGATGATTTCGGGATCACGCCACGAAATTCATCACTCTGCTCGATGTGGAGAACGACGATCTCCTTGTCTCGGCCATGTCCTTGAACAATGGTGCGCGCTGGCAATCTCGATCCAATGTACTTCTTGGGTTCAGTAAACATGGATGTTCCTGTGGTTGCCAAGCAATCCGAGGTCGGAATTTCGTATTCGGGATCAGTGCAATCTCCTTTAGTTCCGAAGAAACATCTGAACATTCCAAATGTGGTTCCCCAATTCTGGCTCCTGGTGGAAATGTGTCTTGCCAGAAGTTCCACTCGTGCAGAGGGTCCGCCGCGGACAAAGCATGCGATCGGTTTGGATGACCATTGCTTGATCACGATGCCCGTGTAACCGTATCGGATGAACGTCTTGATGAGCTCCCTGGATTTCTCATCATTCGGACTGAAGAATGCGTCTGCTTCATTCAGGCATAAGATGTGTGCACTGTTCTGCATCATCATCTTGACGATCGGTCGATCCTTCACCGGCATGTTGTACACCTCCCTGTTGTCCAGCTTTGGATTTCTTGTGAGGTTTCCATGGTTCAGGGTAAGCATGTTGATCGCTATGGACGAGGTGAACTCATGCATGTTGAGATAGTCCACGGGAGGACGGTCAGTCGGCTGCATCAGCGATCCCAGGATATCGGCATAGGCTCGGATGATTTTCGGGTCATCATGTGACCTGAGCTTTTTCAATCCAAGCGGAAGCTTGATCGGATATCCGGATCCTGGTTGAGCTTGCTTGTACTCGTCAACGGTGGGACATTCTCCTCGATGAGGGAAGTAGAATTCTTCTTCACCGAGATTGACATCAGGATCGACATGTGCCAATGAGGCTCTCTCGCACTCTGTCAAGTTGGGATGAGCTCTTCTTGGATCTTTGTTGAACTGGTTCATGAAGCGGGTTCTCCCTGGTCCCCGCGAGCTCTTCCTCTGCGTCCTTTTTGTTCATATCTGTTTCGAGATAGATTTCCTTGAGTTCTTGGATGAACTCATCTAGGTTCTCTGAATTGTGATATTCCACGATGACCTTCGGCTTGACGGATCTTTCCCCGGAGGGTTCCATCATTTCTCCTTCAGTGGAGTCCTGATCGGTGGAATGCCGTCTCTTCTTGGTCTCTGAGGAAGCATCTTTTTCCTTTTTGTGCTTGGTGCAATTCACATAACTGAAGAAGGCATCGGCGAATTCGCGGATCTTGGTGTCGTACATCTCGTAATCTTCATGATCGAGATGTTTCTTCATGATCCACTTGTTGCTCGCCATGAGGCTGCCATCTGGTTCAAATGCTGCAACAATGTTTCTTGCCTCGATGGTTTTGTCTGTCAACGCTGTTCTCTCTTCGGAGAGGCGGATGCCATAGTCTTGGTCCTTGAGAAATGCAAGGAGCAACAGTGCATCTCTTCCTGCTGGCACATGGGTCAATGCGGCTTCTGACTCATCGTCTTCGAGGATGACGTCATCGACGCATGCCATGTGAACGTGCATTCTCCCCGAAGGGTTTGACTGGGACTTCCCAGATTTGAGCCCGTGCTCCATGATGCTGTAGAGCTGATTTCCATAGGTTGCATGGAACATGAATGTGATGGGCTTCTTCGAGAACGGCCTGATCTTTCTCTCTTCTTCCATTTATGGTGGCGCCGGCCTTCGCATTCTGTACTTGGGCTGAGCTGTGCCTTCATCTCCATGAGGCGCCTCGGATCTTGACGGATGCGGACTTGGCGGAACGGATTCCGTTGGGAGATCATAGTCCGGTTCGTCGTGATGAGGCTCTTTCTGCTCAGAGTACAGGGGTCGTCCAAAGGATTGGATATCGACTTGTCGTGTGTGTCCGTGCATCTCACATAGAACTCCATCTCTGAATCAACATAGAATTCCTTGCCATCGCGTGCCTTGCGCTCCTTATATGTCCCGTCCACGGATGGAAATACGAACGCGATTTCGAAACGTGATTTTCCATAGCTCGGGAACATAGCCATCAAGAGAAGTCCTGGCTTATTTCCAATGCAGTTCCTGGTATGTGTGATGCAGGTCAATGCGTCATAGAGCTCGACGGATCCATCAGGACCCATTTCCACTTGTCGTTTGCATTCCTTATGGATTCCATGTCTTGGACCATGTCGAAGACATCCGGAAAACGATCTGCTCATTCTCTCAATTCGCCAGAGGATGAGATCTGTGATCTGTTTCGCCTTGGATGGATCCATGCGGAAGTATTTGCAAACCTGTTCGACATTCTGGACGGTCTTCTCGAGATCAATGTTGCCGTTGTGGCATACCATCGGGATGATGTCGGTTCCGTAAACTTTGGATTGAGCATTGGTGTAGCAGCAGATGCTGTAGACCTTCTTGATGAAGTCCATGTATTGCTTCTCTGCATGAGATCCTTCACCTTGGAGTGTTGGATGCCAATAATCGTTGAATCTTGCCTTCAACCAGAATACCTTAACTCCATGTGGTCTCTCGTGCTCAGGAACGAAGTGGAAGTCCGGATTGACATCGAGGATGGTTGAGCATTTCTTGTAGTACTCGTGCACAAAACTCAGGAATTTTGAGTTTCCGAAAGGTCCTGGGTGCACGGATTCCTTCTGGAGGCTGATGTTCGTATCCGATCCATATGTTACAAACCACCGATCGTTGGATGTGAGAACAGGCCGCATCATTGGTCGCCTTCGAAGTGCAGGTCGATCACCAGGATGATTGTCGGATTCCGTCTCTTCATCCAGGTTGTTCTTTGGTGCTGGCTTGACCTTGGAGACAAGCCTCAATGTTGGTGGCGGTGACTTTGGAACAAGTTTCGGATGTGGCATCGCCTTTGACAAAGGCCCGCCTTTGACAAAGGCCTTCCTGCAAAAGGATGCCCTTCTTCATCTGAATCATCGTCATCGGAATCTCGATCATAATCAACCTGCTCCATGTTGACAGTCTCGGGTTGTTGAGAGGCGGATGGATTCTCATCAGCGACTTGCTTCATGGGGCAATCGGATGTCTCATCTTCCTCATCACAAGCAGGGGATTCCTTCAATGGTGATGCCCGCCTCTTGATCATCGGCTTTGGCACAGGTGCCGCATCGCCGGATCGTCCAAACATCAGGTTGAGGATGGGCATGTCAACGAGGTGATCGAGCATACAAGATTGCAAAGGTCGGATGAGTTGTAAACCGAAAGTGGCTGCGGAGGCAGGCACATATTTCTTGAGATTCAAAATGGGTCAAGTGCAAACACGCGCATCACGGAATTGAGGAATTGAAAATACGCAAAACTGAAAAACTCATGCATCAGAATTCGTGGACATGCGGATCATGCCCAGGTTCCCCAATAAGCAAACATGGATTCTGCTATACCGACTCCTGCAAAGGCAATGATGTCCGGTCCGTGCTTCGTGTTGTGTGCTAGCCACTCAACCAAGAATGCCTTGTTCTGCAACATGGTACGAAAGGCTGGATGTGCATCTACATTCAAGAGATTGCCGGTGAGGACGGCCTTGATGAGCTCGTCTGCTTTAGCTGAGTGCTTGGTCAGAGAACCTGCCAGACAATCTTCACTTCGTACATGTGCAAGGTCGTGCATCTGTGCACTGTTGCTTTCCTTTCTCAACATCTGGATCAAATGCATTGTTTCTTTCTGTTCCGGTTGATGTGTTGTGGATGCTGTGGTGACAAGATTGTTCGCATCAGTGCGGATGTGTACATCTGCAATTTCGCCCGTTATGTCTGACCAGAGACCGCGAAGAAATAATGCTGAACCGTAACAACGCATTAGTCCGTGCAACTCTGCAACAGTAGTGGACATGGTTGTGGCGGTGATCTTGTGCGTCTCATAATCGACCAATGAGCCTCTCGAGTTCGATGAGCCCTGGCGAAGATCGATCTGCAAGAAAAATAACATGCGCACGTTGGGATGACTTATCCTCGTTGTTGCGATAGGATGCATCTGGATAGCCAACTATGCGTGTCTTGCCACGAAGGGGCCAGAATCTCATGCTAAGCGGAATGGTTTTGATGGTTCTGACTGTCTTATTAATGGCGCGAACGTCCTCAATGGTTGGTGATGATGCCTTGGACGCACACCTTGAGAATTGATAACCAATGTGGAATTGTGTTCGCGACTGTAACCAGTTGATCTGACCTAGGACAGGAGTAAGAGGAGTGTCGTCCTTCAGGTGTTTGTCAACAGTGATCTCCTGCAGTTCGTCGATGGCAACGTTCTGATGAACATTGATGTACCAACCGTGCTTGTCATCTTGCTTCCATTGGATGCGCTGTCCTACGAAGAGGCAATCATTTTGTCCTCGGAACCAACCTGAAAATCTTTCCGAAGTCGTCCCATGATTTCCTTCTCGAACACGTCATCCCCCGTCATAAGAAGATCATCTACATGAAGAGACAGTGCTCCATGAACTTGTCGATTCTTAGCATTGTTACCAGAAACAGGATCCATCAGGTAATCAACTGCTCCTTCTAGATCGAAAGTTGTGGATGATTTCTTTTCACTCACCAATGCGGGCTTCTGAAGCTGCTTGCCATAGTACACGTATGTACAACGGTCTGCCCGGGTTGGCACTAGTCCGTATGAACGAAGTGCCGAATCAAGGACGTTCCACCATCTGCGTGGTGCGTCATTCAGGGTGAATATCCCATTTCAGGAGGTATCTGACAAATGATGTCACGGGACTGGTCGTATGCTTCGCCTGCAGAAATGCTGTCTTCAAATCCATGTGGAATATATTCCAGCCTTTATTTGAGGCTGCTTGGATTGCAAGGCAGAAGCCACTCCTGGATGCAGCAGGACTGTCTGTCTGCTGATCATTCTTCTGCTTGTCTTGGAAGCCTCGGAGGACCCAGCGAGCCTTGGTCTTCAAGAAGTTACCATCCTTGTCTCGCTTCAGGGTTAGGACCCAGCGACCGGTGACCCAGTTCCTGACCTGAATCTTGCGTGTATAGACTAAGTCGAACACTTCATTGTCAAGCCATGATTTGCACTCAAGCTGCTTGGCTTCAAGGAATTGCTTCTGATAAGCTCTTATTTCCGTGGCTGTAGCTTCCCTCCGCTTCTTGCCAATGAGTGCGGATGTGGATGAAGCTTTCAAAAAGTCTTGCTTGGATGAATACAAAACTAAGAGTGCACGGTCATCGTCGGTCATGTTCTTGCATAGCTGGTCAACATGATTCTGATCTGTGTATTTCTGATGAGAGAATCCGCATCGGGGCGATGGGCTGAAGGTCCCTTTCACACGTCCAAGAAGGAACCGTAAAGGATCCGGTGTTCGCACAGATCTTCTGTTCGGCTGTCATGAGTGACCAATGCGCTTCATCTAGAACGAGATCAGCTTGGTGATCATCGTAGGATCTGGTCCTCTGAGAGTCTTCTGAATCTCCATCTTCCTGGTCAGTGTATCTCATGGTTCTTTCTGAACTTCCAGTGCCGGATGAGGTCGGAACATGAGGAATCAGCTCTTCCTCACTTTCATATTGGACCGGCAAATTCGTTGGATTGTTCGGATTATAATTGGATGAAGATGCAGGATCATGTCTGGGAGAATGCTCAGGTGACTCATCATTGTCATCTGGCTTCTTCTTCTTCCCAGTCTTCTGCTCCTTGGATGGACTGCCGGTTGTTTCTTCTTGCGCCAGTGTTGGCAGTTCAAGATCTTCATCTCGTTCTTCTGCTTCGGGGTTTGTAAGAATCGCAGGTGGTGAAGGTACCACGACAGTCGGAAGAATTGGTTGAGATGATTGCGACTGTGACGGTAAAGAGACATCACCAAGAATTGGTTGAGATGATTGCGACTGTGACGGCAAAGAGACATCACCCCCCAGTCGATTGAGAAATGGACTGTTTTTGCCGTTTAAGCGCTGCATCTCCTCCGCCAGGCTTGTCGTGTGGCGGTAGTGGAGGCTCCACTGGACTGGCTGGTAACACACTGCGTGGTGCTGGCGGCATGGGATGATCAGGCTGATGTGGAGGATCAGGAGGAGGATCTGACATGCTCTCGTCCGGAGGTGTTGGAGGTCTTGGATCAGGCATGGGATGGTCCGGTTGATCAGGTGGTTGCTGCGTGTCAGGTTGCTGAGGCGCATCCGTGGGATCCAATGGATCCGTCTCGATGGGCATCGGCTTGATGGCCGGCGCATCGGTGAACGACTGATGAACGGATGAAAACATCACAGCATGCCAAGTCTTCGGATCATACTTCTCCCAACTGCATTTTGATGCAGGCAAGACCCAAATTCTATTCAGCTGATCAGGCTGCCAGAAGGATATGATTGCATCGTCCGGAGGTGACGTAATAGGCATATTGATGCCAATGGTGTGGACGTATGCAGTGCATGCATCATACTGAGTGGATGAGATGCACAGTTGTCTCAACTTCTTACAGCCGTTCCACATGTTCTGACATCGCCGGTCATTAGGATCTTGCTTGAAGATATCAATTTCAGTCCCAGGTGGGTACTGCCTCATCGTCTTCTGGAATTTCTGAACTAGCGGATCTTGGATGACTAATGGTTGAACGTCCTTGTTGAACGGCAGGTCTTGGACTCTGAGTGCAAGACTGCTGCTGGTCATGTTGAACTCCTTGTCAATGGCTTCCATCTCCTTTCTCAGGATATCAACCTGCTTGATGGTGAGTGGTTCAAAAAGGTCCTCCAAGAGGTAATGTTGACACTCGATTATTAAAGGGTACCGGAATAATAGAAAGTTTTTTTCCTTATTCTGGTTCACCCCCATTGTTTAAGGGGACCAGAATAATAGAAAGTTTTTTTGGCCAGGGGGAAAATTCAAAAAAAAAACTCCCCAAAGCAAATTTAATTTAAAAAAAACCATCCCCCCCCAAACAATCACCCAAAATCCATGTTGACCCCATACCAAATGCCAACAAATTCACAAACATGCCCAAACAATCACACCTGAATCTCCATCAAAAACTGGCCTCAACCACGTGTGGCTCCTCAACTCAGCCCTGCAGCAGCTCATTTTTGTCTCAAGCCAATGCCAAAATGCAGGTCTGAAGGCCCCTTCAGCCCTCAAGCTCCTCAACAGTCTCAAGGAAAAAGGCATGCCGAGCCTGCTCAATGTGCATGCCTCTTTGCTCAAAAGGAATTTCCTTAAGAGCATTGAAAGCCTTAAGCAAGCCACTGTAGAACTCAATTGTAGCTTGAGTCCTACTCAATTTCTGAAATGTGGCTTGCTGAACTTCCTTCAACTCCTTCTCCTGCTGAACCTTCTCCTCAGCGTAGCTGTCAATGGTCATCTGAAAGCTCTCAGCATGGCTGAAGATGGCCTGCTCCTGATTCTCAACTTCCTTGTTCTCAAGCTTCCTCCTCTTGCCAGAAGACTCTTCTGAAGGAGCTCGACCAATCTCTGCCTGAAGCTGGGTCTCCTGAATCTCATCCATTGACATGGCTGAAAGCACACTACCTAGCAGAAAAGGTTCTAAACTTGCTTGGGCCTGCTGGTCACTTGGTGAACTTCTGGAATGCAGCTCATGAGGCAACCTGGCATGAACCTTAACCTGAAGGCATCAGGTGCTCACACTGTTTTCCAGCCAAAAATCCAGCTCAAAGGCAGCTCACATGGACTTGAAGAGCTGCTCAACATCTTGCTGTCCTCCAGGGAGGCCAATGTGTGCTACCAAATGCTCAATGACACTGCAACTCAAAAACAGCACAGTCAACTGCACCTGTCCTCCAACAAAAGCAAGCTTGTGCTCAAGGTTTGCCTTCCTCTGAACAAGGTACCTGAGTGCCTTAAATGCACTGCATGACTGGCAGCCGCTCTGCCATCTGCATCTTGAACATACCTCAGGGGCCCCCTGAAGGCTCTTGATTTGGTGCTTCTCCTCAAGGGTGAGATCCTTCCATGTGACCCTTAAGGAATTGGTCTCAATGAGCTCCTTGGCTTTGGCTGCAGCTGCTGACTCCTTGTTCTTCATGCTGCTCAGCTTCTCCTCAGCAGCTGCCTTAGCAGCCTGAGCCTTCTTCTCCTTATCCTGCCTCTTCTTAATGTCATTCTCCAGCTGGGTCTGAACCTTGCTAAGCTCCTTTGCAAGGCTTGCTGAAATCTGGATAAGGCGACTCTTCCAGTACTGAGCCCTTGAGGCAGGCCACAAGGTGATGGTCTCACCTCTCAACTTGCTGGCCTCCAGCTCAAGGTAATTCAGGACCCACCAGCCACAGTCTGAATTGTCCTGGAAGGCTGAATTCACTCTCAAGGGCTCAAACCCAGCCAGCTGAAGCCACTCTGCCACAGGGTTGCAGCCTGAATTGCATCCTGGGACTGATGCTGAAGGCTGTCATACCACCTCAACTGGGCTGGGCTGAATCTTTGGTCCACAACCAGCAGAGTCCAATGGCTTGGATTCTCACTGAAGATTGGCACACAAAGAACTGAATGGCGCTCGAGGTGGTTCTTCAGCTTCTGAATCAAAAACTGCTTGTGCTCAACATGCACCTGAAGTGCAATGTTGCGGGTCAGAGCTGAATCCACAATTCCAAACTGGTCTGAAGGTATGGCTGCACCTGACTTCTGAAGTGCCCAGCTCAACAGGGACCAACCCATCTGAATGTGCTGATCCTCAAGCAGAACTGTGTCCTTGTGCACCCCAGCTAAGAGGTCAACCTCACCTAAGCCATCCTCAGGAAGGCAATACAGCTGCTGAAGCATGAGCCTCATCTCCTCCCTACTGAGCTGCCTGAAGGCAGGCCACTGAAAGGTCTTGACCTTCTGAGGCACCTTAAGCTCCACCTCTTCAGGTAAAACCATGAAGGTGCCTGAAGTTGTCAAAATGTTGTACCTGCCTGAAGAAGGGCTCCAGAAATGAGCTGTGCCATCTTGCCCAAAGGCTAACTTGCCTGCTGCCTCTGAAGTGACTATAACCTCCTTCTTAAGGAAGCCACGAGCTGAGTCCACCTGCTCCTCAGCCTGCTCCTCAACCTGCTCCTCAAGTGGAAGTGGCTCCTCAAGTGCTGGCTTCTTGGCCTTCTCAGCCTTCTCAGCCTTCTTCACATCAGTGATCTTCTCAGCAACCTTGCTGCTCTTGGCTGAACTCTTCTTCTTCTTCTTGGCAAGCACTGAAGGCTTTGACTTTGCTGAAGCCTTGTGGGTCTTGGACGGCTTGACCATTGCTGAAAGCTTCAGCTTAGCCTTGGCCTTGGCCTTGGCCTTAGCTTGACCTTTGACTTCTTTCCTCAAGGTCTCCAAAACCTCTCTCCTGCTATGGTTCTGAAGCTTCTGCTGTGTGACCTTCCTGAGCTCATCTCTGGCAAGTTGCCTCAACTTCAGCCTGTGCTTTCTCTGAACCTTTTTCTCCTTCTTCTTCTTCAACTGCTCCTCAAAAGCAGGGTCTGCAAGTCTCTTGTGCAGAGCTCTCCTCAAGGATGGGTGAAGCCTCAGGTTCAGCGAGTTCTCAAGACTGAGCTCAAGCTGCTCTTCAAGTTCACCTTCAATCTCAACCAGCTCAAGGTGTTGGCCCTCATCTGCTGAATCATGTTGCTCATCTTCTTTGCTGTGGTAGTCCCATCTCTGAAGGTCTGCAATCTCTGAGGCGCTGTCTGAAAGAGACCAGTCTGGCTCAATGGGCTTGCCATCAGGACTGAGCCAACTGAATCTGTCCTTGAACCAATCTGATGGGATTCTCTTTGTTCCCATCTGAAAGCCTTCTGCTTGAGCCCAGCTGCACTCAGTGACCTTCTGAAGCTTGCCTCCTGAAGGGATGTAGCCCAAGATGCCATTTCTGATGGCTGCCTTAAGAACCCATTCATCCTCAAGGTTCTTCTTGCTCATCTCCTCCTGGGCAAAGACCACAGACTCAAGTATCTCCAAACTGCCAACCTTCCAGGCAGCATCTTGCTGATACTTCTGCTGAAAGTCATGTCTGAGTTGCTGAAGCTTTCTTTTGACAAGTGACTTGAATTGTTTGCTGAAGTCACTGTCTGTAATCTGCAGCTTGCTGGTGCACTTAGCAGCCACTAGAGTGCTGATCTGGTTGGCTAAATGCATGGCCTCAGTTGCTGTTGTTGAAAAAACAGAAGCAAAGCAGTCTCTCTGCCACAAAGAGGCTGGATACTGCTCAGCCTGAGACTCAATGACCCAGCTCAAGATCAGTGAGTCTACATTTGCAGCTGGCTGAGACATTACCTCAATCCTCTCAAAGAGTTCAGGCCTGTCCTTCCTCAACTGCCTCCAGCTCTCAAGAACTCTTCCAACTGACCTTCCTTGACCATGAACAAAAGTCTTGGAGCCAACCTGAAACTCTTCGTGCTTAATCCATCTTCCATCATCTGAAATGTTGGAAAGCCTTGCCCAAGTACCAGGCACAACTAAAAGGCCCTTGCCAACATGGCCCTCAGGCTTGCTGCCTGAACCATCCAGCCCTGAAATCAGCTGTCTTGCTTCATAAGTGATCCTGAATCTCTCATCAGTGCTGTGGCCTACAACTGTGAGAGAGCCAGGTGCTGAAGTGTTGGCTGAAGGCTTCTTAGCTGAAGCTTTGGGCTCATGAGAAGCTGCTGTGGCTGGCTGCTCCTTGGCTGAAGCTTTGGGCTCATCTGAAGCTGCTGTGGCTGGCTGCTCCTTAGCTGAAGCTTTGGGCTCATCTGAAGCTGCTGTGGCTGGCTGCTCCTCAGCTGAAGCTTTGGGCTCCTGTGAAGCTGCTGTGGCTGGCTGCTCCTCAGCTGAAGCTTTGGGCTCCTGTGAAGCTGTTGCTGAATCCTTGGCTGCTGAAGTGACAGCCTCATCATTGCCACTTTCCTCAAATGAAAGCTTCTTCTTGATGCTCCCTGGTGAAGAGATGTCTGTGTCAAGGCTGGACTTCCTCTCAAAAGAGGATGGTGCTGCTGAAGTGAAGCTAGTGTGACTCCCCTGCTTCCTGAAGTCAGGTGTGCTCAATGCTTGCCCCTGATGCCTAGGCAAAGCGCCCACCACAAGGCCAGGCTCATGCTTGTTGCTCAAAGCTTCTGCAATGGCATCCCTGACCCCTGCAAAGTCTTTGGTGCTGTGCTCTAAATGCATCTCATGCTGTGCAAACAGTGCCTTCTTGCCCTGAGACTTTGCCCAAAGGGGCACTTGGTCTGAAAAACCAACAATGAAATGCTCAGATCTTGCCTGAACATACTGCTCAGGTGCTGCAACAAAGCCTGAAGCTTTGAGCTCTTGTGCTGAAGCCAGTGTTGCCATGTAAAGTGCTGAATCAAAGGCTTGCCATGTCAATTGGCACCTGACTCTGGACTCAAGCTCGCTTATGTTGCTGACAACCTCAGCTGTCTTCCACTTCGAGCCTGTGTTCTCTAAAAGCCTCTGAGTGAAGGACTTTGCATAACCTCTGGACTCAAGAAGTTTCTGCTTCCTTTGCCTTGCAAGGTTTGCCTGAGCCTCAAGTTTGATCTTGTCAAACTCTGTCCTGGCCTTTGAGGCCTGAAGCATGAGCTCCTCAGCCTTCTGATCCAAGAGAATCAAGTATTCCTGAAACAAGTCTGACTTGCTCAGTGTGTGTCCTGAACTCCTCTCAACTGCAATCCATTGCTTGACCACATCGATCAGAGACTTAAAGGCGTCCTTCCTCCCTCCACCTGAGGATCTCACCCTTGCTGACTTTGCTTTCCTTCCTGAAGGTGTCTTCAGCTTTTGCTGCTCAACAAGGTTGCTCCAGTGCTGCTCTTTGCTCAAGATGTTCTGAAGTGCCTTTTTGGACAAAGCATACTTCTGAACTTGGCACTTCCAGAACTCAGACTTGCTACTGAAGGTCTCCATAGCTTTCCTCATGTCTCGGCTCATCTTAAGCTTGAACCTTGCAGGAAACTCATGCCTCTGTGCTGTCTTGTGAGGCAACTTTCTGTTGGAGCTCCCAACTGGTGCTGAAATCAAAGCCTTTTTCCTGCCTCCTGGGTTCCTCTGCTGCTTCTTCTTAACTTGTGACTTCAAGTCAATGCCTTTCTCTAAAGCAAATTGCTGGATCTCCTCAAGTTGCTTCTGAAAGTCTTCTTTCATTGCCTCAGCCTCAAGCTGTGTTTTGCTCTTGTTGGCCCTGAAGTAGGGCACGTGAACATGCTTAAGCACTGGCTGGGCCTCCGACAAAGCTTCAGGTGAACCCCAAAACCTGGAAAGTCCAAACTGAAGCTTTGCTTTCTTCTCAGGTGGCTCTGAACCTTCTTCTTCACAAAGCTGTTCTGACAGCTCTGCATCTCCTTCAGCAACAAGCTGAAGATTGTGTACCTCAGAAATTTGAAAACCATCCCCAGCCCTGAAACTGCAAACTCTTTATTAAACCGTGCTAAAAAATTGCAAAAAAACAATCAGGACAAGGGTACCCCTCACAGACCCCACTGAACCACAATAATGTGATTGTTTTAGGGGACCACAATAGTGGCAAGCCCCCAGCCCCCCCTCCCAGAAAATAAACTATCACTTGCTTTGCTCAAAAGCATTCCCCTTTCAATTGGTGGCCCACTTGCTTAAAAGCATCCCCTTTCAATTGGTGGCCCACTTGCTTAAAAGCATTCCCCTTTCAATTGGTTGCTCAACCACAGAACCCAAAGCCAGCTGAAACTCTGAAATTTGAAAACCATCCCCAGCCCTGAAACTGCAAACTCTTTATTAAACCGTGCTAAAAAAATGCAAAACAAACAATCAGGACAAGGGTACCCCTCACAGACCCCACTGAACCACAATAATGTGATTGTTTTAGGGGACCACAATAGTGGCAAGCCCCCAGCCCCCCCTCCCAGAAAATAAACTATCACTTGCTTTGCTCAAAAGCATTCCCCTTTCAATTGGTGGCCCACTTGCTTAAAAGCATCCCCTTTCAATTGGTGGCCCACTTGCTTAAAAGCATTTCCCTTTCAATTGGTTGCTCAAACAGAACCCAAAGCCAGCTGAAACTCTGAAATTTGAAACCATCCCCAGCCCTGAAACTGCAAACTCTTTATTAAACCGTGCTAAAAAATTGCAAAAAAAGCAATCAGGACAAGGGTACAGACCCCACAGAACCACAATAATGTGACTGTTTTGGGGGACCACAATAGTGGCAACCCCCAGCCCCCCCTCCCAGAAAATAAACTATCACTTGCTTTGCTCAAAAGCATTCCCCTTTCAATTGGTGGCCCACTTGCTTAAAAGCATCCCCTTTCAATTGGTGGCCCACTTGCTTAAAAGCATTTCCCTTTCAATTGGTTGCTCAAACAGAACCCAAAGCCAGCTGAAACTCTGAAATTTGAAACCATCCCCAGCCCTGAAACTGCAAACTCTTTATTAAACCGTGCTAAAAAATTGCAAAAAAAGCAATCAGGACAAGGGTACAGACCCCACAGAACCACAATAATGTGACTGTTTTGGGGGACCACAATAGTGGCAACCCCCAGCCCCCCCTCCCAGAAAATAAACTATCACTTGCTTTGCTCAAAAGCATTCCCCTTTCAATTGGTGGCCCACTTGCTTAAAAGCATCCCCTTTCAATCGGTGGCCCACTTGCTTAAAGCATTCCCCTTTCAATTGGTTGCTCAACCACAGAACCCAAAGCCAGCTGAAACTCTGAAATTTGAAAACCATCCCCAGCCCTGAAGCCGCAAACTTTTATTAAACCGTGCTAAAAATTGTTAAAAAAGAATCAGGACAAGGGTGCCCCTCACAGACCCCACTGAACCACAATAATGTGATTGTTTAGGGGACCACAATCAACCCCCAGCCCCCCCTCCCAGAAAATAAGCTATCACTTGCTTTGCTCAAAAGCATTCCCCTTTCAATTGGTGGCCCACTTGCTTAAAAGCATCCCCTTTCAATTGGTGGCCCACTTGCTTAAAAGCATTCCCCTTTCAATTGGTTGCTCAACCACAGAACCCAAAGCCAGCTGAAACTCTGAAATTTGAAAACCATCCCCAGCCCTGAAACTGCAAACTCTTTATTAAACCGTGCTAAAAAATTGCCAAAAAACAATCAGGACAAGGGTACCCCTCACAGACCCCACTGAACCACAATAATGTGATTGTTTTAGGGGACCACAATAGTGGCAAGCCCCCAGCCCCCCCTCCCAGAAAATAAACTATCACTTGCTTTGCTCAAAAGCATTCCCCTTTCAATTGGTGGCCCACTTGCTTAAAAGCATCCCCTTTCAATTGGTGGCCCACTTGCTTAAAAGCATTCCCCTTTCAAGTGGTTGCTCAACCACAGAACCCAAAGCCAAACCCCCAGTTGATAAGCTGCATCTGCTTCTTGTGCCATTGCTGGCTGAAGCCACTCAAACAGAAAAGTATCTGAGCCACTCATAGAAAAGTCACTGAATTCCAATGCTGCAGGAATCTGAAGCTTGCACCTGAACCTTTCACCTGCACATGCATGAAATTGGCTGCAAATGCTGAACTATTTTTGCAAAGCAAATGGTCTGTCTTTGAGCTCAAGCTGGGCTGAAAAAAAGCTCACTGCTTCAGAACCACACCTAATTATGAACAATTTCACATGAGCTGAATGATTAACACTGAAATGATTTCCTCAAACACTTCATTAGGTAATTACTCAAGTGTTCCAGTGAGCAGCAGGTCTGCCCAGCTCAATCATGCTCTAAAAACACTGCAGTGTGCTGAAGAGGCACTGAAGTGTTCATCAGGCAATTCCATCAAACAACTCAAGCTGAACTTGAACCAGCAACACCATAATTAATTGAACATGTTGGTGTCTTAGCCTGAAATCGAGGCCTGCAATGCATGCCTGAAATGAACCTGAATGCCCCTTGACACTGGCTCAAGCTGTCAAAGCCTAGCTGAAGCTTCTGCCTTTGCTCAAAACGAGCAGCTTGTTGAAGCTTCCAACTGCTTTGCAGCTCTGAAGGCGCCCTCAAGCTAACCATCTCGCCTGTACCTGAGGTGGTCAACCTTAGCTGCTGGCTGTCTGTAGCTAACAAAATAATTAGTGGCTTGGCTAACCAAATCCCACCAACATGAATGAACGTTAATGAATCATATCAGCAAGGAATTAAATGCACAAGTTGAAAAAAACAAAACAAAAGCCAAAAAAGAAAACAGCCTAAGCCAGTTAAGTGGCTTCAGCCTGAGTCAGGTGCTCAGCCATCCTCTGAGGTGCAGCTGGCACTGGAAACTCCTTCTCAAGCAGCTGCTGGGCCTTAATGATGAGATCCTGAACAGGGCTCAGCCAGCAACATGCTTGAAGATAACTTTAATTACCAACCAAAAGCAGCTGAAACATAAGCTCAAAGCTTGCTAAAGAAAAAAAACATATATGTTTTCCAACATGGTCCTGTCGCCTGCCTAAGGCTGACCTCAAGGCAAATGCTGCTGAGCTGAAAGCAGGGGCTGCTGCAAGCAATGCCTGATCTGTCAAATCCTGAGTCAAGTTGTTGGATTCAAATCATTGCAAGTTGTTTGAACTTCTTCCAAAAGCACAAAAAACATGACGCAACAACACCTGAGTTGCTGAAATGATGGCAAGTGTCAGCATTGAACTTAAAGTCCTCAACCTCAGGCCTCAAGCAGTTCGCCATAATCAGGTTGTGGTCCCACTCAATGGAAGGCTCATCCTGAAGGTACTCCTTAGCCATACAGTGCCAACTACTAAATGATTAGATAATGCTAATTAGTTTAATTATCAGCCCTCAGCCCAACAAACATAGGTAAAGCCCAATGGTTACAGCCAAGGCTCTGAAACCAGCAGATCATACTGAACTGAGTTCAGTGTCTCCCACTGAGCAGTCCTCAAAATGAGATCCCACTCAATCAGCTTGTCCTCAGCATTGAAGCAGAGCTCATGAAGTGCTCAATCATGAAAGGACTCAGGCCTAAAACAAATTTCAAAAAACTAAAGCTACTTTATGCCAATTAGGCAAAGCTCTTGCATCTGAAGGTGGAGTGAGCCCTGGAGGAAGCTGAATCTCTCAATTGCCAGGAACTCTTGCAAAACGGCTGCCCCTGAATGGCCTCACATGTCTGAGCAGCAAGACTAAACATGCAAAACATTCATAATTAAGTCATATGCAGAACAATTTAGTCATTAAGTAACAGAACTGAAATAGATGATCACACTAAAAGGCATACCCAGGCACGTGGGCTGAAGTCACTGAAGATCTGGCTCAGATGTCTGCAGACATCTCTGGGCGAGCCAGTCTTAGTGTCCAGGCCTGAGTTGGCTGCAAGGCAATGCCTCAAACTTTAATTGTTCAGCAACTGAAAACAAGAAAACTTTCTTTACTAAACATACCCCATCAGCAAAAAATGAGCAGAGATAAGCATAACCAGTCAGCTAAGTGGCGGCGCTCAATGACTGAAGCTTTCTCAAGCAGCTGCCACGCTGAAGTTGATGCAGCATCCACCATGCTGATCAGCTTCTTCACTGCAACCATGGTGGCCACCACCAGGATGCTCAAAGCCTGTGCTGGAAATGAAACAAAATGTGGCTGTTCCAAAAAAAACCTTTATAAAATCATGCCATATACAAAAAAACAACTAATACCAATCATGAAAGCCAAGAGTCAATCTGAAAAAGGCTCACCCCCAACATCTCCTCCAGCTGAATGACCGCTGGGCTGATGGGGCTGATGCCTGCCCAGGGCTTACTTAATCAGCCAAACAGAAAGCAAAGAGCCAACACAGCTTAAGCAAAGGCACCTGAAGCCATCCCTGAAGAGATCATCAATGCCACAATGAAGATCATCTTAAGAGCCATCCTTAGCAGGGCACTGTTTGATTACAAAAGCAACACCTGGAAAACAACTAGATTAAAAAAGAACAGGTTGCTGTCCAGTTGAGTTGAGCAGCTCAGAATGGCTCACAACTGAAGCAGAATCTGAAGCTTGAAGTCTTCAAAAGCTCTGGCAAACATGCATCACAATCTGAACTTCCAAGCTCAACTTCCAAGCCAAAGCTCAACATCCAAGCATGCTCAAGTTCCCACATGCTCAAAACACATGCTCAGCTGCAAGGCTCAACTCCCAAACACAAGTACTCTTCAACCTCCAATCTGACCTCACACAATCCTAAAGCTGCTGGTGCACTTTTGCTGTGTGCTCCAACGGTTCAAGAAGTTTGGCCCTGAAGAGCTGAACTCACCAAAAACACAAAAATGCATAATTAGTCTGAACTTTGCTGTATTGCTCAACAGTTGCCAAACTGAAGCTAATGCTGAAAAGCCAGCCAAAGGCTGCAGTGCCCAAGCACCTATTCCAACGAAGAGCTGAAGCTCAAGCAGCTTAAGATGCACCAACCAATGAGGACTGGTCAATTGATTGATCAATTATGTCCATCTAATTAAACCTCACTCAAGCTGCTGAACCATGCTCTCAATTTGTTCTTTGGAGAGACCTTCCTTGTGAAGCTTCTCAAGGTCCTTCTGAAGCCTCCTTTTCTTGTGCTCAGCCTCAAGCACCACAAATTTCTCCTGAAGGCCTTCAACACATTCTTGAGCTCCCTCAAGGTCTGCGATCTTGCTGTCAATCTTCCTCAACTTCTCTGACAGCTGCTTGCCCTCTAAAGTAGCCTCCTGAATGCCATTCTCGAGTCCTGACTTCAGGCACTGCAAATGCCATCTCAGCCAGCCAATGTTGGCACCATCCCCAAGCTGAATCTCCCTCTCAACGGCCTCTCAGGGTCAACTCAGAGTTGACTGGCACCAAAGTCAATTTCAAAAAAGAAGCAAAAGAACACTGGCTTTTTCCCAAGCCTTGATGTCGCTCTGAACCTGAGCTGTGAAGGGAAGGCGAGGTGCTGGCGCCTTGGTACTGAGTCCTGGGGGGGCTGAAGAGGTGGCTGAAGATGCTGGAGCTGGTGGAGGTGCTGAAGCAACCACCTGAAGTCCAAGGTGTGGGATCCAGGGGCTCATGGGCACTGAATACTCCCTCAATTGCCACACCATCCAGTTCCTCTTGCCTCACCATCAAGCAATTCATAGCAAAAGCAAACTAGTTTGCACTTAAAAACTGAAATTGGCACAGCAAGAAACTAAAATTGTGATCCAGCATGTGGCTAAGTTGCACCTATAGCACCTGGACTGAAAAGGCAGCCTGGAACTGTGAATCCAGGCATCACCTGAAGCTGGTTGGCCCAAACTGATCAACTAAACATGTCACCCCCTAAGCACTAAAACAAACAATTAGCAAGGAAAGCAAAATACTCAATGCCAAGTGCAAATCAGTCACAGCCTGGGCTCTGGCAAACTGTGTAGGGTTCAGGCTCAATTTGCTGGTACTTAACCTCAGCCTGATCATGTAGAGCTTGCCTGTTTCCTGAAGTCATGGCTGCACAGGAAGCTGAAACTGACCCAAAAACTTGAAATTGAGCTGAAATGGCCAACCATGCATCTGCTCAAGGTGGCTCAAGCTCGCCAAACCTGGTTTCATTCTAGCTCAAGCCCTCCCTGGCTGAAAGGCACACCCCTTTGAATGGCTACAGAACTACAGAAAGAACTGAAAGGGAAGTGGTTGCAATACTAAAGTAGTATTCCAAAAAGTATGCTCAGGAAGAAGTGGTTGCAATACTAAAGTAGTATTCCAAAAAGTCTGCTCAGGAAGAAGTGGTTGCAATACTAAAGTAGAATTGCAAAAAGGAAGTGGCTGCAATACTAAAGTAGAATTGCAAAAAAGAAGTGGCTGCAATACTAAAGGAAGTGGCTGCAATACTAAAGTAGAATTGCAAAAAGGAAGTGGCTGCAATACTAAAGTAGAATTGCAAAAAGGAAGTGGCTGCAATACTAAAGTAGAATTGCAAAAAGGAAGTGGCTGCAATACTAAAGTAGAATTGCAAAAAGGAAGTGGCTGCAATACTAAAGTAGAATTGCAAAAAGGAAGTGGCTGCAATACTAAAGTAGAATTGCAAAAAGGAAGTGGCTGCAATACTAAAGTAGAATTGGGCCCCAAAACCCTCCATTGTTTGGACGTCCCAAAAGTGCACCCCCATTGTTTTGGCGCCTCCATTGTTCAGGGGGGGGGGGGCCCTTTATTAATCAAGTTCTAACATTACTTCGCCCAGCCCTTCGGAGTCTGTGTCTTGGCGCCGGAGCAAAATCAACTTGATGCAAAAAACAGTTAGGTGACTATGGTCCATGGGTATGCCTTTCCCAGGCGGTCAACACCTTGCCCAGCTTCACTGCGACCCAGGTGGTGGATACCGCCCCTGCCGAAGAGACCGCCTCACACCCCGATCCCTTGACTGCGCCCCTCCCGCCTGCGCACAAGAAAGCAAGTCCAACTTCTCCACCTGAGGCACAGGTGAAAGTTGATCTCAAGAGGAAACTTGATCGAGCAGCCACCCTGCAGTTGGGCGAGGATGATGACTCGGAAGACGATGAACAGGACAATCAGGAACCGGAAGAAACCAGCGAAGAAATCCCATTTGTGGACGATGCTGTTGCCAACAAGAACAAGCCAAAGCCAGGAAAATTGCACTTGTCAGCGTCGGCGAGGCGATCCAGGCTTCGAAGGCTAATGCAGCCGCGAATCAATGGGACCTTCAAAGTGAGCGAAGCCATAATTGCTGACTTCAGGGCAGGGGGCACAAAGAAACAAAAAATCGAGAAGATCTTTGAGATGGTTGGATTCTGCAGAGACCCCTTGCTTTCATTAGCCCCTTTGTGTGGCCAACGTATCCTGGAACGCCTGATCTTAGGAGTCCTTCCAGCAGGAATGCGAGCTACTCCGCACGGAAATGGAATCGAATGAGTTGGTCGTTGAAGGGGAGTTTGTGTCGAAGGACACAATGCTCAATGAGTGGGGTTGGACCCAGCCACTTGGTGCATGTTCGCCCTCGCAGGTCAACCATGACGCACTTCCCACTTCTCTGTTTTCCTGGACCCCTCAAAACCCTTACGAGTGAACAAGGCGAGTGTCCCGAATCAGTTGATGACCCATGTGCACTTTCCTAGGTCACCCAGTAGTGCCCTTTTACCCTTTTTTGGGGAAGGGTTCCCCTACCAAAAAAAAAAAAAGAAAAAAGGGCACCCTTATTCCAACCTCTCTACTGGAGGACCCAGTTTCACTTCTGTGTGATCTTGAGCCCCTTTGAGCCGAATGACAAACTTCCTGAGAAGGCCAGCCACCAGTAGACCATGTTGAGTCCAAATTCCGAAGCATCAGGTAAGGTAGCTGCCCTTTTGGTTCTGATTGTTGTCTTGGTCCACAAAAGCAACTTCCCCGAAGTGGCCGGGAAAAAATGTAAGGGAATCCCGTTTAATTTTCGAGGGGGCCCCAACTGCCCACCGCACCCACCCACACCCACCACCCACCCACACTCCCACCCACCCACACACCCCCACCCACCCACCCACCCACCCACCCACCCACCCACCCACCCACCCACCCACCCACCCACCCAACCCAACCAACCACCCAACCAACCAACCAAACCAACCAACCAACCAACCAACCAACCACCAACCAACCAACCAACCAACCAACCAAACCAACCAACCCACCCACCCACACCAACCCACCCACCCACCCCCCCCCACCCACACCCACCCACCCACCCACACCACACCACCCACCCCCCACCCACCCACCCACCCACTCCACCCACCCACCCACCCACCCCACCCCCCCACCCACCCACCCACCCCGCCCACCCACCACACCACCCACCCACCCACCCCAGCCACCCACCCACCCACCACACCCACCCACCCACCCGCCCGCCCGCCCGCCCACCCACCCACCCACCCACTCATGAATTATTCACCAGACAAACACTAGGGCGCCCGGCTCTGGCTGATTATCACAAGTTTGTGTTTCCCAAATCGGACTCACAATGTCACGTCCAATTTGCCTTCGCTTCTCCCCTCGCCTTGCGTGCCATCTGAGGAAGAGGGTGAATGCGGTCGTGAAGTTCTGCCGGGCTGATGCCAAACGGTTTTGCAGGAGCTGTTGGTTGCTTTCAAGGACTTCAACACTTGGACTTAAAGCCTGCTCGCTTGGCAGGAAAGATCGCTATGAGCCCATCACCCTCTACTGGGCGGAAAGGAGCGTCAAGGGAACCATGAAGCCGCTTGTCGGGAAGAAAGCGCGGACCCTTCCAACATCATGAGAATTCCCTCGCCCCGTTTGAAGTCTTGGAGAAGTTTTTAAATCTTCGGGGGGGGGGGGGGGTTGCTCGCCAGTTGCGACTGTTTGTGGTGGAGTTCGGTTTCTTCATTCCGCTGGCGTCTTGGGGCGCGGGAAGAGGGGTTCGCATTCTAGCTTCCTTTCCCTAGGTTCTTCTGCGGCGCGTTGCGCAAAGTAGAACATATGTTAACTGGTTGATCGGGAGATTGAACTCCAATTCTCTAGCGAGCTGGAGCTCTAGCAAACTGTCTGGCTTGCCCCCTGACAATGGAACCGGCTGCTTTTTGTACCCATAAGCTGTCTTAGGGGTAGAATCATCCTAATGAGTGTGGTTGCTTGCTTCCACCAAGTAAAAGAAAACATTGTTTTTTGAGGTCACTTAAACTCATTTTTTGCGATCAGAATCATCTTATTGCATGGGACCCACAATTTGAAGCCTGCTGGAACAGACCCACAAGGAAGTGGGAGTTTTTTGGATGGGTGTATTCCGGGACCTTGTTGTTTTCCCCCCGCTTTTGAATGGGTCGGCCGTAGCACGGCTGCAATGAAACTTTGGGTCCCCCAACAAACCACCTAAGAAAAATAATTAAGGGCGTTTTGCAACATCCTGCGAACGAGGAAGGGGTCCTCATCCAGCCTTGCCCGACGAGTTTCTTGGAGGGAGCAGGGCAAGGCTCCCGGCGGCGTTGCGCCTGCTGATGCCCTGGAGCTATATCCTGGCGGCGAAGGCTAAGCGAATTAAACACTGAAGGTTCGAACTTTTGCTACGCGTTCCCAACAGTGCTCGTGGAATGGGAAGCTCTAAAACACATTTTTTTGAGCGGTGTCCATCGATCCCAGCTGAAAGCACAACCCTACATGCCGCTGCATGTAACAGTTGAGAGTTTGTGCCCACCTTTGTTTTTTCCGCTCTAAGACCCTCTGACCACCAATCTGGCTGCAGGCTCCCGCAAGAAGCCCAAAACCGACGTTGACAGTGAAGACGACAATGCTGACAGCAGAAGCGAACAAGAGTCGGAGGATCCCGACCCAGATCGCGAGCGCGACAATCACCAGAATCTGCGAAAGCAGGTTGGCCTTCCAGAGCTCCAGCCTGACTGTTTGCCGTCGTCAATGGCGCAGCAAATGATGATTCCCGCCTAAAGCAGGTTTGACGCAAGGCATTGCATGTTGCGTGCTCCTGCGTTCTCACTAACACGCCCCATGGTAATGGCCCAGGAACTGCGTCGTCAAGCGGGTGGGCAAACTCCAAGCAGTGTTGCTGCTGTTCAAAGAGGCATCTTGCTTGTCCGAGACGCAGTCAAAGCTGCTTGGCGCTGACATCTCTGACTACTTGTCCATCAAAAAGGGGCCCTCAAAAGTAACTGGTCGCACCAGTGCGTGGGAACCCCTTGTTCTCACACACTTGAGGTTGATGTCCAAGCTGGAGAGCTTCGCTGGTGAGCTCGAAACCATGCACGATAAGATCTCGGACGTTTTTGCGGAGGGGCTAGTGGATGGCCTGAGCCGTTCGTCAGGGTCCTACCTTGAGGGATGCGTTCGTGAGAGCGCGTCTAGAGGGCTGCGCTTCCCGTTCAGGAAGGAGAAGGAGTTGAAGGACCTTTTCGTTGCTGCATCAAAAACGAAGCTTGGCCAAGCAATCGTGGCAATATGTCAGCCAAGTACTAGCGACTTTTTGCTAGCCAAGGGCAATGCAAGCCCTTGCGCTTGAACATCGCATCAGGCATGGGTGGCAGCGTTCCAGTTGTTTCTTGCGTTAGGGCTAAACAAGTGGAAACAGGTCCCCCGAAACAGCACTTCAGTTAGGGTGCCATTTGGAAATCTGGGCTTGGATTTATGGGGCTGGGTGAAAAAGCCCCCCAAACGAAATGTAAGATGGTGCCATATGGTCTTGGGTTTTTTGGGGTGTCGGGGAAACCAGAATGTATTTGGCTTTGCGGGTAGGGCCCGTTTGGAAACCTGGTTCGTCCAAACCACCCGCCCTCCAAAAAAAGGAAGGAAAACACCCCTAAACAACATCTAAATTCAGGCGCCGTTTTGGAAACCGGGGTGTAGCTTTCCGGGGCTTCATCCAACATAGGGAAAAGCAACCCCCCCCAAACCACATTTGGAAACCTGGATGTTGCGCCCCCCCCCCAGAACGGCATCCACATTGTGGATTTGGAAACCTGGACTTGTGTTGGTTTTTTTGGTAGGCCGTACATCCCCAAGAACAAGGATAAGGCTGAGAAGAAGGCTGCAACCAAGCGCCAAGCGAAGCCGTCTGCTCGAGGGGCCAAGGCGGCGGCCAAATCCAAGGCCCAGCCGAAAATGAAAGCTGAAAAGACTTCCCCGCCTCAAAGGCGCCGGAAGTAGTTTTGCTTTTTGGGAGGACTGCTATAAATTGGCAAGTCTATACCGGGTGCACAAAAGGCTCCTTGAGCCAATCATCTCTAGGTTCACCTGTGGCCTAGACAGCGTTTAGCCGAGAAGCTGAAGGCTTTGCCCAGGTGACTGCTTGTGCGGGGAAAATGCAAACCGACTTTCAATCAGTGTCAGGCAAGTGGTGCGTGCTGCTTTTCAAAGCTTAACGAACGGACCTATGCCAGGTGAAGTTGTTCCTGGGCCACTTGCGGAAAGCTTTGCAGAAGGCTTTGCGGATGGCGCCCAAGACTTAGAAGAAGCAAGAATCTGATCTCTTGTTTTTCCTATTTTCGAAGGGCGGGGCACGGAACAAATAAGATCATGCCCCCCCCCCCCCACCCCCCAAGGTGTCCGCTCGGCAGACAGCCGAATCCGCCTTGGCGGCCAACGTGGAGAGCGAAGCTTCTCACCTGCCGCGGGGCTGCATGCTGCCAAGTGCAACGGACGCCAACGCGTCCAGAAACATGTACAGGGCCTTGCAGCGACTAGGCTTGATGTGGAAAGTGCCAATCACAGAGTTTCAGCATCGCTGTGACGATTGCAAAGTTTACCTGAGCATACCGTACATCAAGCCTTCTGACTTCTTGGCCTATTTGCTGGAGCACGCGAGTGAGCTTCTTTTTGGTGGGGAGGTGGAGCCAACTAAGCAGTCTGACTGCTTGCGAGCGTTTTGGACCCACTACAAGGATTCCCACCCACGATGTCGCATCTTTGAAGAATTCCCCAACCATCTTCATCAATTCTTGCCGCTTTTTTTGCACGGCGATGAAGGCCGTGGTCTTCGCAAGGGGCAGACTTCCATCCTGTCTTTTGAAGTCCCATTTGGGCTGGGGGGCAGCAAACAGCGCCACCTCCCGATGTGCGGGTGCGCAGAGTGCCTCTCTTACGATGTGGCTGTCAGGCTGGGCCTGGATGCGTACATGGACCACTACACCATCAATGGTGCCTCCTTTCAAGAGACAAACATGAAGCACCACTCGTTTATTACCCGGTTTCTGATGTGGTCCATTCACAGCCGACAGTTCAAAGCCTGCGGCCGGCTTATACCAGATCTTTTGAAGGAAATCGCTCGCAACCTGCGAGGCCTTTTCTTCGAAGGGCTCGCTGTGAAGGGCAAACAGTATCACGTGTGCTGCATTGGCATGAAGGGGGACCTCAAATGGCTGGTGCGATCTGTTTGCCAACTCCAGCGGTCCTACTTCAATTTGGCTGAGGTCCACGACCAGGAAATGTGTCACGAATGTGGCGCAGGAACAGTGGACAGGCCATTCGAAGATGTCTCAATGGACCCGTGTTGGGAAGATTCCATATACACTCAACGCCCATGGATTGACGAATATGAGCCTCCATTGGGGTCTGTCCCGTTCGACTCGCATGAGCCCGAAAGGTTCCTCAAGAGGGACTTATTCCATACCCTCAAAACAGGTGTATATCGCGCTTGGACTGCGTCGTGCCTTCTCCTGGTACTCGATCTTTGGCAGTATTTCACAGACCGCGACTCATCCGAAGGCAACGCCTTGGGCGTCAAATTGAAGAGGGCTCACGGTAGCTTTGCATTGTTCTGCCAGACTTGTCGGAAGCCGCCTGCGTTACATTCGTTTTCCCAGACTCTTTTAAATCGAAAGACCAAGGACAGTTATCCGTGGTTCAATGTGAAGGGCAGCGATGTAATGCTTATTATGGAATGGTTGGTTGCCATCCTGGGTGGGTTTATTCAGGCGCCGCTCGATCAAGCCCACACCCCACTCTTGCGCATGATGCGTCGCGGAAGCGAGATTGCTGTTGAGTTCTTCCAAGTGCTCTATCAGCACGGGCTTTGGTTAGACCGAGCCTGTGCTGCAAGGGTCTACGCGCTAGGCTATGAGTTCCAGCAGACTTACGCACGACTGGCTGGTGTCGCTCTTCGGGAACTCAAATTTGCAGGGTGGGCCATGAAGCCCAAGATGCACAGTTTCAGCCATACGCTTGTTGAAATCAAAACCCTTTTGAGGCAGGGCGCCATCAAAATCGCCAACCCGCTCATACACAGCTGTGAGCAAAACGAGGACCTAGTTGGAAAGATTTCAAGAACCAGCAGGCGATGCCATCAGAAGCTCCTGTCCAAACGGGTGTTGCAACTCTATCTCGTGAAAGCTCGAGCCCTTCACCGGAGGTATCGAGCCAAGGCCCAGGCCAGCCAAAAGCCGCTGCGCCACCCGGCAAAGTAGGAGCCAGAGCAGCGATGAAGGGCAAAACCAAGAGGCGGGTGTGCGCTTGAACCGGCGATTTTCCATGTGGCTTTTATGAAACGGCGATTCTGGAAGAAACCGCCCATTTTGGCACGAAGCGCTGTTTTTTTTTCGCTGTTTCATGAAGCGGCGAAAATTATGTACCACAAGAGGGTCCAGGTATGCATAACTTGCTGGTTGTGAGCAGGAAATGATTCAAGGAACGACCTCTGTAAACAAAGTTTCATTCAACAGCGAATCCCTGGCTTCATGCCCACCCATGAAATTCCACAAGTGAGGCCTCAAACTACCCACAACAATATAGAGAAATCATACCACAATTTTGGGGCAAAACATGTTTGGCTATAAGGGCATTTTCACGGTCCAGGCCTCCCACCTATTTTAACATGGAACCTGACAGGGACCCGAACCCTTTGAAAGGAAAATGGTTCAAACCAGGACCGCCCGAACGTCAGGTTCCACGTTGATTGCTTGGAGGGTATGACTTGCTATGATTGCCCACCGTTGCCGGTGGCTGCGCTTTGCTCCCACACGGCTTTCCAGCCACCGGTATAGCCCACGAACAAGGTCTTCACTGCACGGACTTCATCGCTGACAACTTACGGGCAAACACTCAAGATCAAAAGATATAGCTCTAGGTCAAACGGCATAGGTATGGCATAGGTCTTCCAAGGCCAATTCCACGCCTCACCCCATCCAAGAAAAAAAACAATGGAGACGATGCTCAGAGCCGAATCCATGGTGCAACTGTGGTTGAGGGTTGTCTAGGGGGTGTGACCAAAAACCAACCGAAAGTCAAAATGAAACCCTGAGTTTCTGAACGCCCACGAGGCTCAGACGCTAAAAGAAAAATTCAAGGTCCCAAAAGGGCACTTTCAGCTATGGGGTTTGAACATAAGGCTGTACAGAACCTCTTGTGCAAGTGGCGCATTTGCATGCATCCATACCATATTTATACGGGTTTGTTTAAAAAATAGAGCCCCCAACACCCATGGGTGGTTTGCTTCTGGCTTCCGTTCCAGCGAGCCACCCGCCCTTCCAGCAAAAACCACCAAACTCGTCCTCGCAAAATGTCCGGGAACTTTGGGTGCGAGCTGAAGGGTCCATTAACCCCAAGTCTGACTCACCGAGCCCATCGTATGTCTTTGGCCTCGGGCCCGTGGCATAGGCCTGGCGAAGCTTCGGAGTTGAAGCTCTGGTTACTTTTGGCCAATCGGACTCGCCACCCAACCTCCACAAACCTCCACACCTCACCAGACCAACCAACCCAAAAAAGCGAGAAGATGGATCAACTTTTTAGCTTCCCTCTTTGGACCGTATGGACCGCTTTGAAACTCTACCCCATTGAGGGTTGGTCTATTTGGGTAGGTTCGGAGCAATCCCATTGTGGGATGACAATGAAACACAAATCTATGGCCAAAAGCAGTTTGGCGGGGCGTGGTACATGCTTAGTGCCTGTAGTTTGGAACTAGCCTGGCGATGCCATGATGCCATAGCAGACAAACACATCGTGGAGTATTGGCCAATCCAAATCCTCCTAGGGAAACCGCTGCAGCCTACAAAATCCCCTTACTGTACCAGAAGTCCCCATCATGCGCACGCCTGGCTGGCCGCTCAGGGGAAATTTGCGCGGGGCCCCCTAAACGGGCCTTCTACCACTGGGCTTGGGCCTCAGGGATCAGGCAACCAGATCCACTTGCGTGGAGGGGCAGAACCATGATGCTTAATCTGGAGTAAAAACTCCAAGTAAAAAAATCCCGAAAAGGGAGAGCTCAGAGCGCAACAGGGCGGGCGTTTCCTCGTCACCAGCTGGGGAGTTGTCTTTGGGTGCTTGAGGAAAGTGCAAAACCATGTCAATCAGAACGGGTCAGCAAATTACTAATTCGAAGGACGTCTCATGTTTGCAGCGTTTCTGGCAAATTGAAGGGAAAACGATCAGTGACTTCTTAAAAATGATACTCTTCAACGATCCCTTGCAAAATGCTGAAACTTGGATAACGCCAAACTGCTCAACTGAAATGGAATGGATCTACGTGTTTAACAAGTACGTTTGAGCGCGGCTCAAATGCCCAATCGAACTAATATGTCTCCATCATTCTACCTGTACAACAGTCATGATTCAAGGGAAACCACCAAAACCAGTTTCAGAAATGGTCAAAAGGATGAACCCCGTGATAGAGCACCATCGAGCCCATCCCCCCAACATGCCGCAAATCGATATGAATCGGCCATGGAAGACCGACGCACGAAAGCACAGCTGGCATGCGCCATAAAGACTTCATGCACCAAACAGAAATCGAAAGTGACCCCACCCTCCCCAAGATCAATCTCAGACGTATCCTGAAAACACACGGCCATGGGTCAAAATCCAAATCGTACCCCCTGTGAACATCCCAGTCCCCACTATAGACTAAAATGCGTGGTGCACCTTCCCCAAAAATGGGATCCCATTGGTTTGGACCCACAGCCACACGTCTTTCGACTGAACGAGTTCGAGCTGTCGGCTTCCCGGTTCCGCGCCGGGCCGAGCCATCTGAGAAAGCTGGCGCGGAGCACGGACAGCGACAGGGCCTCGAGCTGCACTGAGCTTGGGCATGGTGCTGGGACCCTCAAAGTATCCGTGCAAAAGCTATTGCCCCAAATTACGAGCTGTTGTTGTTTTTTCGGGGTAGTTGGGTTCAAGGAATCTTTCTTTGAGGATACCCTCCTGTCCACTGACATAGCACCAACGTTATTAAAACACTGGGCTGCCCTCAGATCCCCCGCTAAAAGTGAATAACTTGTAGTGGGTTGAATGGAAACTACCGCTAAACACTAACAGGCTAAAAAGCAAAGGGGATGGCTGGGAGCCACCAAGAAAAGGTTTTGGGGGTTGTTGTTTCTTCTCGTTCTAGGTTGTTATAACCAAAGTATGAGGTGTTGTTTCTTTTGTTGGGTAGTTTGAGGGTTCAGGGGCATCTTTCGTTGAGGATACCCTCCTGTCCAACCGATCAAAGGGTCCCTTTTAAAGGAATATCGTCTTGCAGCCCTCAGACAGGTTCCATGATGTTCCATGTTAGTGGGCCTGAAGGTACCCTTTTGGAGCAAAATCGCGCAAAAAATCACGCGGAACTGTGCGGAAACTGTGCGGGAATTGTACGGGAATTACGTGGAACTACTCGGGAACTGAGCGGACTAAGCGAGGATAAAGCGAACACTATGCGGGCGGGAAATATGCATCAACTCGGAAAAAAATACGCGGGAATTATGCGGGCATTCAGCGGGAATTGGGCGGAAATTGTACGGAGTTCTAGTCGCTGATCTATGGCGCTAATCTCTGCCTTTTCCTATCCTTTTTCCTGCCTTTTCATTTCCCTTTCTGCCTTGTTCTTCCCTTTTTGCTTGCCTATTCATTTCCTTTTCATGCCTTGTCCTTTCCTGTCTCCTGTTCCTATCCTTTTCATGTCTTGTCGTTTCCTTCTTCCTGCCTGGTCCTTTCCTTTTCATGCCCTTTCCTTTCCTTCTTCCTGCCTGGTCCGTTCCCTTTTAAAGACTTTTTCTGCCTATTCCTTTGCCTGTTCCTGCCTTTGTTCTTCTTTGTTTCCTGCCCTTGTTCCTGCTTCTTGTCACATTAAGTGTTTTTTTTTAATCGCCGATTGCCAGTTGTCAGAGTATAAATCTGGGTGATTCATAATATTTCACCAACCTGAAATAAAGTGGTTGGGGGGCTACTCCCCACATAAACCAGCCATTTGGGGGGAATTCGGTCGTGAGAGGTCCTTATAATTCACCCAGACTAATTTCTTAAGCGGTGTTTGGCCAACATCCCAGCCAGAACACGGCCAGCACCGTTCCGGAGCGAGACCGCGGCCGCGAAGTGGCAGGGAACGTTGGCCGGAACGAACAGCTTGAGCCAAATACCGTGTTGGGTAATGGCCCATTAAGCTACAACAGAAAGAGGAAAGTACAAAAAAAAGAAAGTACATGCCCATATAAACAAACACACAACATACGGTGTATATATGCATGTATAAACAGTTTCTATTGATTTAGTATTAAGCAGTATCGATGGAGTATTGCCAGGGCTCCGGATCACGCTTGTTGTTTTCTTCTCACCGCGGACGGGCAGCGATACCTTTCCCACGGCAAACAAGAAACTAGAAAGAAAAGCCTTTGCAATTCCTCCCGCTTTGTCTTTGCAGGTTGGGGAATAAGCTTGGGAAGGCTTCTCATGCCCTGGCCATTTACCAAGCGCGGCCCGGCAACGAGAAAGCCAAGTTCTGCGGGGGCCCTAAGACCAAGATGTTCCGATGGAATGACATGTGGGTGTGACCTTTCTTTAGTGGTGCCCCTTTTCGGTGGGTTTTAAAGGTAAACCAAAGGAAAACCGCCATTTGAAGGGCCCCTACAAAAAACGAAACACCCATACTGAGATTTTCAAGTTGGCATTTTCAAACACAGGGGGTACAGGGATTGGAGATGGATGCTATACAAGCAGCTACCTCACCTCCAAAACCGTTACCTGGAAATGCCAACTTGAAATCAGTTTTGTGGGTTCCACTTTTCTCAAGGATCCGCACGGGATTCGCCTTTTTCAGCTCCAGTCGAATCTCAAGGGTTGAAGCACGGTTGAACCGCATGCGAGCACCACCTTTGCAACAAGTCTCAGCTTCCCCTCTCTTGGTGGTTCGGTGGTTACGTTTGGGGGGTACCCTCCACCAATGAAGGGGTGCCTGATCAACAAGTCCCTTCTTTTGTGAACAACAAGGGGCTGTAGATTGAATCGACACACCAACCATGCTCTCAACCCTCGTTTCAAGTGGTTGAATTCGCCGCTATGTCGATCAACACGCGGGCGAGGGGTGAGCTGCATGGACATTTCAGCCATCATACCTGCAGCAACGTTTGCCGGTCAGAAAACAAACAAGTTACTCTGGGATCGCTTGCCACAAACAGAAACAAACAAGAACAAATCTTACCGACCACATCCGAGACACTCACCTTCCTCTTCATCAAACTCGCCTTCCTCCTCTGCCGTAGCATCCTGGTACTGCTGGTACTCGGAGACCAGGTCGTTCATGTTGGACTCCGCCTCAGTAAACTCCATCTCGTCCATGCCCTCACCGGTGTACCAGTGCAAGAAGGCCTTGCGCCGGAACATGGCGGTGAAGTACTCCGCCACGCGCTTGAACATCTCCTGCGGAACTGGATAGCTATAGTCTATAGTGGCACATGAAAGCACTCAGCACCCGCGAAGGAAACATGCACTCGATTCCATCTTGCGTATCTTGGCCAGCATCTGTACACAGAAAGTAAGGTTTTACAACTCTGTTCATCTTTAGTCCACTCCCAACTATATGGGCTTTACTTTTGAGGCTACCTTTTCAAGGCTTTTGTTTTTCTCTCCCCGGAAAAAAACAAAGCAACAGGGAGCCACTTCTTCCTGGGCTCCCCCGGCTTTTGTTGACGTAACGGATGCGTCCGGATGCTTCTCCTGGATGGCCGTGGAGTTACCCGCAAAGGCCACCGCCATCTTCAGGCCCTTCGGGGGGATGTCGCAGACCGAGGCCTTGATGTTGTTGGGGATCCACTCCACAAAGTACCTGTCACACAAAAAAGCCGCAAAACACGCGGCAAGGCTTAGATTGTTGGCTGACGGGAAGAAAGGCAGCACAACCACTTGGGAGAAAGAACAACTTAAGATCCACTCCACGAAGTACCTCGCAAAAAAAAAAAAAAAAAAACGCCGCGGAGGCAAACATCCGGCTGTGGGACAAAAATAGGGTAACCCCAAAACGGAACCCTGGTAAATGGAACCAATTACTCAAACCGCCGGTTTTCTGACGGTGTACTGGTTGAATAGTACCTGTCACACACACACAAAAGCCGCAAAAACGCGGCAAGGCTCAAAAAGTGGTGGCGAACGGACGGGAAAAAAGGCAGCACAAGAACTTGAGAGAAAGAACAACTTAAGATCCACTCCACAAAGTAGCTCGCAAAAAAAAGCAGGCGAGGCAAAAATCCGGCAACCCCAATTCGGGGGTTTGTTGTTTGGGCCTGTTTTGGGGGATTGGATTGTCATGGCTGATGGTTCACAAAGTACCTGGATCTCAAACTTCGATTCGGCGCCCCGAGTGGAGCATTTGACCGTGGGGTGAAAAAACGGGTATCCAACATGGCAAAATGTCAAATGGAAACGAGAACTACAACCTGCAGGGCGATTCGCCGTGGTGTATTTCTGAGCCCTACATGGGGAATTGTGCAACCACCAATCGCTTTTCAGCAGCTTCCGACTCTAACACTCGTAGCCACCTGTCACAGTCGAACTTGCTTGGGGGCGAAACGACTTGGGCAAGCAAAGAAGCCGGGACAGCAAAGCGGGAAAGGCGGCATGTTGTAGTCTACCGTCTCCCCTGTACATGCCGCGTATACGCGGGCAAACGGAAACTTGTGGCACAACATCCAACAACCAGAAAGCAAAACCAAAGTCTGCGCGTAAGAATAACTTAGACCAATTCTGGCTTGCTCACTTGCTGCTGGATGAAAATATGAAGAATATCTAGCAGGCGCTGGGAAGCTTGAAGTAACTTTCTGCACACTCAGACTTGAAAATGGCTGCAGCTCTTGACAGCAATATCTAGCTTCTAGCTATCACTAAACGTGGGTAACCAGAATTGCTTCCTTGTAGGATTTACTGGATGGTTTCCCCTTGTTACCTCCCAGACTGGCTTGCCTGGAAGCACTGGGAAAGCAGACTGATTTGGTTCAGGGCACGATGAGTTCTTGTTCTGAACGTTAAGCATCTGCTCATCGACCTCCTTTGTAGACATTCGGCCGCGGAACAAGGCTGCCGCGGTCAAGTAGCGACCATGGCGGGGATCGGCTGCGCACATCATGTTCTTAGCGTCGAACCTGGTCGGCCACTCACAAGAGAGGCCGACTGCATCTCAACAGGAGGGTGCATCCTTGTGTTGGGGTACCTTTCTTGAGTTGGATTGAAGGGAAATCAGACGAAACCCACCACTTTCGCGTGTCCCCTATTCTAGAGACAATCCCTGCTTGCGACTTGAAAGACAAGCATGGCTTGCGACTGATTGTCAAGGAACATCTGCTGGGTCAACTCCGGCACGGTGAGGGCTCGATACTGCTGCGAACCGCGAGAGGTCAGCGGGGCGAAGCCTGTCATGAAGAAGTGCAGCCGGGGGAAGGGCACAAGGTTCACCGCGATCTTGCGCAGGTCGCAATTCAGCTGCCCCGGGAAGCGCAAACAACAAGTAACTCCAGACATTGCTGCGGAGACCAAGTGGTTCAGGTCGCCGTAGGTCGGTGTTGTCAGCTTCAATGTGCGGAAGCAAATGTCGTACCTGCGTCAAACTTCGGCCCCCTGCACAACGCTGTTTGCTCGACAGAGAAACTGAAGGCAATCCAAAAAGATCCTTTAGGTCAAAAAGGTTAGCTAAGTCTGGCAGATTCGCAATGCTTCGTTGTCCAGCAAGAAGGACTCGTCAGAGTTCTCAACCAATTGATGGAAGCTCAAAACTGCATTGTAGGGCTCAACCACGGTGTCCGACACTTTCGGAGATGGAATCACCGAGAACGTCTCCATAATGCCTCAGAATCCCAAACTAGCTTGCTTTAGAGGTATGTGGGGCCTCATGTATCGCAATGGGGGGCCCAAAAATGATGGTATCCTTTTGGCTTCCTTTTAGGCAAAGGCTAGTCAGCAGTCTGCACGGTGTCAACCTTGTCTAGGCCGCTCCTCGTAATACATGCAAGATTGCACTGCGGATGAGAACTCCCATGCGCTGGCTTGTGTTTGCTACAACAAACACAGTACAATCCCCCGGGCTTCAACAAACAAACCACAGATGTGACATGGTCAAAAGTCTTGATGTGGGTTATATGATTATTGTGTTTCTTTCAATGGAATCATGCTAATAGTTATCAAGGATTCTTACCACCAGGTGGATGACCATCCCAACGCTACCAAGTAAAGGACCCGGCGGATTTCACCATTGCACAAATGGTTGCAACTGACATAGTGACAACTCACCACGGAAACCACGCCGCATGGCTTAAAGCCCTCTGAACTCCAGAAACACGCTTTGCGCTTGCTTGCAGTCTGGCGACGATCCGGGTATTCCTCACGGACCTGGGCAGCGAGCAAAGATCTGCATCTGATTGATGGCTTCCAGTACCCCCAAACCCTTCCTCACAGTTGAGAGGATTGGCGCGAACAAATCTGTGAACTTTTACTTGCCACTCTAAAGTCATCTTTCCGAACAGTGACTAAAGTCAAGGCGCTCAGGAAGTGAGAAACCAGTGGCTAGGTGGTGGCAGGTGGAAAACCGCTGGTGCGAAATCTAGGGGGTGTTCCAATGAACCCCAGTGAGATAAGGGGTGTGGGGTTGCTGGACACCATGAAACCGCACCTAGAATGCATTCCCAGTGCCAATCCCCTGCGAACCACAAGGAGCCCAAACCGCCAGAACTTATGCTGCCTAGCTTCTCCTTTGGCTTCCTGCAAAACTATTCAAAACTGACAGCCACAAAAAGGGCATCGTAAACAAGGCTTTCCTTTAGGGTTCATAGATTCATAGCTGTATACCTCAAGTTCCTCGTGGAATCCCCTTTTACGGGATCCCATCGTGCCAAATCACTGGAAGCACTTGGGTGGGCATACTGCTTGCGTCCCCCGGACGACACACGACGTGCTTGAAAGCATGCAGCAACAAACCCATCTTCTTGATTCAATAGCACCAGCGAGAAGACCAAAGGGAAACCACAATGTTGGTGGGGTCTAGTTGGAGACACACCCAAATGGAATTCGGAGCTCCTTTTGGTGATCTTTGGAGTTGGTACCCTTTTCAGGTGTTTTGGGGTCCGAGTCCTATGTAAAAAGACTTTTGGGCCCATGAAATCACTATCAAACTCCCCCCGCGAAGTGCTAGGATAAAAGGACACCACCCCAGTTTCTGACTTTAACCCCCAGAAACCGTCCACACAATTCCGACCTCCAAAACAAAGAGAAGCCCCCCCCCCCCCCAGTTTGTTTACCTCCCCCCCCCACCAAAAAAAAGGGGTAACACATGACCCCAAACAGACACACACACACACACACAAAAAAAAAAGCCGCGGCCCCGCGACCCCGCGACTCCATCGCCGCCCGAAGCGAAGCGAAGCCGCGCCTTGGAGATCAGCAGCGTGCCCATGCCCGCCCCAGTGCCGCCCCCGAGGGAGTGGCAGAGCTGAAAGCCCTGCAGGCAGTCGCAGCCCTCCGCCTCCTTTCGCACCACGTCCTCGGCTCGGCGTCTCGGCTTTTGGCCGAAGAAACACAACTAGGTCCTACAGAATTGAAAGGTTAGAATAAGGGTACACGATTTTATTCTGTAGTCTATTTTAGTAGGGAACCCTCCCAAAAAAAAAAGGTAAAAGGGCGCTACAGGGGGACTTGGAAGGAAGCTCTCGAAATACAGGTTGCCAAAGATCAGTTTCAACTAGTGACCTGAAGAGTAGACAAAGCAGATCCGGAACCATACCTTTTTGGGGGTTGATCAGATTCAATATCATTCTCGAACATTTGGTGGGTCCGAACTCTACCAAACCAAGGAGAGGTTTACAGGCCAAAGCTTGCGGCAAAACGACTTGGCCGGACATCTTTGTTGATTGGCAAAACATGTCAGACTAGAATGCTAAAGAAACCCAGCGGCGAACTGTTTATCCTTTGGAAACTGAACCGGTAAGACAACACACCCAGAATGTCATCTGGGCATGATAGCTAGCCTCGGACTTTTGCTTACCTATGCTCAAGTACCCGCAGTGGTTCCATCTGGCGTGGCAGGTAACCTAGAGAAGAGCCCTGTAAAATCTAGAGGGGCAAGGATGTTGCTTGCTGCGCTGGGATCAACTGGAGTTCCATACGGCTTTCAATTGGCACAAAGGAACATCCCAGGTACTTGGACTCTATGGGGGGGGGGCGCAACGGGTCTAACACGGGGGTGTCATGTTTCGCCGAGCACGCGCGCTTTTTGTTATTTACCCCTTGAACAACAAAGTTTGAAAGTGGATCCTTTCTTTGGAGTGGATCGCCTTGTTCCTGGCGAAGAAGCCCTGAAAAGGGCGCTTCTCAAAACGTGCCCTAGGATACCCGAAGTTTATTGTTTGGGCTTATCGGTTTCGGCTTCCCCTTTTCACCCCTGAGAAACCATAAACGGCGCAAAAGGTGTGTCTTGTGGTAGGCATTTCGGGATTGGTTGATTTGGCGGATCTGCCCCTACCAGGTCCGTGATTTTGAGGAAAGCCAATGTCCGGTTCAATTGGTTCAGGAAAGCAAGGAATGTGATAATTTGAAGGGGACAGGAACGCATGACAAAGTTGCAGAATGGCATGACAAAATGAAAAGAGATGGCAGAATTACAGGATTACCAGATTGCAATACTTGCTGACAAGAGGAAATCAGTACAAGATGCCAAAAGACAACATGACAGGATAGCACAATGCACCGATGAACGGACAGCGCGATGACAAGATACCTTGAGGCAAGGCTACATGATGACGACATGGACAAATCACAGGATTGCAGAACAACATCATGGCATCATCATGGCGTGACCACGTACTTACGTAGCATCACCGCGTGATGACATACTCACCTGCACAGAGGACGACCCAGAACAAGGACATTAAGGTTTGACCATTGTGCACTGTCACTCACCGGAACCAAACGGACGAACAGATCGAGTGTGGACAACTAAGCGCATCACTATGACATGATGAGAGCCCAACAATTTAAAGATCTCGCCAAACCGTATCATTCGCATAATGGAAATCAGCTGAAACAGGCAAACCTCAGCATGGGTGAGCTCAAGTTATCGCCAACAGAGCTGGTCATGATTTGACGGAAAAGATGTTACAAGATCTGCTTCAGGCAAGCTTCAAGCACCGAGTCGATTAACTCGGCACCCTCCGTGTAGTGGCCCTTGGCCCAGTTGTTCCTGAAGAAGTGGCGCACGGTGAGTTCCCAAAGAAAGCGTGCAAGCAAGAGCAATATATATATATATATTTATAACACATAAACTGTAAGTTTCAACAAAGGAGCGCTTGGCCTCAGTCATTGCACTGATTTGAGCAAAACAAAACACAAAAGGCAACAAAAGCGTGTGCGGCTGTGTCCCCAAATATAAACAAACAAAGAACACACAACGTAGCATGTATCGCTTCCCAGGCTTTCATTGAAGGCCAGCCAAGAAAGGTTCCCCAAAAAATAAACAGCAACACATGCCAGACAATGAAAACAACATGCCCTCAAAACAACAAACATTAGAGCATGTCAAAAACGGATACCCCTATACACCCAAAGATCCCATGCAACCCTGAAGATGTAAAACATGTGACACCAATATTTGAAACATGCAAAGCCAAACCAAACACATATGCCATGTACACCAAACACACACAACAAAGCAACAACATACATCTGAGTCATAATCAAAACCCGGTATTAAAATGGTGGACCCAGAACCATGTAAATAATTAAGAAGGCAGATATCCGAAGCTATTTATGGTTGGGATTGTCCCTTAGTAACCTTCATCTACCCGGGTTTTGAGCGAGTGGCTCATCTGAAGATGTAAAACATGAAACCAAACCGAAATCACCGAGGTGCCCAGCCCCAGTCTGCCCGAAGACGAAGTTGTCGGGCCGGAAGAGCTGGCCAAAGGGCCCCGCGCGGACACTGTCCATGGTGCCTGCCAGGGTGGGGCGGCCAACTGAAGGGTTTACCTAGCTGGCAGCAACTCACCAGAAGCACCAAGACCAAGAACCAAGAACCAAGCATCAGCAACCAACGACCAACGAACAAACAACACCCAGCAACTTATTTCCACAAGCGCCACCAAAAACGACAGGAACAACCAAGAACCAACAACCAAGCAACCAAACAACAAACAACAAACAACAACCAAAAAATATTGGATCTGCAATGGGAGGCCTTCTCATTTTGACAATGGTCCATCCGGACAGGTTTACTGTTTGTTCCCGCCCTGGAAACCGTTGGGATTGGTTCAAAGAAAAAATCAAGGCAAACACATCGGCCGCCCATGTAACTCATGGCCCCGGCTCCTTGGGGCAACGTAGCCATGAGTTGGGAGCTTCAAACACAACGGGTGGGGTAAACACCCTACCAGGGAAATCGGTTTGAAGGGCCATGAGTTGGGAGATTCAAAGCCCTGAAAACGGATGTAAACACCCTTTTACCAAAAAAGACTCGGCTTGAAGGTTGATGGATGGTCTCCAAGGACATATACCCAACTTTTTGGGGCTCCACGAAACATATCTCAAAACATATCGTTCTTTCCCCGGTTCCCGGGAGGCCGATC